>JBBDHG010000211.1:77500-85000 GCA_037951165.1 Lophius americanus | reverse complement strand
TTATAATAACTTATAATAATAATAATAATAATAATAAGCATTATTATTATTATTATTATTATATTATTATTATTATTATTATTATTATTATTATTATTATATTATTATTATAATTATATTATTATTATTATTATTATTATTATATTATTATTATAATTATATCATTATTATTATTATTATTATTATTATAATTATATTATTGATATGATTATTATAACTATTATTATTATTATATTATTATTATTATATAATTATATTATTATGTTATTTTATCATTATATTATTATATTATTATTATTATATAATTATATAATTATATTATTATTATTATTATTATTATTATTATTATTATATTATTATAATTATATAATTATATTATTATGTTATTAAGTTATTATATCATTACATTATTATATTATTATTATATTATTATTATAATTATATTATTGATATGATTATTATAACTATTATTATTATATTATTATATTATTATATTATTATATTATTATAATTATATAATTATATAATTATAATTATATAATTATATTATTGATATGATTATTATAACTATTATTATATTATTATTATTATATAATTATATTATTATGTTATTATATTATTATATTATTATCATTATATAATTATATAATTATATCATTACATTATTATATTATTATTATTGTTATTATATTATTATAATTATATTATTATGTTATTATGTTATTATATCATTACATTATTACATTATTATTATTATTATTATTATTATTAATGAGACCTCCTGACCCGGGTCAGTGGGTCGGAGATCTAAGGAAATCATCTTCCGATATATAAAGTCGTGTCCAGACATCAAACATGAGATTTGTCGCAGGACTTTTGTGAATATCGGACCGACGGTATTAAAAATCAGTGTCTTCTCCGTCGGCATGGAGGTCCTATTTCTCCGATACGTTTATTTGATTGAATATAAGCTCACAGCCGGAGCAGAGGATGTGAATGAAGAGCCTTCCTCATGCGTAATACTGACGCAGGTGGGGTCTAGCTTAAGGACACGCCCACATCTACCTACCGGTCCATTACAAACAGGTTAGCTCTGGCCTAAAGCCAGGATTGTATGGCCCCGCCCACTATAAACCCAAATGTGATTGGTTAATTCAACTGTCCCTTCCTAAACAAAAACACAAGTCCAGACTTCATCTCTCCTGGTGCTGAAGTTCTGACCAATCAGTGAGCCGGCTCTAACCCCTTCTCTGCCTAGCAACAACACTCACAAGAAACCTGATTGGATGACGCTGCTTTGATCGGTTTCAGGACGGGAACCATTTCTCTTCTGAAGCAGAGATTCGGAGTTAGAAGAGAAGAATTATTGCATGAAAGGAATTACATCTAACGTATTCTTAAAGTCTGTCTGTCAGTAAACATTGACCCGGTTTGGCCTCGGCGTGGACCGCGAGGGAGTTTAAAGGCCCCGCCCCACATTGATACTCACGTACACTCCAGAACAAAGACGGCCAGATAATACAGTTGAAAGCAAGAGAGGGAGAGAGAGAGATGATGATGATGATGAAGGGTGACTGAGTCAAAGACAACAAAGGTGGACATAAAGAAAGAACAAACAGGTTCTGAGGTTCTGAGGTTCTGAAGTAATCAGCTCTTTCATGTGGCTCCTTTATTATTTCAGCCTGGGCCAAATAATGCGGTCCTGATTGTGGCGCTGGCAGCAGCCGGCTTCCACGTGTCGGCTATTAGCGGTCCCAGCAGCTGCTGAGACGGGCTTCTGCCGGGTCGGTTCTGGTGGGCCGCAGGTTCAGACGGGGGAAATAATTGAATGAATTATTTGATATCAGGCAGTATATAGAACGTCTTTAAACGCACAAACGCAGATAAGCGTCGGTGGGGCGAAGCTTTTAAAACGTACATGAAGTCCTTTAGATCAGACCCCCCGGTCTGAGGGGGCGGAGTCAGTAAGTCACATGTCGTTATGTGACTTACTGACTCCGTCATTATTATATTATTATACTCGTTAATATATTATTATACTCGTTAATATATTATTATACTCATTATTTTATTATTATACTTGTTATTATATACTTATACTCATTATTATATTATTATACTTGTTATTATATACTTATACTCATTATTATATTATTATACTTGTTATTATATTATTATACTCATTATTTTATTATTATACTTGTTATTATATTATTATACTCATTATTTTATTATTATACTTGTTATTATATACTTATACTCATTATTATATTATTATACTTGTTATTATATTATTATACTCATTATTTTATTATTATACTTGTTATTATATTATTATACTCATTATTTTATTATTATACTTGTTATTATATACTTATACTCGTTATTATATTATTATACTTGTTATTATATTATTATACTCATTATTTTATTATTATACTTGTTATTATATACTTATACTCATTATTATATTATTATACTCGTTATATTATTATACTCGTTAATATATTACTATACTCATTATTATATTATTATACTTGTTATTATATACTTATACTCATTATTATATTATTATACTCATTATTATATTATTATACTCGTTATTATATTATTATACTCATTATTATATTATTATACTCGTTATATTATTATACTCGTTAATATATTACTATACTCATTATTATATTATTATACTTGTTATTATATACTTATACTCATTATTATATTATTATACTCATTATTATATTATTATACTCGTTATTATATTATTATACTCGTTATTATATTATTATACTCATTATTATATTATTATACTCGTTATTATATTATTATACTCATTATTATATTATTATACTCATTATTATATTATTATACTTGTTATTATATACTTATACTCATTATTATATTATTATACTCATTATTTTATTATTATACTTGTTATTATATACTTATACTCATTATTTTATTATTATACTTGTTATTATATACTTATACTCATTATTATATTATTATACTTGTTATTATATACTTATACTCGTTATTATATTATTATACTTGTTATTATATACTTATACTCATTATTATATTATTATACTTGTTATTATATACTTATACTCATTATTATATTATTATACTTGTTATTATATACTTATACTCGTGAATCCGTCAGTTTTCTACATTGATGTATTTGTACACAGAAAGTAATCATTTGTATTCATATATACACTTAAAAACTTTATTTCATATCTAAGACACTTTAAGTTTAACAAACCTGTTTAAATAGTTTTTGTCCATCTTCATGTTGACCTTTGACCTGTGGGGTCGCCCAGGGCTACGTCCTGGGCCCCCTCAGTTTTCAGCATACGTTCATGCTGCCACTGGCTCGGACTGTAAGCGGACTCAGTCACATGAGAAGTATGGACTTGAACAGAACCACAGAGGGTTCTTTTATGAGGCTGGACTGAATGTAGTTAATAGAATAAGTCCAAAAGTGTCGGTCCGACCCGACTACGTGAAGTTGGCCCGTCAGAATCGTTCAGTCCTAGAAGAGCCTCTGAAAACTTTCCATCATTTATGCCTAAAGATGTCAAAGAATGTGAGGGGTTAAAGGTCAAACTCCGTGGTGTTCGTCCTTCATCATCTCATCTTCTTCCTCCTGCAAACACAAAATTATTACGTTCAATTCAAGTAAGTGTTCAGAACCAGAACCAGAACCTCCTGGCATCGCTGTCACCTTCCTTATGAAGAAGACGTCCGTCTGTTGCTGGGTCGACCCAGCGATGCGTCGGTTCTGTGATAGGCCGCTGACTTGTTCTGAACCTTTGCTGTTTCTTTTGTGGACCAGAACTGCTGCGGTTCTGTTCAGGTTGTTGTTTGTTCTACATTTCCTGAGGCACTGAACAGGTTTTAGTCTGGTTTGTTGGCGGTTCTGCCTCTTTTTCTATGAATGCAATCGCTGTGAGTGTGAGGAGTCTGGTTCTGGGTTCCAGGCAGTGCCGGGTCCACAGACGCTTTTGGTTCTGGTTTATTCTTCCAGAGCTCGTAGCCAACATGTGGTCAGGCTCCAGTTTTGAAGAAGATCACATCAGCTGCAGCAATAATCCCTTAATACATAAATCATCTGTTAGCGACGCGCCTGAGCCTCGTGTCCATCAGAACCCGCTCTGACCCAGTTAGATGTTCCACTCCGACACTTATCCCACATTTTTAAAGACGGAGCATCGGAACATTCCAGGTTTTCCATCTATCCTAAAGTCCGGACTTCTTCTCTCCGGATGATTATTGACCGTCACTCCCGTCAGAAACCATTGATCATGAAAAACATGGACTGGATGATCCGGATCCTCAGAGGACCGACCCGACAGAACACCATCACGTCCTCACCGGCTGAGAAGACTCAACACTGGAAGATTACAGCTGCATTCACAACTCATCTGTCTGTGTGTCTGTCTGTGTGTCTGTCTGTGTGTCTGTCTGTGTGTCTGTCTGTGTGTCTGTCTGTGTGTCTGCCTCTCTGTCTGCCTGTCTGTCTGCCTCTCTGTCTGCCTGTCTGTCTGTCTGTCTGCCTCTCTGTCTGCCTCTCTGTCTGCCTGTCTGTCTGCCTGTCTGTCTGTCTGTCTGTCTGTCTGCCTGTGTGTTTGTCTGTCTGTCTGCCTGTCTGTGTGTCTGTGTGTCTGTCTGTGTGTCTGTCTGTCTGTCTGTCTGTGTGTCTGTCTGTGTGTCTGCCTCTCTGTCTGCCTGTCTGTCTGCCTCTCTGTCTGCCTGTCTGTCTGTGTGTCTGTCTGTCTGTCTGCCTCTCTGTCTGCCTCTCTGTCTGCCTGTCTGTCTGCCTGTCTGTCTGTCTGTCTGTCTACCTGTGTGTTTGTCTGTCTGCCTGGCTGTCTGTCTGTCTGTCTGTCTGCCTGTGTGTCTGTCTGTCTGCCTGTCTGTCTGTCTGTCTGCCTGTCTGTCTGTCTGTCTGTCTGCCTGTCTGTGTGTCTGTCTGTCTGTGTGTCTGTCTGTCTGTCTGCCTGTCTGTGTGTCTGTGTGTCTGTCTGCCTGTCTGTGTGTCTGTCTGACTGTCTGTGTGTCTGTCTGTCTGCCTGTCTGTGTTTCTGTCTGTGTGTCTGTCTGTCTGTCTGCCTGCCTCTCTGTCTGCCTGTCTGTCTGTCTGTGTGTCTGTCTGTCTGCCTGTCTGTGTGTCTGTCTGCCTGGCTGTCTGTCTGTCTGTCTGCCTGTCTGCGTGTCTGTCTGCCTCTCTGTCTGCCTGTCTGTCTGTCTGTGTGTCTGTCTGACTGTCTGCCTGTCTGTCTGTCTGTGTGTCTGTCTGACTGTCTGCCTGTCTGTGTGTCTGTCTGTCTGCCTGTCTGTGTGTCTGTCTGTGTGTCTGTCTGCCTGCCTGTCTGTCTGCCTGTCTGTCTGTGTTGTCAGATAGGACCTTATAAGGGCCCTAGTTCCTTCCTGTAAACCATTTCACAGATCCTTTGATCCCCACATAGAATTCAGCACGAGGAAGAACTGGTTTGATTGGAAAAGATCGGTTATATATTGCCACCACTAGAGGGAGCTTTATCTCCAAACGCTTTGGGCTATAATTTCCCAACCTTGGGTCCGATTGGGTCCAAAGTGGGTTCCGATGGGTCGAGTCAAGGAGATCGATCTCGTGAATATCATATTTACTCACTTTAACCAGCCTTTTCTTTAACTATAAATATTTATATATTTATAAATATATGTATTATAACTTCACGTTTAATGCCTGGGGTTCAATCAGGGGGATTTCAGGTACAACGCAGGGACGGGGGGCTTCTGGGGGATGGAGCCTTGGTGTCGGCGACCACAGATGCTCCATCCTCGGTCGAGATCTCTGGGTCTGATGACCGACTCCCGTTCCGGTCCAGTCCGGTCCGGTCCGGTCCACTGGCCGTAGCCTCTGTGTGTGGGACAAACAGAGTAGATGTTGGTTCTGCAGAGGACCGGGATGGAGACGGGACCAGAGAGCGGGGAGTCGGTCCAAGCAGGAGGCTGATCTTCTCCAACGTATTAACTTTTTTATGGATCAGAATCAGATGTTCACATCCACCGTCCGCTCTGCTTGAACCAGTTTAGGTGATTTAAGCTGTCAGGTTCTTGGACCGGGTTCTGACCCGCTCACGTCTCTGGAGAAATAACCGCTATTCAGCTTCTGGCTCTCATTTAATGTTACTGTTTTCTCAGAAATATTTTGTCCAGCAGCTTAACTTTTTACTCACATCAAACAGAAGTGTTTGGATGTGGTGGAGCTTCTATCGGATCAGAACACACGTCCCTCCAGAACACTCCCACTATTATTATGAATGCTCATATCACCAGATTACTCACACATAGTCTTAGATTACTCACACATAGTTATAGATTACTCACACATAGTAATAGATTACTCACACATAGTAACAGATTACTCGCACATAGTAACAGATTACTCGCACATAGTAACATATTACTCACACATAGTAACAGATTAATCACACAGTAGTAGACTACTCACACACAGTAGTAGACTACTCACACATAGTAACAGATTACTTGCACATAGTAACAGATTGCTCACACATAGTAACAGATTACTCACACATAGTAAGAGGTTACTCACACATAGTAACGGATTACTCACACATAGTAAGAGGTTACTCACACATAGTAACGGATTACTCACACACAGTAACAGATTACTCGCACATAGTAACAGATTACTCACACATAGTAACAGACTACTCACGCAGTAACAGATTACTCACACATAGTAATAGATTACTCACACATAGTAACATATTACTCACACACAGTAGTAGACTACTCACACATAGTAATAGATTACTCTCACATCGTAACAGATTACTCACACATAGTAAGAGGTTACTCACACACAGTAGTAGACTACTCACACATAGTAACAGATTACTCACACATAGTAACAGATTACTCACACATAGTAACAGATTACTCACACATCGTAACAGATTATTCACACATAGTAACAGATTACTCACACATAGTAACAGATTACTCTCACATCGTAACAGATTACTCACACATAGTAAGAGGTTACTCACACACAGTAGTAGACTACTCACACATAGTAACAGATTACTCACACATAGTAACAGATTACTCACACATAGTAACAGATTACTCACACATCGTAACAGATTATTCACACATAGTAACAGATTACTCACACATAGTAACAGATTACTCTCACATCGTAACAGATTACTCACACATAGTAAGAGGTTACTCACACACAGTAGTAGACTACTCACACATAGTAACAGATTACTCACACATAGTAACAGATTACTCACACATTGTAACAGATTACTCACACATAGTAATAGATTACTCACACATAGTAACAGCTTGAGTCATGCCATGAATGGTTCATGGTTCTCATGAATGAGTGAGTGAATCCTGACTCTTGCCCTTTGTGGTCCACAGGGTGAAACGGTTCTGGAGGGTCCGTTCCCCGTTTGTGGACCCGTA
>JBBDHG010000211.1:70000-72500 GCA_037951165.1 Lophius americanus | reverse complement strand
TTTGTTCTTTCTTTTGTCTTCCTCGCCTTCATCTTCGTTCTTAGAAGACGACTGAAGAATGGTCGCAGGTAAATGAGCTGGTGTTCATTGTAGTAGCAGCTTCATGTCATGTGACATCAAAGGGTCGTCCTTCCGGTAGGCCTCCGCCTACTTTTATACATCATGCATTTACCATATTCACAGAAAGACGGCACGGTGGAGTGGGTGGAGAAGAGTGTGAGGAGTTATCTGTGACAGAAGAGGAGCAGCAGGAGTGAAGGGAGAGGTTTCCAAGATGGAGGTGAGAGCAGTTCTGCTGGATGGTTTAGAGACGGTGGTTCTGACCAGAAGACAGGAGGTAGAGATGAAGATGTTCAGATGTTCTCTGGGAGTGAGGAGGAAGGACAGGATTAGAAAGGAGACATCAGAGGGACAGTCCAGGTGAGACGTCCTGGAGACAAAGTCAGAGAGGACAGACTGAGATGGTTCTGACCCGTGAAGAGGAGGGATAATGGATCTGCTGGTAGAAGGATGCTGGAGATGGAGCTGCAGGCAGGAGAAGAAGGGGAGGAGCAGAGAGGAGGTTTGTGGGGACACAGGAGTGGAAATCAGACGTTGTCTGAGGGGTTCAGGTGTTTATTAAGAACATTCAGAGCAGCGTCTCGTTTACAAACGTTTATCTCACAAATATATTTAAGGTCAAATCATTTCTTTGTACATCCTCGTTTATCGTTTGATTCTGGTCAATGCTAATTCCTTAAGCATCTATGTGGCGATTCCCATCATATGTTAGAATTAAGCTAAGATAACAGCGCGCTTATTATTTTCCACATTGCTGACTTTAAAATTAAACATTCTTATCTGGTTCTATAGTAGTATATATAGTAACAGATAACTCACACATAGTAACATATTACTCACACATAGTAACAGATTACTTACACACAGTAACAGGTTACTCACACATAGTAACATATTACTCACACATAGTAACATATTACTCACACATAGTAACATATTACTCACACATAGTAACATATTACTCACATATAGTAACAGATTACTCACACATAGTAACAGATTACTCACACATAGTAACAGACTACTCACATATAGTAACAGATTACTCACACAGAGTAACATGTTACTCACACATAGTAACAAATTGTAACATATTACTCACACATAGTAACAAATTGTAACATATCACTCACACGTAGTAACAGATTACTCACACACAGTAACAGATTACTCACATATAGTAACAGATTACTCACACATAGTAACATGTTACTCACACATAGTAACAAATTGTAACATATTACTCACACATAGTAACAAATTGTAACATATCACTCACATGTAGTAACAGATTACTCCCACATAGTAACAGATTACTCACACATAGTAACAGATTACTCACACATAGTAACATGTTACTCACACATGGTAACAGATTACTCACATATAGTAACAGATTACTCACACGTAGTAACAGATTACTCACACATGGTAACAGATTATTGACACACAGTAACAGATTATTCACACGTAGTAAAAGATTACTCACACGTAGTAAAAGATTACTCACATGTAGTAACACGGTAACGTAGATACACCTGATAGTGGTGGAGATGTTTGAAGGTTACTTTGGATGTGATACATGCCAGTGTTCACTAAAAATAACTTTCCTTTCTAGTCTTTTTCTTCTTGTTAGTGAATGAAGAACTTCTCATGATGTTCCTCATTCCACCACCTGCTTCACTGGAGGGGAATGTAGCCATGAATGACTGGAAAATGTTTGAACGGAACGACTCACACACTTTGTGGTTGTTGGAACAGTTACACCCTCACTCCCTTCTAACACACACACACACACACACACACACACACACACACACACACACACACACACACACACACACACACACACACACACACATGTTATGTGTATGTGAGTTAATTCAGTGTAATTAGTGGTCAATTAAAGCGCCGTGACTTCACTGGCTGTCTGACTGTTTGATGTTGTGGCTCCTGGCGAGACCAGACGCCATCTTGAATTCATTTACAGGCTGCAGTGTAAACACGCCAGCTCCCGCCTCCTCTCACTCCTCCAGCTCCTTCCTCCTCTCTTTCCTCTGCTCAATCGTTTTCAACCATCTGTTTATTTCTACATCATTCGCAATTTCACGTCGTTTTGCGTCAGATGACTTCCCCTGTTGTGTGCCGCTGGTGAGGTCCTGGACCGGTTCTGCAGACTCCTGGTTCTGACTGGTTCCAGTTTGAGTGGTACTGATGCACATTAACTCAAGTAATGTACTTGAGTGCACAGTTATTTATTATTATTATTATTATTATGTTATTTTTATGAATCAAGTACTTGGTTATGCTGCCTAGTACAGGAAGTGGAATATTTCCACTTCCTGTCCACAGAGAAACATTCTTCTCCAAACAACTGATGGATTAAGAGTTTCAATTAACTGCTTTACTTTTCAGCATCATTTCCATGTTTTACTTATTT
>JBBDHG010000211.1:52500-57500 GCA_037951165.1 Lophius americanus | reverse complement strand
GCTATACACACACACACACACTCACACACGCTATACACACACACTCACACTCACACACGCTATACACACACACTCACACACACACACGCTATACACACACACTCACACTCACGCACGCTATACACACACACTCACACACGCTATACACACACACTCACACTCACGCACGCTATACACACACACACACACACACACACACGCTATACACACACACTCACACACGCTATACACACACACTCACACTCAAACACGCTATACACACACACTCACACTCACGCACGCTATACACACACACTCACACACGCTATACACACACACTCACACACACACACACGCTATACACACACACTCACACGCACACAAATATACATACACACACACACACGCTATACACACACACTCACACACACACGCTATACACACACACTCACACTCAAACACGCTATACACACACACTCACACTCACACACGCTATACACACACACTCACACGCACACAAATATACATACACACACACACTCACACACGCTATACACACACACACACACACACACACACACGCTATACACACACACTCACACGCACACAAATATACATACACACACACACTCACACACGCTATACACACACACACACACACTCACACACGCTATACACACACACTCAAAAACACACACGCTATACACACACACTCACACGCACACAAATATACATACACACACACACTCACACACGCTATACACACACAGACACACACACTCACACACGCTATACACACACACTCACACACGCTATACACACACAGACACACACACTCACACACACACAAATATACATACACACACACTCACACACACAAATATACATACACACACTCACACACGCTATACACACACACACACACACACACACACAAATATACATACACACACACTCACACACACAAATATACACACACACACTCACACACGCTATACACACACACTCACACACACACAAATATACATACACACACACTCACACACACAAATATACATACACACACTCACACACGCTATACACACACACTCACACACACACAAATATACATACACACACACACTCACACAAGCTATACACACACACACTCACACACGCTATACACACACACACTCACACATGCTATACACACACACACTCACACATGCTATACACACACACACACGCTATACACACAGACACACACAGACACACACAGACACACACACAGACACACACAGACACACACACAGACACACACACACAGACACACACACACAGACACACACACACAGACACACACACACAGACACACACACACAGACACACACACACAGACATACACACAGACATAGACTCACACGCTATATACACACACATACACACACACACTCACACACTCACACACACTCACACACATACATACACACACTCACACACACACACATTCACACACATACATACACACACTCACACACTCACACACATACATACACACACTCACACACACACTCACACTCTCATACACACACACACACACACTCACACACTCACACACACTCACACACTCACACACACACACACACACACTCACACACACACATACATACACACACACACACTCACACACACACATACATACACACACTCACACACACACACACTCACACACACACACACACTCACACACACACATACACATACATACACACACTCACACACACACACACACATGCGGTGGGGACCCCCGGTCAGAGGCATGATCAAACAGGCATCATGTTGCAGAGAAGCAGCTTCACCTGTTCTGAGTGATGAAAACCTGCTGGTTCTGCTGCCGTCTCACGTTTACGACTGCTGCTGCGTCAGAGAGAGGAGCAGGAAGTCCCGGTTTGTCCGCTAGTGGTGGAAAGGTGTGAGTGACAGGAGACCCTGGGGACGAGCCTCCCTTCTACCTGTATCTTACTCCATGGTGCTCACAAGATAAGGTCAGATCAGATCCCAGGAGCGTCGCTCACGCTAACTCGCTTAAGCTAACACACTTAGGCTAACTCGCTTACGCCAGCTTGCTTAGGCTAGCTCACTTATGCTAACTCGCTGAGACGTAGACCTGTCGCGGCGGCTCCGGCTCTGGTCCCTCCCGTGTTCTGGGGTGACCCGGGGATCAGAGTCCAGATTCCTCTTTGAAAAATACATTTACTCTGACTTTGTATCAAAGATCTGATCAGTGTGTGTGTGTGTGTGTGTGTGTGTGTTTGTGTGTGTGTGTGTGTGTTACAGGTGTACGCTCCTTCTGCCAGTACCGCTGACTACAACAGGGACTCACCTGGTTATCCCTCCTCCAAACCCCCCAGCTCTGGTTTCCCCAGCTCCTTCTTCATGCCAGGTACTCGCTCACGCACACCCAAAGGTCCGTCCCTCATCTCACACACACACACACACACACACACACACACACACACACACACACACACACACACACACACCTCACTCTCCTGCTCACGCTCCACACACACCTCACACTCCTGCTCACACTCCACACACACCTCACACTGCTGTTCACACTCCACACACACCTCACACTGCTGCTCACACTCCACACTTACCTCACACTGCTGTTCACACTCCACACACACCTCACACTCCTGCTCACACTCCACACACACCTCACACTGCTGCTCACACTCCACACTTACCTCACACTCCTGCTCACACTCCAAACACACACCTCACACTGCTGCTCACGCTCCACACACACCTCACACTCCTGCTCACACTCCACACACACCTCACACTCCTGCTCACACTCCACACACACCTCACACTGCTGCTCACACTCCACACTTACCTCACACTGCTGCTCACACTCCACACTTACCTCACACTCCTGCTCACACTCCAAACACACACCTCACACTCCTGCTCACACTCCACACACACCTCACACTCCTGCTCACACTCCACACACACCTCACACTGCTGCTCACACTCCACACTTACCTCACACTCCTGCTCACACTCCAAACACACACCTCACTCTCCTGCTCACGCTCCACACACACCTCACACTCCTGCTCACACTCCACACACACCTCACACTCCTGCTCACACTCCAAACACACCTCACACTACTGCTCACACTCCACACACACCTCACACTCCTGCTCACACTCCAAACACACACCTCACACTGCTGCTCACACTCCACACACACCTCACACTCCTGCTCACACTCCAAACACACCTCACACTACTGCTCACACTCCAAACACACCTCACACTGCTGCTCACACTCCACACACACCTCACACTCCTGCTCACACTCCACACACACCTAACACTCCTGCTCACACTCCAAACACACCTCACACTGCTGCTCACACTCCACACACACCTCACACTCCTGCTCACACTCCAAACACACACCTCACACTCCTGCTCACACTCCACACACACCTCACACTCCTGCTCACACTCCACACACACCTCACACTCATACATACATACACACACGTACACACACACCTCACACTCCTGCTCACGCTCCACACACACCTCACACTCCTGCTCATGCTCCACACACACCTCACACTCATACATACATACACACACGTACACACACACCTCACACACCAGGACAAATGATGTCCACAACCTGTTTACCAGGATATTAATAAACCTGCAGCAGGAAACCAGGTGTCCCATTTACACGGATGTCTGCTGGAATCAGGTTACTGCAGGAAGTGGGTCAGAGCATGTGGACCAGTTCTGAAGGCAGGACATGAGGTCTAATATGTCTCCGTGTCTCCGTGTCTCTGTGTCTCTGTGTCTCTGTGTGTCCGTGTCTCCGTGTCTCTGTGTCTCTGTGTCTCCGTGTCTCTTTCTCTGTGTCTCCGTGTCTCTGTGTCTCCGTGTCTCTGTGTCTCTGTGTCTCTGTGTCTCCGTGTCTCTTTCTCTGTGTCTCCGTGTCTCTTTCTCTGTGTGTCTGTGTCTCTGTGTCTCCGTGTCTCTTTCTCTGTGTGTCTGTGTCTCTGTGTCTCTGTGTCTCCGTGTCTCTTTCGCTGTGTCTCTGTGTCTCCGTGTCTCTTTCTCTGTGTCTCTGTGTCTCTGTGTCTCCGTGTCTCTGTGTCTCCGTGTCTCTGTGTCTCTGTGTCTCCGTGTCTCTGTGTCTCCGTGTCTCTGTGTCTCTGTGTCCCCGTGTCTCTTTCTCTGTGTCTCCGTGTCTCTTTCTCTGTGTCTCCGTGTCTCTTTCTCTGTGTGTCTGTGTCTCTGTGTCTCCGTGTCTCTTTCTCTGTGTGTCTGTGTCTCTGTGTCTCCGTGTCTCTTTCTCTGTGTCTCTGTGTCTCTGTGTCTCCGTGTCTCTTTCTCTGTGTCTCCGTGTCTCTGTGTCTCTGTGTCTCTGTGTCTCCGTGTCTCTGTGTCTCCGTGTCTCTGTGTCTCTGTGTCCCCGTGTCTCTTTCTCTGTGTCTCCGTATCTCTTTCTCTGTGTGTCTGTGTCTCTGTGTCTCCGTGTCTCTTTCTCTGTGTGTCTGTGTCTCTGTGTCTCCGTGTCTCTTTCTCTGTGTCTCTGTGTCTCTGTGTCTCCGTGTCTCTGTGTCTCTGTGTCTCTGTGTCTCCGTGTCTCTGTGTCTCCGTGTCTCCGTGTCTCCGTGTCTCCGTGTCTCCGTGTCTCTTTCTCTGTGTGTCTGTGTCTCTGTGTCTCTGTGTCTCTGTGTCTCCGTGTCTCTGTGTCTCTGTGTCTCCGTGTCTCCGTGTCTCCGTGTCTCCGTGTCTCCGTGTCTCTTTCTCTGTGTCTCCGTGTCTCTGTGTCTCTGTCAGATGGTCACCACAGCGGCGACCCCTGGAGCAGCAGCAGCAGTATGAGTCAACAGGGTTACCACGGCAGCATGCTGGGGGGCGGGAACTCGTCCCACGGCCCCACCCAAAGCTCCTCCTACTGCGGGATTCACCCTCACGACAGATTGGTGAGCAGCGCAGTCAGTCAG
>JBBDHG010000211.1:27500-32500 GCA_037951165.1 Lophius americanus | reverse complement strand
ACATACACACACGCACACACACCAGATGTTCATGCAAACTAACACACCAGTCTCTGCACACTGTCACTCCCGCCGCCACACGTCTGTCTCTCTGCACTGGAACTTGGCCTCAGCATCGATGACATCATCCGTCAGACAGTGAAGACTGTTCTCTGGTCTGAGAACTAGATCTCTCCATGACTCCCCCCCTCCGTCCCAAGAATGGACCCGGGGAGTCAAAGGTCAAATATCAAAGGCAATACCAACGGCTGGTGCTCGCCATACCTGGTTCTTGGTCCGGGATCGCCACTGACTGTAGAAGTTCTGTTTTTGACCGTCCTTCATCAGCGGTTTGATCTTCATGTTACAATTTTATGTGCACACAATGGTGAATAGTGGACACAGGCGGTATTTTACAGCCAGAATCCTATATTTGTCCCGTTCTGGGTCCATTGTCTGTCCAGCTGGTCCAAACAGAGAGTCCTCCTGGTTCTGACCCACAGAAACTGTAGAAGAACAAGAACTTTGTGGTATTTCCATCAAATATGATGCAGAAGTTATCAAAGAGTTTCTGAACAAATTCACTGATTGTTTACTTTCATGTTTCTGGAATATAATGATGTCAGAGCCTTTGATTTAAAAACATCAGAGGAGAGAAATATTACTCACACATACTAACAGATTACTCACACATAGTACCAGATTACTCACACTTAGTAACAGATTACTCACACATAGTACTAGATAACCCACACATAGTAACAGACTACTAACACAAAGAAACAGATTACTCACACATAGTAACAGATTACTCACACATAGTAACAGATTACTCACACATAGTAACAGATGACTCACACATAGTAACACAATACTCACACATAGTAACAGACTACTCACACATAGTACTAGATTACTCACACATAGTAACAGACTACTAACACATAGAAACAGATTACTCACACATAGTAACAGATTACTCACACATAGTAACAGACTACTAACACAAAGAAACAGATTACTCACACATAGTAACAGATTACTCACACATAGTAACAGATTACTCACACATAGTAACAGATGACTCACACATAGGAGCATAATACTCACACATAGTAACAGATTACTCACACATAGTACTAGATTACTCACATAGTAACAGACTACTAATACATAGAAACAGATTACTCACACATAGTAACAGATTACTCACACATAGTATCAGATTACTCACACATAGTAAAAAATTACTCACACATAGTAACAGATTACTCACACGTTGTAACTGATTACTCACACGTTGTAACAGATTACTCACACGTAGTATCAGATTATTCACACAGTAACAGATTACTCACACATAGTAACAGATTACTCACACATAGTAACACAATACTCACACAGGAACAGATTACTCACATATAGTATCAGATTACTCACACAGTAACAGATTACTTACACTTAGTAACTTATTACTCACACATAGTACTAGATTACCCACACATAGTAACAGACTACTAACACAAAGAAACAGATTACTCACACATAGTAACAGATTACTCACACATAGTAACAGATTACTCACACATAGTAACAGATGACTCACACATAGTAACACAATACTCACACATAGTAACAGACTACTCACACATAGTACTAGATTACTCACACATAGTAACAGACTACTAACACATAGAAACAGATTACTCACACATAGTAACAGATTACTCACACATAGTAAAAGACTACTAACACAAAGAAACAGATTACTCACACATAGTACTAGATTACCCACACATAGTAACAGACTACTAACACAAAGAAACAGATTACTCATACATAGTAACAGATTACTCGCACATAGTAACAGATTACTCACACATAGTAACAGATGACTCACACATAGGAGCATAATACTCACACATAGTAACAGATTACTCACACATAGTACTAGATTACTCACATAGTAACAGACTACTAATACATAGAAACAGATTACTCACACATAGTAACAGATTACTCACACATAGTATCAGATTACTCACACATAGTAACACATTACTCACACATAGTAACAGATTACTCACACGTTGTAACTGATTACTCACACGTTGTAACAGATTACTCACACGTAGTATCAGATTATTCACACAGTAACAGATTACTCACACATAGTAACAGATTACTCACACATAGTAACACAATACTCACACAGGAACAGATTACTCACACATAGTATCAGAACCTAAAATAGTAAATAAGTATTTGTTTATTATCAGTAGATTAAGTGAATTTTTATACTCGGTATTACTTCATTTTATCCTCTGTTCCCATTCATCTATATTTTTTGACAGTGCATTAAATATATTCTTTAATTAATTACTTCTGGTCTAATATTATACTTTAAGGTAAATAACTGAACATTATACATTTTATTCTGATTTGTTTTTATTCATTAATACCTTAATTCATTCCTTTTATTATGAGCAACCACAAAATACATTTGATTTGATCTAAATCTAGTTTTAAACGTTTTATTTATTAGTGCTGCTTCATTATTATTCATTCTTTATTTTTATTCCGGGGCACATTTTAAAGGTCAAAGGGTAAAACTTTTATTCTCTGCAGGTCCTCGTCTCTTTCTCCGACGACCAGGAGAGTCTGTCGTCTGTCTGTCTGTCGTCTGTCTGTCGTCTGTCATCTGTCATCTGTCTGTCTGTCGTCTGTCTGTCGTCTGTCAGTCGTCTGTCGTCTGTCTGCACCAAAAACACGTACGAGTCACGTCACTGGAAAATGTTGCTCTCTTTTCCCTTCCATGGTGTTCAACCCGAACACTGGACTGTGTGTGTGAGTGTGTGTGAGTGTTTGTGTGTGTGTGTGTGTGAGTGTGAGTGTGTGTGAGTGTTTGTGTGTGTGTGTGTGTGAGTGTGAGTGTGTGTGTGTGTGTGTGTGTGTGTGTGTGTGTGAGTGTGAGTGTGTAGGCCCGCCCCTTTCCTTATGCAGAGTACGTCGCTGCATACGGCATCAAGTCAGCATGAGTGGTCACATGGTGTCATTGAGATTTTAACCAGGGGGGCGTATCCAACGCTGAAAGAGAGAGAGAGAGAGAAACAGAGAGAGAAAGAGAGAGAGAGAGAGAAACGGAGAGAGAAAGAGAGAGAGAGAGAGAAACGGAGAGAGAAAGAGAGAGAGAGAGAGAAACAGAGAGAGAAAGAGAGAGAGAGAGAAACAGAGAGAGAAAGAGAGAGAGAGAGAGAAACAGAGAGAGAAAGAGAGAGAGAGAGAGACTTTGACTTAAACACAACTTTATTCAGTCAACAGTGTGTTTACGTCCTGTTGGCAGAAAAAACAGAGACAGTCGGTGACAACCGAACAGAACCGAACAGAACCGAACAGAACCGAACAGAACTGAACAGAACAGAACAGAACAGAACAGAACCGAACAGAACTGAACAGAACTGAACAGAACCGAACAGAACTGAACAGAACCGAACAGAACCGAACAGAACTGAACAGAACCGAACAGAACCGAACAGAACCGAACAGAACCGAACAGAACCGAACAGAACTGAACAGAACTGAACAAAACCGAACAGAACCGAACAGAACAGAACAGAACAGAACCGAACAGAACTGAACAGAACTGAACAGAACCGAACAGAACTGAACAGAACCAAACAGAACTGAACAGAACCGAACAGAGCCGAACAGAACCGAACAGAACCGAACAGAACTGAACAGAACCGAACAGAACCGAACAGAACCGAACAGAACCGAACAGAAAAGTTGTTTCTTACCTACTTCCTCCATCAGTTGATTGGTGTCCCACATCTGAGTTCTGAGATCAGATGATTGGAGATAAAAGTGATGATGATGAAGGTCACATGTCAGATCCTCATGATATTTATCTCTATATTTGACCCCGCCCTGAGGGGAGTAGTGGGCGGAGCCTGTGAAGCCCCTGAGCTGAGGTTGGGTTCGAAACCTGATGAACGGGTGGAGGGACGGCCGCTCCACCCGTTGAGATGAAGGTTATCAAAATGGAATAAAACTAAAATGGAATAAAACTAAAATGGAATAAAACTAAAATGGAATAAAACTAAAATGGAATAAAACTAAAATGGAACTAAAAAAACACCTCATGATTGAGACCGGCAGGAGAGAAACAACAGGAAAACATCGGTACCAATCTGGTACCAGTACCAGTGTGGTACCAGTGTGGTACCGGTGTGGTACCGGTGTGGTACCAGTGTGGTACCGGTGTGGTACCGGTGTGGTACCGGTGTGACGAAGAGAAGAATCAGCTGTGACCCGTCAGAATATATCATCCCGGATCAGCTCAGTGAAGACCTCCTCAGTGAAGACCTCCTCAGTGAAGACCTCCTCAGTGAAGACTTCCTCACTGAAGACCTCCTCAGGGAAGACCTCCTCAGTGAAGACTTCCTCACTGAAGACCTCCTCAGGGAAGACCTCCTCAGTGAAGACCTCCTCAGTGAAGACCTCCTCAGTGAAGACCTCCTCAGTGAAGACCTCCTCAGGGAAGACCTCCTCAGTGAAGACCTCCTCAGGGAAGACCTCCTCAGGGAAGACCTCTTCAGTGAAGACCTCCTCAGTGAAGACCTCCTCAGTGAAGACCTCCTCAGTGAAGACCTCCTCAGTGAAGACTTCCTCACTGAAGACCTCCTCAGGGAAGACCTCCTCAGTGAAGACTTCCTCACTGAAGACCTCCTCAGGGAAGACCTCCTCAGTGAAGACCTCCTCAGTGAAGACCTCCTCAGTGAAGACCTCCTCAGTGAAGACCTCCTCAGGGAAGACCTCCTCAGTGAAGACCTCCTCAGGGAAGACCTCCTCAGGGAAGACCTCTTCAGTGAAGACCTCCTCAGTGAAGACCTCCTCAGTGAAGACCTCCTCAGGGAAGACCTCCTCAGTGAAGACCTCCTTAGGAAAGACCTCCTCAGTGAAGAACTCCTCAGTGAAGACCTCCTCAGTGAAGACCTCCTCACTGTCCTCCACTGCTTCAT
>JBBDHG010000211.1:15000-22500 GCA_037951165.1 Lophius americanus | reverse complement strand
GGAGGAGTATCAGAGAGGAGGAGTATCAGAGAGGAGGATCATCAGAGAGGAGGAGCATCAGAGAAGAGGAGTATCAGAGAGGAGGAAAACCAGAGAGGAGGAGCATCAGAGAGGAGGAGCATCAGAGAGGAGGAGCATCCAAGAGGAGGAGTATCAGATAGGAGAAGTATCAGAGAGGAGGAGTATCAGCGAGGAGGAGTATCAGAGAGGAGGAGCATCAGACAGGAGGAGCATCAGACACGAGGAGCATCAGACAGGAGGAGCATCAGAGGGGAGGAGCTTCCAAGAGGAGGAGTATCAGAGAGGAGGAGTATCAGAGAGGAGGATTATCAAAGAGGAGGAGTATCAGAGAGGAGGAGTATCAGAGAGGAGGAGTATCAGAGAGGAGGAGCATCAGAGAGGAGGAGTATCAGACAGGAGGAGCATCAGACAGGAGGAGCATCAGAATTGAGGAGTATCAGAGAGGAGGTGCATCAGAGAGGAGGAGCATCAGAGAGGAGGAGTATCAGAGAGGAGGAGTATCAGAGAGGAGGATCATCAGAGAGGAGGAGCATCAGAGAAGAGGAGTATCAGAGAGGAGGAAAACCAGAGAGGAGGAGCATCAGAGAGGAGGAGCATCAGAGAGGAGGAGCATCCAAGAGGAGGAGTATCAGATAGGAGAAGTATCAGAGAGGAGGAGTATCAGCGAGGAGGAGTATCAGAGAGGAGGAGCATCAGACAGGAGTAGCATCAGACAGGAGGAGCATCAGACAGGAGGAGCATCAGAGGGGAGGAGCTTCCAAGAGGAGGAGTATCAGAGAGGAGGAGTATCAGAGAGGAGGAGCTTCCAAGAGGAGGAGTATCAGAGAGGAGGAGTATCAGAGAGGAGGAGCATCAGAGAGGAGGAGCATCAGAGAGGAGGAGCATCCAAGAGGAGGAGTATCACAGAGGAGGAGTATCAGACAGGAGGAGTATCAGACAGGAGGAGCATCAGAGAGGAGGAGCATCCAAGAGGAGGAGTATCAGAGAGGAGGAGTATCAGAGAGGAGGAGCATCAGACAGGAGGAGTATCAGACAGGAGGAGCATCAGACAGGAGGAGTATCAGAGAGGAGGAGCATCAGAGAGGAGGAGTATCAGAGAGGAGGAGTATCAGAGAGGAGGAGCATCAGAGAGGAGGAGTATCAGAGAGGAGGAGTATCAGAGAGGAGGATCATCAGAGAGGAGGAGCATCAGAGAAGAGGAGTATCAGAGAGGAGGAAAACCAGAGAGGAGGAGCATCAGAGAGGAGGAGCATCAGAGAGGAGGAGCATCCAAGAGGAGGAGTATCAGATAGGAGAAGTATCAGAGAGGAGGAGTATCAGCGAGGAGGAGTATCAGAGAGGAGGAGCATCAGACAGGAGGAGCATCAGACAGGAGGAGCATCAGAGGGGAGGAGCTTCCAAGAGGAGGAGTATCAGAGAGGAGGAGTATCAGAGAGGAGGAGCTTCCAAGAGGAGGAGTATCAGAGAGGAGGAGTATCAGAGAGGAGGAGCATCAGAGAGGAGGAGCATCAGAGAGGAGGAGCATCAGAGAGGAGGAGCATCAGAGAGGAGGAGCATCCAAGAGGAGGAGTATCAGATAGGAGAAGTATCAGAGAGGAGGAGTATCAGCGAGGAGGAGTATCAGAGAGGAGGAGTATCAGAGAGGAGGAGCATCAGACAGGAGGAGCATCAGACACGAGGAGCATCAGACAGGAGGAGCATCAGAGGGGAGGAGCTTCCAAGAGGAGGAGTATCAGAGAGGAGGAGTATCAGAGAGGAGGAGCATCCAAGAGGAGGAGTATCAGAGAGGAGGAGTATCAGAGAGGAGGAGCATCAGAGAGGAGGAGCATCAGAGAGGAGGAGCATCCAAGAGGAGGAGTATCACAGAGGAGGAGTATCAGACAGGAGGAGTATCAGACAGGAGGAGCATCAGAGAGGAGGAGCATCCAAGAGGAGGAGTATCAGAGAGGAGGAGTATCAGAGAGGAGGAGCATCAGACAGGAGGAGTATCAGACAGGAGGAGCATCAGACAGGAGGAGTATCAGAGAGGAGGAGCATCAGAGAGGAGGAGTATCAGAGAGGAGGAGTATCAGAGAGGAGGAGCATCAGAGAGGAGGAGCATCAGAGAGGAGGAGTATCAGAGAGGAGGAGTATCAGAGAGGAGGATCATCAGAGAGGAGGAGCATCAGAGAAGAGGAGTATCAGAGAGGAGGAAAACCAGAGAGGAGGAGCATCAGAGAGGAGGAGCATCAGAGAGGAGGAGCATCCAAGAGGAGGAGTATCAGATAGGAGAAGTATCAGAGAGGAGGAGTATCAGCGAGGAGGAGTATCAGAGAGGAGGAGTATCAGAGAGGAGGAGCATCAGACAGGAGGAGCATCAGACACGAGGAGCATCAGACAGGAGGAGCATCAGAGGGGAGGAGCTTCCAAGAGGAGGAGTATCAGAGAGGAGGAGTATCAGAGAGGAGGAGCATCCAAGAGGAGGAGTATCAGAGAGGAGGAGTATCAGAGAGGAGGAGCATCAGAGAGGAGGAGCATCAGAGAGGAGGAGCATCCAAGAGGAGGAGTATCACAGAGGAGGAGTATCAGACAGGAGGAGTATCAGACAGGAGGAGCATCAGAGAGGAGGAGCATCCAAAAGGAGGAGTATCAGAGAGGAGGAGTATCAGAGAGGAGGAGCATCAGACAGGAGGAGTATCAGACAGGAGGAGCATCAGACAGGAGGAGTATCAGAGAGGAGGAGCATCAGAGAGGAGGAGTATCAGAGAGGAGGATTATCAGAGAGGAGGAATATCAGACAGGAGGAGCATCAGAGAGGAGGATTATCAAAGAGGAGGAGTATCAGAGAGGAGGAGTATCAGAGAGGAGGAGTATCAGAGAGGAGGAGCATCAGAGAGGAGGAGTATCAGACAGGAGGAGCATCAGACAGGAGGAGCATCAGAATTGAGGAGTATCAGAGAGGAGGTGCATCAGAGAGGAGGAGCATCAGAGAGGAGGAGTATCAGAGAGGAGGAGTATCAGAGAGGAGGATCATCAGAGAGGAGGAGCATCAGAGAAGAGGAGTATCAGAGAGGAGGAAAACCAGAGAGGAGGAGCATCAGAGAGGAGGAGCATCAGAGAGGAGGAGCATCCAAGAGGAGGAGTATCAGATAGGAGAAGTATCAGAGAGGAGGAGTATCAGCGAGGAGGAGTATCAGAGAGGAGGAGCATCAGACAGGAGTAGCATCAGACAGGAGGAGCATCAGACAGGAGGAGCATCAGAGGGGAGGAGCTTCCAAGAGGAGGAGTATCAGAGAGGAGGAGTATCAGAGAGGAGGAGCTTCCAAGAGGAGGAGTATCAGAGAGGAGGAGTATCAGAGAGGAGGAGCATCAGAGAGGAGGAGCATCAGAGAGGAGGAGCATCCAAGAGGAGGAGTATCACAGAGGAGGAGTATCAGACAGGAGGAGTATCAGACAGGAGGAGCATCAGAGAGGAGGAGCATCCAAGAGGAGGAGTATCAGAGAGGAAAAGTATCAGAGAGGAGGAGCATCAGACAGGAGGAGTATCAGACAGGAGGAGCATCAGACAGGAGGAGTATCAGAGAGGAGGAGCATCAGAGAGGAGGAGTATCAGAGAGGAGGAGTATCAGAGAGGAGGAGTATCAGAGAGGAGGAGCATCAGAGAGGAGGAGCATCAGAGAGGAGGAGTATCAGAGAGGAGGAGTATCAGAGAGGAGGATCATCAGAGAGGAGGAGCATCAGAGAAGAGGAGTATCAGAGAGGAGGAAAACCAGAGAGGAGGAGCATCAGAGAGGAGGAGCATCAGAGAGGAGGAGCATCCAAGAGGAGGAGTCTCAGATAGGAGAAGTATCAGAGAGGAGGAGTATCAGCGAGGAGGAGTATCAGAGAGGAGGAGCATCAGACAGGAGGAGCATCAGACAGGAGGAGCATCAGACAGGAGGAGCATCAGAGGGGAGGAGCTTCCAAGAGGAGGAGTATCAGAGAGGAGGAGTATCAGAGAGGAGGAGCTTCCAAGAGGAGGAGTATCAGAGAGGAGGAGTATCAGAGAGGAGGAGCATCAGAGAGGAGGAGCATCAGAGAGGAGGAGCATCAGAGAGGAGGAGCATCCAAGAGGAGGAGTATCACAGAGGAGGAGTATCAGACAGGAGGAGTATCAGACAGGAGGAGCATCAGAGAGGAGGAGCATCCAAGAGGAGGAGTATCAGAGAGGAGGAGTATCAGAGAGGAGGACCATCAGACAGGAGGAGTATCAGACAGGAGGAGCATCAGACAGGAGGAGTATCAGAGAGGAGGAGCATCAGAGGGGAGGAGCTTCCAAGAGGAGGAGTATCAGAGAGGAGGAGCATCAGAGAGGAGGAGTATCAGAGAGGAGGAGTATCAGAGAGGAGGAGTATCAGAGAGGAGGAGCATCAGAGAGGAGGAGCATCAGAGAGGAGGAGTATCAGAGAGGAGGAGTATCAGAGAGGAGGATCATCAGAGAGGAGGAGCATCAGAGAAGAGGAGTATCAGAGAGGAGGAAAACCAGAGAGGAGGAGCATCAGAGAGGAGGAGCATCAGAGAGGAGGAGCATCCAAGAGGAGGAGTATCAGATAGGAGAAGTATCAGAGAGGAGGAGTATCAGCGAGGAGGAGTATCAGAGAGGAGGAGCATCAGACAGGAGGAGCATCAGACAGGAGGAGCATCAGACAGGAGGAGCATCAGAGGGGAGGAGCTTCCAAGAGGAGGAGAATCAGAGAGGAGGAGTATCAGAGAGGAGGAGCATCCAAGAGGAGGAGTATAAGAGAGGAGGAGTATCAGAGAGGAGGAGCATCAGAGAGGAGGAGCATCAGAGAGGAGGAGCATCCAAGAGGAGGAGTATCACAGAGGAGGAGTATCAGACAGGAGGAGTATCAGACAGGAGGAGCATCAGAGAGGAGGAGCATCCAAGAGGAGGAGTATCAGAGAGGAGGAGTATCAGAGAGGAGGAGCATCAGACAGGAGGAGTGTCAGACAGGAGGAGCATCAGACAGGAGGAGTATCAGAGAGGAGGAGCTTCAGAGAGGAGGAGTATCAGACAGGAAGAGCATCAGAGAGGAGGATTATCAAAGAGGAGGAGTATCAGAGAGGAGGAGTATCAGAGAGGAGGAGTATCAGAGAGGAGGAGCTTCCAAGAGGAGGAGTATCAGAGAGGAGGAGTATCAGAGAGGAGGAGCATCAGAGAGGAGGAGCATCAGAGAGGAGGAGCTTCAGAGAGGAGGAGCATCCAAGAGGAGGAGTATCACAGAGGAGGAGTATCAGACAGGAGGAGTATCAGACAGGAGGAGCATCAGAGAGGAGGAGCATCCAAGAGGAGGAGTATCAGAGAGGAGGAGTATCAGAGAGGAGGAGCATCCAAGAGGAGGAGTATCACAGAGGAGGAGTATCAGACAGGAGGAGTATCAGACAGGAGGAGCATCAGAGAGGAGGAGCA
Organism: Lophius americanus; assembly: GCA_037951165.1. Taxonomy (NCBI): domain Eukaryota; kingdom Metazoa; phylum Chordata; class Actinopteri; order Lophiiformes; family Lophiidae; genus Lophius; species Lophius americanus. The sequence continues at coordinate 17,051 of JBBDHG010000211.1, read as the reverse complement.
TCAGACAGGAGGAGCATCAGAGGGGAGGAGCTTCCAAGAGGAGGAGTATCAGAGAGGAGGAGTATCAGAGAGGAGGAGCATCCAAGAGGAGGAGTATCAGAGAGGAGGAGTATCAGAGAGGAGGAGCATCAGAGAGGAGGAGCATCAGAGAGGAGGAGCATCCAAGAGGAGGAGTATCACAGAGGAGGAGTATCAGACAGGAGGAGTATCAGACAGGAGGAGCATCAGAGAGGAGGAGCATCCAAGAGGAGGAGTATCAGAGAGGAGGAGTATCAGAGAGGAGGAGCATCAGACAGGAGGAGTATCAGACAGGAGGAGCATCAGACAGGAGGAGCATCAGAGAGGAGGAGTATCAGAGAGGAGGAGCATCAGAGAGGAGGAGCATCAGAGAGGAGGAGTATCAGAGAGGAGGAGTATCAGAGAGGAGGAGCATCAGAGAGGAGGAGCATCCAAGAGGAGGAGTATCAGATAGGAGGAGTATCAGAGAGGAGGAGTATCAGCGAGGAGGAGTATCAGAGAGGAGGAGCATCAGAGAGGAGGAGCATCAGACAGGAAGAGCATCAGACAGGAGGAGCATCAGACAGGAGGAGCATCAGACAGGAGGAGCATCAGAGGGGAGGAGCATCCAAGAGGAGGAGTATCAGAGAGGAGGAGTATCAGAGAGGAGGAGCATCCAAGAGGAGGAGTATCAGAGAGGAGGAGTATCAGAGAGGAGGAGCATCAGAGAGGAGGAGCATCAGAGAGGAGGAGCATCCAAGAGGAGGAGTATCACAGAGGAGGAGTATGAGACAGGAGGAGTATCAGACAGGAGGAGCATCAGAGAGGAGGAGCATCCAAGAGGAGGAGTATCAGAGAGGAGGAGTATCAGAGAGGAGGAGCATCAGACAGGAGGAGTATCAGACAGGAGGAGCATCAGACAGGAGGAGTATCAGACAGGAGGAGTATCAGAGAGGAGGAGCATCAGAGAGGAGGATTATCAAAGAGGAGGAGTATCAGAGAGGAGGAGCATCAGATAGGGGGATTATCAAGGAGGAGCAGTATCAGAGAGGAGGAGTATCAGAGAGGAGGAGCATCCAAGAGGAGGAGTATCAGAGAGGAGGAGTATCAGAATTGAGGAGTATCAGAGAGGAGGGGCATCAGAGAGGAGGAGCATCAGAGAGGAGGAGTATCAGAGAGGAGGAGTATCAGAGAGGAGGATCATCAGCGAGGAGGAGCATCAGAGAGGAGGAGTATCAGAGAGGAGGAAAACCAGAGAGGAGGAGCATCAGAGAGGAGGAGCATCAGAGAGGAGGAGCATCCAAGAGGAGGAGTATCAGATAGGAGGAGTATCAGAGAGGAGGAGTATCAGCGAGGAGGAGCATCAGAGAGGAGGAGCATCAGAGAGGAGGAGTATCAGACAGGAGGAGCATCAGAGAGGAGGAGTATCAGAGAGGAGGAGCATCAGAGAGGAGGAGCATCAGAGAGGAGGAGTATCAGAGAGGAGGAGTATCAGAGAGGAGGATTATCAGGCAGGAGGAGTATCAAACAGGAGGAGCATCAGAGAGGAGTATCAGAGAGGAGGAGCATCAGACAGGAAGAGCATCAGACAGGAGGAGCATCAGACAGGAGGAGCATCAGACAGGAGGAGCATCAGAGGGGAGGAGCATCCAAGAGGAGGAGTATCAGAGAGGAGGAGTATCAGAGAGGAGGAGCATCCAAGAGGAGGAGTATCAGAGAGGAGGAGTATCAGAGAGGAGGAGCATCAGAGAGGAGGAGCATCAGAGAGGAGGAGCATCCAAGAGGAGGAGTATCACAGAGGAGGAGTATGAGACAGGAGGAGTATCAGACAGGAGGAGCATCAGAGAGGAGGAGCATCCAAGAGGAGGAGTATCAGAGAGGAGGAGTATCAGAGAGGAGGAGCATCAGACAGGAGGAGTATCAGACAGGAGGAGCATCAGACAGGAGGAGTATCAGACAGGAGGAGTATCAGAGAGGAGGAGCATCAGAGAGGAGGATTATCAAAGAGGAGGAGTATCAGAGAGGAGGAGCATCAGATAGGGGGATTATCAAGG
>JBBDHG010000211.1:0-10000 GCA_037951165.1 Lophius americanus | reverse complement strand
AAGGATCTCGTTTGTTCGGTAACCAATGAGATAGTTCCACCTGCATGAAGGGGCGGGGCCTTAAGAGGAATTAGATACACGGCAGTCCTGCAGCGGAGGGAACTTTTGGTCCAAAGACTTTTGTTTAGAAGACGACACGGATATCAGGTTCATGACGACTCGTCGAGATGAAGTTTTACATGTTTGTAAAGTTAATCCTGATTGTAAAGCTGAGATGATTCATGATGAAGACATTCATGATGAAGACATTCATGATGAAGACATTCATGATGAAGAGATTCATGGTGAAGACATTCATGATGAAGACATTCATGATGAAGAGATTCATGGTGAAGACATTCATGATGAAGACATTCATGATGAAGACATTCATGATAAAGACATTCCTGATGAAGACATTCATGATGAAGACATTCATGATGAAGACATTCATGATGAAGACATTCCACAGAACAGTATGATGTTTGTTCCCAAACGTTATTTTGTCTTCTTGTCCAATTAAAAACATCCTCTTTAAAAATATCTCAACCTGTACTCCTCCCTCCTCCTCCTCCTCCTCCGACAGCAACAACGATGACGAGGACCTGTCTCCCGAGCAGAAGATGGAGCGGGAGAGGGAGCGGAGGATGGCCAACAACGCGCGGGAGCGTCTGCGCGTCCGCGACATCAACGAGGCCTTCAAGGAGCTGGGCAGGATGGTGCAGCTGCACCTGAAGAGCGACAAACCCCAGACCAAGTTACTGATCCTCCACCAGGCCGTGGCCGTCATCCTCAGCCTGGAGCAGCAGGTCAGAGGTCAGTGTCACGCCACCAGCCGCCACCGCCGCCACCGCCGCCATGTTTCAGTCCGGTCCGGTCGACAACATGCATAAAATAATACATCAAATAAAAGATCAAGTAAAAGTCCTTCATGTTGTTCTGTTAGACCCAAGACCCCCATCAGTCCAACAGTCCAGGTTCACGGGGTGAAACAGTCCAGGTTCACGGAGTGAAACAGTCCAGGTTCACGGGGTGAAACAGTCCAGGTTCACGGGGTGAAACAGTCCAGGTTCACGGAGTGAAACAGTCCAGGTTCAGGGGGTGAAACAGTCCAGGTTCACGTGGTGAAACAGTCCAGGTTCACGGAGTGAAACAGTCCAGGTTCACGGGGTGAAACAGTCCAGGTTCACGGGGTGAAACAGTCCAGGTTCACGGAGTGAAACAGTCCAGGTTCAGGGGGTGAAACAGTCCAGGTTCACGGGGTGAAACAGTCCAGGTTCACACAGAGAAACAGTCCAGGTTCACGGAGTGAAACAGTCCAGGTTCACGGGGTGAAACAGTCCAGGTTCACGGGGTGAAACAGTCCAGGTTCACACAGTGAAACATTCCAGGTTCATACAGTGGAACAGTCCAGGTTCACACAGAGAAACAGTCCAGGTTCACACAGAGAAACAGTCCCGGTTCACACAGTGAAACAGTCCAGGTTCACACAGAGAAACAGTCCAGGTTCACACAGAGAAACAGTCCAGGTTCACACAGAGAAACAGTCCAGGTTCACACAGAGAAACAGTCCAGGTTCACACAGAGAAACAGTCCAGGTTCACGGGGTGAAACAGTCCAGGTTCACACAGAGAAACAGTCCAGGTTCACACAGAGAAACAGTCAGGGTTCACGGGGTGAAACAGTCCAGGTTCACACAGAGAAACAGTCCAGGTTCACACAGAGAAACAGTCAGGGTTCACACAGAGAAACAGTCCAGGTTCACACAGAGAAACAGTCCAGGTTCACACAGTGAAACAGTCACCCCTAAAGTTCTTGAAGGGGCTTGAAGGTCTGGAACCGCTCCAGGAGCTCCAGAAGAGGAAGCAGCCGTTGCTCGTCTTCAGTTTTCCTCTGGTGGAGATGAATAAATTAAAGGTCTGGACACATCAGGTACAGAATCAAGACTTTCTCCTCGTCTCTCTCTCCTTTTGTCCAGAGCGAAACCTGAACCCAAAGGCGGCCTGTCTGAAGCGCCGCGAGGAGGAGAAGGTCACCGTGACATCAGACGGAGCTCCCCTCTCTTTGGCCGCCGCACATCACGCCGCCGCCGCCGCCCTGGGCGACGGCTCCAACCCGCTGGGACAAATGTAAATTACAGCAAAGTCTCCTCCCCCTGAAGGGTCAGAGTTTAGAAACGGATCCGCCGCTGAAAAACATTCAGATACTAGAAACATCAAACTTTACCCGCCGTGACCTTTGAACCCACGGCAGCCTGGAGACAAAACAGAAAATTAATTCTCAGTTTTTCTTCCTGTGCGGAGACAGGAAGTAAACGTCTGTCAGGACCAGAGAGGTTATAACAGTAATAACAACAACAATAACAACAACAACAACAATAACAACAATAATAATAACAACAACAATAACAATAATAATAACAACAACAATAACAACAATAATAATAATAACAATAATAATAATAATAACAATAATAATAACAATAATAATAATAACAACAATAATAACAAAAACAATAATAACAATAATAATAACAATAATAACAACAACAATAATAATAACAACAACAACAATAATAACAATAATAACAATAATAACAATAATAATAACAACAACAATAATAATAACAATAATAATAAAAATAACAACAACAATAATAATAACAATAATAACAATAATAACAATAATAGCAATAACAATAATAACAATAATAGTAATAATAATAACAATAATAATAATAACAACAATAATAATAACAATAAAAATATAATAACAATAATAATAACAATAATAACAACAATAATAATAACAACAATAATAACAATAATAATAATAATAGTAATAATAATAATAACAATAATAATAATAATAACAACAATAATAATAACAATAAAAATATAATAACAATAATAATAACAATAATAACAACAATAACAAAAATAATAATAATAATAACAATAATAACAATAAAAATAACAATAATAACAATAATAATAATAATAATAACAACAATAATAATAACAATAATAACAACAATAATAATAACAATAATAATAACAATAATAACAACAATAATAATAACAATAATAACAACAATAATAATAACAATAACCACTGCTTCGTTGAGGCGTTATAACCACTGCTTCGTTGAGGCGTTATAACCACTGCTCCCACTTGGTGTCACTCTTCAGGCCTTACTTGTGTTTCACTCCTCATCCCTGGTTTTCCCTCTTCCTGTCTGCAGGTCAAAGGTGCCGGAGTTCATCAAGATGATGAGTGACCACTTCCTCTGATGGCGTTCCTACGACAACGCAGCATCGATCAAACCCGTTGTTGCTTCTGCCCGACCGATCAGAACCTCTGGAACTCGGCGTGGACCAATCAGATCAGCCTCCTACTTCCCTCCCGTCTCTCCTCTTCACCTTCGCCTCCTCCTTCTGTCGCCTGCAGCGTCACACGGGTCGATTTTCTCACGCCGCATCTACTAGGCGGGATGGAGGCGCCCGCCGCTCCGCGGAGACGTGGAGGCGGGCCCCCGTGACGCGGCCGCAAGCCGCGGGCGCCTCCCACACAAAGTGACAGCCGTGAACAAACGTCTTGGGAATCTCTTCTTCGTGTACTTGTTGTTTCTCAGCCGGCGGTTCTGTGTGTAGTAAACGTATACTGAAAACTCTTTTTACCCGGTCAGAACCGGACGCCGTGACCAGATCGATCAGAAGGAAGCTTAACATATCACGGAGCGGCGAGGGACTTTCTGAAACGGACCCTGTTTGATGCTGACGCCCGATCTTCTCCGCAGCAGTCGGACAGAAGCGGGTGGAGAAGCAAACAGAACAGGAAACCGCCGACCCACACGACCCCCCCCCCCCCCCCCCCCCCCCCCCCTCCCACGCCACGCCCCTAACAGAGACGCCTTCTTTCTGACGACCCCTGACCTGCTCCTCTCTTTCACACGCATTCCTTCACAAGGTGCAGGACACTGAAGCGCCGAAGACGAGAACATGGAGAGGAGCCTTCAGGCGGAGGTGAAGGTGGTGGAGACCCCAGATCTCAAAGGTGTAACTGGAGGCTCTTGTGGGAGGAGCTCCAGCTGGACGGAGCCAAGACCTGTTTGGAGTATTCCAGCGATCAGCACATTCCCCGGGTCCAAATCCCTCTACTTGAAACCGGCGCTCCAGAACTCCTGACGTCCTCCGCCTGCAGGAGACCACCCAGAGGTCCGAGGACGGGTTCTTCTCCTCTTCGGGTCAGGCAGCAGCGTTCCTCTCACGATCATTCCGTTCTCTCACTTCCTGCTCCAGCATCAGGCCGGTCCAGACCTCTAACCTCACGCACCCTGGCCCAGAAAGTGGAGGATTTGCCGGTAGACCTGATGATTCCGGTCCCTTCTGAGTCCTTACAGAATCTCTTCAGTCCATCAGCGCCGCACGCCCTCAGAACCATGTCTTCTCCATCGACCCCACATCCCTCCCAGAACACCGGACCCTTCTACCTGTGAGACCATCTAGTCCAGGTTCGTCTGGCAGAAGGGGCCGCTAAAGAGGGGTCGTGACCCAGACCAGGTGGGAGCTGGAGTAAACGGGTCGGGACCCCACGGGTCAGGACGTCCTTAGATGTTCATGGTGCTGCTATGCATGGGTGTTGAAGTGGAAGATCTGCACATGAGCTCTGGAGTCAGTCTGAAGTCCCCTCCTCCAGGCCACGCCCCACTGTAGACCCCCGGCTGGCCCCGCCCCCAGCCTTATTAGCCCGAGCCCCTCTCTCTCCCCGCCGCCGCTCGCCCCCGTAAGCGTTCCCTCGGATGCAGCTTGAACGTGGACGATTCTACCGACGTGCCTTTTAGAGTTCATATCATGGGCGTTGCCAGAGGAGGACACTCAGCTGGTCTTTCGTAGGATGCAAGTTTAAGGAAACCTGTTCTAAGTGGTTCGGTTCTATGCAGTCAGGTTTTTTTACCAGACCTGGGAATTTAAAAAAAGCTAAAAAGGAAAAAAAAGTATTTTTTGGATGAAACAAACCCTAAACTGTATTTAATGTTCGGAGCGCTTGTATGTCGGTAGACGGCGGTTCTGGCTCCCAGCCAACCCTCCGTGACTCCCCGTAGACCCCGCCCGCTCCCGTCTCAAGCCCCGCCCCCGCCCCCGCCCCCTCCCCGTGGCCATCTTCTCTTGTATTATAGCTTCTCGGCCTTTGATGGATCTCCGTCGGCGCGTCCGGCGCCGTCTGTGGTCTCAGTGGTGTGTCGTCTGTCGTAAAACTGACCTTCTTTTAGCTCCGCCCCTTTTTAACAAGAACCTTTTCTCTCATTGCTTTTCGTCTGTTCTGGTTTTCATGTCTATTGTAGAAAATCGTAAAGAAAGGGAAAAAAAAAGGAATCTAGAAAGAAAAAAAAGAAAAAAGGTGAATTTGGGCCCGACGGCACCGGCGGCCATTTTGATGCGGTTCAAATCCCAGCCAATCAGCAGGAAGGCACGAAAAACTGGACAAGAGTCTATTTGAATAAATCAGTCTATATATAAATGTACAAAAAAGTATATGGGATATATAAGGAAGGCGCCGTTTCCTCTTTTTCTGTGTTTGTTTGGGGGAGGGGTTTATTTTCTCAAACGCTGAAGCGGCAGAATCCGGCGCCGCCCCTCAGTCTTATCAATTTGTTGTGTTTTCCTTCGGCGCCGTGGCGACGCCCTCGGACTCGTACGGCGCCCCGCACAGGACAAAAACCCAGACCGGAGTTCCTTCGGCTCCATTCACTGCTATCTAAACAACAACAACAACAACAACAACAACAACAGACGTTTGTAAATTGTATGCAACAAAAAGGCTAACTTTACCATTATTTTGAAATTGTGTACGTAAAAGTTATATTTTTACATGTAGACTGTTGTTATTTTGTGTTTTAGAAATTTGTTGTATTGTTTTGTTCTTTTGTTAAAAAGATGAAAAAGAAGTAAAATTCCGTGTGTTGAAAAAAAAAAACGTGTCACATTGAAAATGTCGTGAGGTCGGAAGTTCCCGACTTTTTTTTCTTTTTTCTTTTTCAGCATAATGTTTATTATTCAGGATGAAGAACGACGGCGTTTCGTTCATTTCTCACGCCTCGCGACATTTCCTGTTTTTAATTGTCTTTTTTTGGCAGACAAACGTGTAAATAGTCCTGAAACATGTGGGGTGGGTTTCTGTGGGAGGAGCTTTGGGTCCTAGTCAGCTGGTACCGACCTTCGGTTCGGGTCGGCGGTTCTGGCGGCCGACTATCGGACGTGGAAGACGCGTCGTTTGAAGCAACAATCAGCGGTCAGAGCCGGCGCTTTGACCGCCATGCGAGGCGTCCGTGTTTTTTCTCTTCCCGCTCAGATCCTTCAGAAAAACGTTCAAATGCAAAAAAAAGAGTAAAAAAAAAAAGAAGAGCTGCACATCAACGTGAAAATGTCCGATCTTTCATCGTCTCGCCGCACAAAAGTGCGTCTAATGTTATTTTTAGAGAACGGGATGGAATATGATGATGATGATGATGATGATGATGATGATGATGATGATGATGATGATGATGATTTAAATATGAGGAAAAACATGTTTTTTTTCTTTTTTCCAGCCACCAGGGAAATAATCTGGTTTAAAAAAAAAAGAAAAGTACAATTCCTGCTAAATTCACGAAGAAGACAATCTTTTATTGCTGATAAAATGTCGTGACTGTATTTTCACGAGAACGTGACGCGTCACATAAAAGCAACAAATGAAACGTGAGGAAGACTCAGAAATCAACGATCTCATCGGAAAACTAGGAAACATCGGTACAAATCCAGAACTTTTCCCTGCAGAAGTGGTTCGATGGTGTTCCAGAGGAACGTCTGAGGAACGTTCTTCTGGCTGTGGGAAAATTCCTCAAAGGACGTGATGAAGGACAATTATTACATCACAACCGGCGTAAACTTTTGTTTTTAATCACCATGAAAATCATTCAATAAACTTTCAAATCCAAAACTTCCCCGAGAAAGAAGCTTTTTATTTATTAGATGCAACTTTTATTAAGAGGATCTTAATATTTTTGGATGGATATAAAATTGTTTTTAGAGGATTCTATTTTCCTTAAGGTAAATCTGGGCCGGTTCTGGTCCAGCGTTGACTTCCTCTCCGGCGGCGAGGATCGGTGTTGATCAAACGGATCAGAACTGGAGGTCCTCGGATCGGGGCGCCAATCTCATCAGCTGTTTCCCCAAAACGATGTCGGGCCGCGATCCGGTCGGAAGAATTTAGCGTTTGCCTTTAAAACGGGCTTTTGATCCGAAGGCGAAGCGGCTTGGATTTGGACCTAGAGGTGGAAGAGGAGCTGGAAGAGTTGTTCTTTTGTCTTTGTGCTCTGGACAGAACCTCCATGGTTCTGTCTGGATGGATTCTTGTTGTGCAGACACACTGTCATCACATTTGTAATCTATTACTCTGTACCCACTTCACTGCAATAATGAGTTGAACTCAAAACGGCCGCTGCTGTCTCTTCTTTGCCCACGACGACTCCGCCTTTCCTTCACCTTTATGGAAATGAGCAAACGCAGCGACCAATCAGAGCATCTGTGCAAAATCACCCTTAATGACCTCTCAGAGGAATTCACATCAAAGGTAACAGGATACAAATGTAGGCGTGGCTAGAGGGCGCTATTATTCCTGAGGACAGCGTTACACAGTAAAGGAGGGAGGGGCTATTTCAGAGAGCAGGTTTAGTTCAAACTCTGAGTTTGTTAAATCTAGGATGAGGGAAACTCTGAGTTTGTAAAACTCTGAGTTTGTTAAATCTAGGATGAGGGAAACTCTGAGTTTGTTAAACCTTTGTAAAACTCTGAGTTTGTAAAACTCTGAGTTTGTAAAACTCTTAGTTTGTAAAACTCTGAGTTTGTAAAACTCTGAGTTTGTAAAACTCTGACTTTGTTGAACTCTGACTTTGTTGAACTCTGACTTTGTTGAACTCTGACTTTGTGAGTTTGTTGAACTCTGACTTTGTTAAACTCGGAGTTTGTTAAACCTAGGATGAGGGAAACTCTGAGTTTGTTGAACCTTGGCTGAGGGAAACTCTGAGTTTGTTAAACTCTGAGTTTGTTAAACTCTGAGTTTGTTAAACCTAGGATGAGGGAAACTCTGAGTTTGTTGAACCTTGGCTGAGGGAAACTTTGAGTTTGTTAAACCTGTGATGAAGGTAACTTTGAGCTTATTAAACCTGAGATTGGGGGAACTCTGATTTAGTTAAACCTGGGCTGAGGGAAACTCTGATTTTGTTAAACCTGGGATTAGGGAAACTCTGAGTTTGTTAAACCTGAGACAGGGGAAACTCTAAGATTGTTAAACTTTGAGTTTGTTAGACCTGGGACGAGGGAAACTCTGAGTTTGTTAAACCTGGGATTAGGGGAACTCAGAGTTGGTTAAACCTGAGAAAGGGGAAACTCTAAGTTTGTTAAACTTTGAGTTTATTAAACCTTGGACGAGGGAAGCTCTGAGTTTGTTAAACTGTGAGTTTGTTAAACTCTGACTTTGTTAAACTCTAAGTTTGTTAAATCTAGGATGAGGGAAACTCTGAGTTTGTTAAACCTTTGTAAAACTCTGACTTTGTTGAACTCTGACTTTGTTGAACTCTGACTTTGTTAAACTCTGAGTTTGTTAAACCTAGGATGAGGGAAACTCTGAGTTTGTTGAACCTGGGCTGAAGGAAACTCTGAGTTTGTTAAACCTGTTATGAAGGTAACTTTGAGCTTATTAAACCTGAGATTGGGAGAACTCTGAGTTTGTTAAACCTGAGACAGGGGAAACTCTAAGATTGTTAAACTTTGAGTTTGTTAGACCTGGGACGAGGGAAACTCTGAGTTTGTTAAACCTGGGATTAGGGGAACACAGAGTTGGTTAAACCTGAGAAAGGGGAAACTCTAAGTTTGTTAAACTTTGAGTTTATTAAACCTTGGACGAGGGAAGCTCTGAGTTTGTTAAACTGTGAGTTTGTTAAACTGTGAGTTTGTTAAACTGTGAGTTTGTTAAACTGTGAGTTTGTTAAACTCTGACTTTGTTAAACTCTGAGTTTGTGAAACCTAGGATGAGGGAAACTCTGAGTTTGTTGAACCTGGGCTGAAGGAAACTCTGAGTTTGTTAAACCTGTTATGAAGGTAACTTTGAGCTTATTAAACCTGAGATTGGGAGAACTCTGAGTTTGTTAAACCTAAGACAGGGGAAACTCTAAGATTGTTAAACTTTGAGTTTGTTAAACCTGGGACGAGGGAAACTCTGAGTTTGTTAAACCTGGGATTAGGGGAACTCAGAGTTTTTCAAAGCTGAGAAAGGGGAAACTCTGAGTTTAACCCTGAGCTGAGAAGACAAACTCTGAGTTTTGGTTTAGGGTTAGGGTTACTTTCTAAAGCTTGAGTTAAGAGTCATCACCGCCGCCCCTTCCTGTTAGCCCGATAACTTCAAACTCTTTTATGGATCATTTTCAAGTTTAAGAGTCGAGACATAAATAAATAAATAAATATATGAATAAATAAATAAATACATGAATAAATACATGAATAAATAAATAGATAAATAAATAAATACATACATAAATAAATAAATAAATGAATAAATAAATACATACATAAATAAATAAATACATGAATAAATAAATAAATACATGAATAAATAAATACATACATAAATAAATAAATAAATAAATACATACATACATACATACATATACCAACACACATACACACACACACACACACATACACACACATACTCATACATACACACACATACACACACACACACACACAAACATATACACACACACATACATACATACATACATACATACACACACACACACACACACACACACAAACATATACACACACACACATACATACATACATACGTACACACACACACACATATACGTACACACATACACACACACACACACATACATACATACATACATACACACACACACATACACACACACACACACATACATACATACATACATACACACACACACATACACACA
>JBBDHG010000210.1:3735000-3750402 GCA_037951165.1 Lophius americanus | reverse complement strand
CTCTCTGCCTATCTCTCTCTCTCTCTCTGCCTATCTCTCTCTCTCTCTCTGCCTATCTCTCTCTCTCTCTCTCTCTACCTCTCTCTCTCTGCCTCTCTCTTTCTCTCTCTCTCTCCGTCTCTCTCTCTCTCCCTCTCTCTCCCTCTCTCTCACTCCCTCTCTGTCTGTCTCTCTCTGCCCCTCTCTCTCTGCCTCTCTCTCTCTGCCTCTCTCTCTCTCTGTCTCTCTCTCTGTCTCTCTCCCTCTCTGTCTCTCTCTATCTCTCTCTCTCGTTCTCTCTGCCTCTCTCTCTCTCTCGCTCTCTCTCTCTCTCTCTCTCTCTCTGCCTCTCTCTCTCTCTCTCTCTCTCTCTGCCTATCTCTCTCTCTCTCTCTCTGTCTCTGTCTCTCTCTCTCTCGCTCTCTGTCTCTCTCACTCTCTCGCCCTCTCTCTCTGTCTCTCTCCCTCTCTGTCTGTCTCTCTCTCCCTCTCTCTCTCTCTCTCTGTCTCTCTCACTCTCTCTCTCTCTCTCTCTCTCTCTGTCTCTCTCACTCTCTCTCTCTCTCTCTCTCTCTGTCTCTCTCTCTGCCTCTCTCTCTCCCTCTCTCTCTCTCTCTCTCTCTCTCTCTCTCTCTCTCACACTTACCTCCTATTCTCACACTGAGAGCCCATAACTTCATTCTTGGTCTCGCTCCAAGGGAATCATCGTTTTGCTGGACCGGGACCTCATGTATTGAGTTAAACCAATCAAAAGGTCCATTCATTCCAGCGGCCATAGTGCCCAATTCATTTCCAGCCAATAATAGAGAATCTGTTGTACTTTTAATGGAAAAGACAGTTTTTTTTATAATTTTTTTTCCTTCTTAAGCCACAGCAGCTTGGCTGAAAAAAAAAAAAAAAAAAAAGCTTTGGAAAAGCAAAAAAAAAGAAAACCTGAGGTAATGCGCCAATAAAAAAATAAAAAAATCCACAGCCTGTTTACTTTGGATTTGCGAGGAGCGAAGATATTACACTCTGTAAATTAACCATGCCGCGTTCTAAATTAACAGGCTGGGACTGTTCCTGCCCCCCCCCCCCCCTCTTCCCGATCCGTCTCATGGCTCCCATCACGGCGCTGACATTTATTGGGAGAGAAAAGGAAGGAGCCGATATATTGAATTTTCCTCTTTTTGTAACCTTGGAACAACCTCTGGGCTTTACGTAGGTTAGCAGCTAATTACCTCCACCAATGAGAGTTGGAGGAGGTTCTGGGTCCGGCGCCGTTTGTTCGTGTGTGTGTGTGTGTGTGTGTTGGAAGGCTTATAACTCAAGATTTTCGGAATGGATTTCAATAGAATTTTGTGGAATGCTGGACCCAACAAAGAGGAATAGGTGTTTGCGTTTTGAAGGTATTCCGGCGTAGCGCCACCGTGTGGCAGACAGCTTTGTCTGTCGACTGTGTCGGCCTAAATTTACGTCAGAGGATCCTTGAGTTTTTCTTTTTTGGGGTAAGGTTTTTATTTCATTTCATTTCATCATTTTCTATTTTTGTACAAACTTTCTTTATCGAACGTCCCAAGAAAAACAAGAAGAAAATACAATTTTGTCACCAGAGAGGTAAAAAAGTAAAAAAGTATTTTCACTTTTGTTTATATTTATATGTAAGATAAACATTTTATCACAACAATCTAGAAAAGTGAGAAGTTTTATCCTGTTACACAACTATTAGGTTTTATTTAGTTTTTCAAACTTTCTTTATTGGCTTTGTTGTACCAAAAAAACTGTTCACCGGTCAAAAACAAATTTAGATTTACTATTTCAAATAGTTTATAAACTCAAAGAAAGTAGAAAGAAAGAAACTTCAACTCAATTTTTTTTTTAAAAGTTGGAACTAATTGAGTTTCACCAGTTGAAGAAATAATTTATTTGTTTGTTCAACAATTATCATTCCTCGATTCATGCTTGCTCATGTTTCCGTTCGCTGGTTTCATTCTGACGGCGTCCATCATGCACAGACGTTTATTAACTTAGCAAGAAAAAAATGAAGCTCTTTTAAGCTAATTGGCTAACGGCTATGGGAGATAAGGGAGATCTGGTGTGTCTACAATTCTACAATTACAGTCTACAATTTAAACCATCCAGATTTTCTGTAAACGCTACAATCAGGACAGACAAGTAGAATAAATGTCGAAGAACATGTCTGTCTGTCTGTCTGGGGGGGGGGTCTTGCTGTTCTCCAGCCTCCTCTTCGTCGTGTTTTGTAGCACTCGACCCGTCTGTCGGATTGGACCTGTATTCATCTCCGAAACTGACGCTAACGCTATCCGAGGCTGTCGGATCAATTTTTTCACGCTTTTGCAGACGCGCCGAGACGTACGTGAAAAGACCCTGAAGGAACCTTGACTCTTTGACGCTATCGATCCGAGAGCGCCGGCGAGGGATTTCACAGACACATCATGTGATCAATACGAGGCACCCGGTTGAAAGTAAACGAGCCGGAGATCTTCACCAAATCACGTTTTTTTAAGGGTCACATTCGCCCAAAAGCTTATCTGAAACATTTGGATCCGTGACGTTTACGATGGCGCCAACAAGGTCATGTGATCTGTTTGCATCCGTCATCTTCAATTATCTCAATTCATTTAATTTCGGATTATGTTGAATTCTACGGTAATTTATTCTCGACCCTATCCCGGTCCCCCCCCGCGGGCGATTTAGTGCATTAGTCCATCTATAATTCATGTTTTTTTGCGCCGCTACCAGGAGGGAGAACATGCAAAGCCAACAGCCCAAAGGTCCGCTCCAAGGCTACGAACTCAGAACCTCCATCCATTCATCCGTATAATATCTCTAACTGCCTGTCCTCTTCAGGGTCCAACAACTATTCACACTTACATTCATACCTCCGGGCAATTTGGAGTCAGCAACTCAATTATATTGCATGTTTCCGGACTGGAAGGAGGCGGTGGAACCCGGAGGGAACCCGCAGAAACACGGGGGGGAACCTGCTCCACACAGAGGCGGGAACCTTTGCTAACATGGGGAGAACATGCGGGTTGGAACCGAGAGCCTTCTTGCTGTGAGGCAACGGTGCTACCCGCTATGCTACCTCGTTGACTTCATAACAGTCATGATTTTATCTGAGTACCTTTTTAGTTTGGACCCAGTCCAAGGCTATGAACTCAAGAGACACACAACCACTTTTCCGGTTCAGGGTTGGGCTGGAGCCCATCCCAAACGACCCAAATATGGTCATCCATATTTATATTCTCATTTGGACAGACAGAAGATACAAAAAAAAAGGGAATAAATTTGTGAACTAATGTTGATTTCTAGGATAAAAGTGAAAAATTCTCATAATTTACTGTTATTTTATGTCAGTAAGTATGTGACCATTAAAAGGTTTACACTAGATCAGCTTTTATGGTTCTTTAGCCGAATTTTTTGTACATAGTCACCGTATTTGTTTCGGCAAAATTCTAGCAAACACAGCTGTCGGTATTTTACTGTAAATTTTACGGATTTAAAAAAAAAAAATTTTTTATAGTATAGTTATCTCAAATTTTAAAGGTTTTAAATAGGATTCAGCAAAGAAGCAAATCTATATATAGAAGACACTGCAACATGTCGGGACGGGGGAAAGAAAATGTCACCATATTCACAACATTACGGTAAATTTCCATTTTAAAAAACAGATAAAAGCTTAAAAGTGTAAAATTCACAAAATTTACTGTTATTTTATGTACTTTTTTTATTTAACCATTGAAATGTTTACATTATATCTGTTTTTATGCCTATTTACCGTAATGTCTTGTACATATTAGGTATTTTTTTAAAGTTCTGACAACCACAGCTGTCGTACATTTTACTTATTTTTGTCTTTTTTTTTTACGGTGTAGTTATCACAAACCTTTAAAGACACTGCAAGATGAAGAAATCAAGATTGGGGGGGGGGGGGGGGGGGGGGGGGGGGGGATGCACGTTTGTCTTCTACATATAAGAGGAGGAAAAAATTCCCTGGCAACTCTGAAAGAAACAGCACTTTTCGGGGGGTATCTGTTACACGCCGCACATCTGCAAAACAATTCTGCCAGTGTTCCTCATGCTCTGCAAATCCTCTACAATACAGCGGGGTCATTCAGGAAAAGCTCGCATTCATGCTCGGCCCCGAGGCGTGCTCAGACCAGCCCCTCAAACAATAACAGCGGTTCCCCGGCCCACCCGGCAATTTATTACAGCATAGTGGGCTGTCAACGTGAAGTTGCCCCCGTTCGACTGTAATGTGCGGCGGAAACACGGAGAGGAAGACAGAAAGGTTGAGAAAGGAAGAAAAAAGAACAGAAAAAAAAAAAAAAAAATGTATGGGTTTTGAGAAATTGCATTTTTAATTGTCTGATTTAAAGTTTTTGTTATGCAATTAAATGGTTAGAGGCAATTTTTTTAACTTTTGTTTTTAGTTGGAGGCAACATTTTTCAATGATATATTATTTTTTATTTGGGAGAATCCACTATTCATCACGGGGTTTGCAATAACAGAATCAAGCGACCGCACTGTAAAACACTGAAAAAGGTTTTCAGATTATGTGTTTTGGAAACTATTTTAACACTATTCAAACTATTTTAACCCTTTTTCCAGCCATCATGAAATTATTACAGCAGTCCTATAAAAACAATAACTTCTTAACGCCTTTAATGTCTTTGCCAAGAAAATAATATCTCTTTGGGTCATTAATTAATTTAAAACATTTTAGTTACTCTAAATTTTCCATAAAATGACAAATTCTTTGGTCAAGTACGTTTTTAAACAACAGAGAAAAAGAAAAAAAAATCATAAAATGACTTAATAATAAGGTTCAGGTTCAGCCCAAGATATAAGAGGACAGACTATAAAAACAGTGTTGCTGTCACCCTGGTTAGCAAACTTTAAAAAAATAATCAAAAAACTGCAAATTTGATTCCTCAGGAGTTTGTTTTTACTTATTAATTCAGAGTTTTTAGATTGATCGTATTTTAGGGGTAAGTTTTAGTTGTTTTTATTGGTATTTAGTACAATTTGAAACATTTTTTGATTAGTACCGGAGCACTTTTACTGTTTTTAGCATCTTAATTGTTTGATAGTTTATCCCAATAATTATGTGTTGCAGCACATGAACCCGGGAATATTGTCAAACTGGAAGCTTTCGTCCACAAGGAAAGATTATTCAGTCAAAATTCCAACTTCCAGCTGTAACTAACAGATTTATGGTTCCACCGGAAGCTTTAAAAAAATGGTTAATTAGAATAATATTGCTTTGGAAACTTTAATCTAAACTTATTGGGAGAGAAGTCAGGATTTGTTTAGTGACCCTACATGGGAGGAAGAAAAAAAAAAGTGGGACTATCCAGAAAGATATTAAGGATTTTTGAATCCCTGTAAAACCAGTTTAGTTCTTCAGTTTAACCTTCTGCTCACGTGTTTTTCAGTTTAGCGCATTAATGCAATATCGTAACCCTTTGATGTCCCTACCAAGAAGAATAGAAAAACTACGGGAAATCTTATTTGGGGTATTCATTCATTTAATATATTAAGACGCTCTAAATTTACCCTAAACATGTTTTTAAAAACAGTTAAAAAAATAATAAAAAATCAGACGTTAAGAAATCAGAAATTATTTTGCGATGAAACGTTGCATTTCATGGAATAAATAAAACTTTTTGACCCTTATTTGAAATTGTTTTGGTCCGATGGAGTTACGTAATCCTGTTTATTTAAGTCCTCACATGCTTTCATACGCCAAAAAAGAAAAAGGAGTAGGACTTTCTCTTTAGCCATTATTAATAACTTCTCTTTGGTGGCCCTATTTGACCCGTGGTGTCCCCCAGGGCTCCATCCTCGGCCCCTTACTCTTTAGCATATACATGCAGGAACTGGTTATATTCTAAACAGGTTCAGTCACATTTTTTAATAAAAAATAGAGACTCAAAATGTGTTTAACCAAACAGTTGAGCAGGACATTAAAGGGTGAAAGTGAAGAATGCGGTTCCAAATAGCAGGACTTGCTCCGCAGCAGCATCATCATCAGCATCAGCAGCAGCCCTGCATTGAAGAGGAAAGTTTAGTCCACTTTCAGGGAAAAGAGGAATGTGCCTCGTCCAGCTCCTCCGGTTATTTATTTTGGTCTGGAGACGGAGTGAAGGCACTTCTGTTTTTCTGGTCGGTTTCCGGGAAAGGATTTTGTGTGTTGACACCATGAAATGTGTGCTGGAAATGAAGGCTCCGGAGCGACTGTCAGCACCGCGCCGCTGTCTTTCCAGCAGCGCTCGCTGATGATTATCACAGACACGTCTGCACAGAAGAAGAAGAAGAAAAAAAAAAAAGTTCATGTTCTACAACGTTTTTTTTTTTTTTTTTTTTTTTTTTTTTTTAACGATTCGGGAAAAAAAAAAAAGCTGCGACACGTTTTTTCTAGCGGCTCAAAAATCTGCCACCTGTGGTTCCGTTCGTCATCGGATCGTAAAGGCATTTAATCGTCTACGTGCTGCGTTTTTTGACGCCACGTCGGATCCAGCCTCTCCTAGCGTCGTGTCCTCGCCGTTTACGAAACGGAACTGGTTTGATTGGAGGCTATTAGGAGTGAATAAAACACAACATTTCCGAGCTTATTCTGGGAGTGACACGGCCAAACCGTGTGTGAGGTTTAAGTGGAAAAGGAAGCCAATAACTCCATCCACTTCCCTCTCACGGAAAAGCCTCTGCCCAAAGACTTCCACTCACTCACGCGGCTGCTAGCGGTTTGCCAACAAACTGTCACGGCTGGCTAAATTTGCAGACGCTTGTATAAAGAGTTCCCAACCGGTTCCACTTTCCCCCAGGTAAAAAAAGATTACCTGGGAAGAACCAGCATATTCTCCTTTTTTTCTTAAGGGGACCAGCTCGGCTGCAGAGATCTACAGCCAGAGTTTTTGATGAGATGTATGAACCTCCCTCCCGATCAGAGACACAGCTACAGGGTGGCCGGGATATTCTACTGTTGGCCTGTTTTACCTAACCGTGTTGTAAATGTCATCCTGAGTTTGGATTACATAGTGATAAATGTGATCATATTGGAATAAACCGTAATCCTGAGCTGAGCGATTGTGAAACGTTCACCAAACGCTGTGGTGAAACGGAATCCTCCGCTTTTCCTTGGCGCTCCCAGCTCCTCAAAGGACACAGAATAAATCTTTGAATTTCCTTTCCGTTCATGCGTGGATCCAAAACGGTGGTTGGATGTTCGAAACAAACTTTTGAAGAATCATGAATAAATGTTAAATCCTGTATTATAAATCACAATTAAAACTAGAGGGGAAAAAAAAGCACCCAGAGAGCGAAAACCTCCACCGAGGGCATCAAGCCTACCTCTGAACTTTCTCTTAAACAGACATTTTTGTTTCATTTCCTGTTCCTCTCCACTATAAAACATCAAAGGACCAAAGTTTAGGAAAAATCCATGCAACATTTTCATTTTTTAATGTCGGAGTTACTGCCAGCCTATAAATCTACCGACAACTCCAACGACTTCTCTGAGTATCTCTCAAATACTCTGCAGCCGGTCGTCTCCCGCAACTTCCACTTCAGTGTCTCTGTTCAGCCCCCAGCTTCAGCCATTAAAGGAACATCAAAGTAATCAAAGGCATCAATAATGGACAATGTTTCAAGAGAGCATCTCGCCGTATTTTTATTTTTAATTTCATTTTAAACGCCATTGAAACACAAAACGTCACCAAAATCGAACCCACGAGTTTTTCTGCACAACACCGTCTCCAAGGCCACCCGGGTCAAGACGAGATGGACTCAGCCAGAACCATCAAGACTACACCACGGTTACTACACGCGTGATCTACCAGCCTTCTTAAATCACATGATCACTTCAACGGACCAGTGGGGGGGTGCTGTGGGATTCATCTCGGTCCAAAGCGCTTTTGTAAAAAAAAAAAAGAAGAAAAAAACATCAAGTATAAAATAAAAATGCAGTGAAGAGATTTTAATAAAAAATAGTTCATACATTTTTTTTTAATTATTATTTAGTTTGGTTCGGCCCATGAATCAGGAGGTTTCCATTAAAATATACCAAAATAGAAAAAAAAAAAACCTCCAGTTTAGTAAATATCGGCATGTAATCGGAACAACTGCGTGTAATTGTGGAATTCCCGCGTCAGTAAACATTTCCACACTGATAAAGAAGCAGCAAAACAAAATTAATTACCATGAAAATGTTATTGCAGGATTTTCACGGCCCGCGGGCCAGAAGTCGCCGAGGAAGGAAGGTCCGCTCCAGCTGTCAGATGATTGGCAGGAGGGGGAGACGGAACCACTTTTGCCTTGAAGAGGTCGAAAATGTCCTTCCTCTCGTCCCGTGTGACATCATACCTTCTCTCAACCGCCGTTGAGAGGCGTCTCTTTGTGACCCAGTGGGGCTCGCGTATTGGTTCCGCCTCGCCATGACGCAGTCTGCCAACTATTCAAGCGCCAAAAAACGGAACAAGGCGAGTACGTATTCCCCCTCAGAGAGTCCCCCCCAATCTGGTTACCACCTTTACACTGGGAGAGGCAATTTCCTGCGAGGCCCAGCTGACGGGGTTCCAGAGCAGAACCGGGCTGGTAATTGAATCTCTGCACTCTTGTTAAAAAGAGCAGCTGCTGATGGCGAAGCTCAGTGGAAGCCGAGTGTGAATTCTTGTGTGTCGCGGTTCGAATTGGGGGCGGGGGCCGCTCCGACCACATGTGCCAGCCGGACTGTTTTTTTAGGTTAAGTAGTCTGCAGAGAAAGAGCCCGGCAGAACCTTCTCACGTACATGTGTCAACAAATGCGGGCGCGCGGTGACATTAGTGCGTCGCGACGCTAAAGTCTCCGCCGTGACGGAGTTGTCTGTCGTCCGGCGGTGAAAGGTCACCATGTGATGTCATCAATGTAGAGGACCCAAAAAATAACTTTTCTGGAGGTGGTGAAAGAGGACAACGCAAGAGTTCTGGTCCGGGTGAAGATCCTGACTCCGGTGGGTTCTTCCGATAAAAGTGACGGGATAAACTCGTGGTGCATTTACAAATACCGAAGCTCAGGAAACTGTGTTCGGGACCGAAATTGCAGTAGCAAAACGCCCCCCCCCCCCCCAGAACAAAAAGTCACATCTGGACCAAAGCTGCAGGTGTGAAACCTCTCTGGGAACAAGTTTAGGATCGAACCCCTCGGAATTCTGTTCAACAAATAGAGGTGGTCTTGGATCGGATCAAGCGGAACCATGGATCCGTTAAACGTAAGAAGACGAAAAACAAAGACAAAGAGGAACAAGTTAAGAATGATGATCATTTTTTCTTCCTTTCTCAGTTAGCTCCTATCTTACTATTACTTTATTTTTATTTTATTAGTTTGTTTGACCGGGTCTGTACAAAAACCAATGAACTGTATAAAAGCAGAACTAATATTTTAGAACTTTAAAACACATAAAGCAACGCTCCATTTTTTATTTGAGGTGTTGACGTGTTGATTTCTGATTCTGACTCTGATTCTCCGCTTAGATCGATTATTCCACTTATATCTATTATTCCACTTGTGCCGGTTCTGATTCACCAGTGCATCCCTGCAGTGCTGAGCCCACAGGATGGCGGCTCTATTTTTAAGCCCCCCGGTCCATCTGAGCTCCATGGACAAAGGCCAACGGCCGTCCCTCCAGGTCTGGCTCCGGAGCGGTGACCCGGTCTCCCTCCTCCGGCCCGGTTGTCACAGTTCCCTTGAAGCCCGATCACTGGGGCATTCAAATCGATTCCAGTCCCTCCCCGCCGAGACCACTTTGACTTGGGAGACCCTCGTAGGAGCTAACGCCTCAGACGGCGCAGCCCCACGGACAAAGAGCCCCCTCCCGGCCCCCCCTCATTAAGGCGGGGACTTTTTCAGGGCGGCGGCCTCTCTGACCGGGCTCTGGATAAACGGAAGAAAATTATTGGATGATTGACAGATTGCTTTACAGAAGATCTGTCAATCACCAAGAATAGAGACCATAACTGCAGTTCTATTTTAGAGTCGATTACTGGACCACACATAGTTTCTATTCTAGTAATAATAATAATAATAATAATAATAATAATAATAGTAATGATAATGAAGAAGAAGAAGATACAATACGTGAAGTACATGTGGAATATAAGAATATAAGATTGTTTGTATTTGTCATATTCAAACTTTTTATCTCCACAGACCTCAGTGCGAGGAAGAACTGGATAGATTTTTGGGGAAAAGTTGGTTTTATATTTCTGACACTAGGGGAGCTTTTTCTCTTAAAAGTTTTCGGGACCCTAATTTTTCAACCGTTGATCTGATTTGGTCCAAATTGGGTCAATATGAATCGACTTGAGGAGTTCTGCCTCGTATTCATCGGGTTTTACTGTAATAGTTCATATTTTACTAGACGAGAGGAGAGACCCAGTCAAAACTTGAATATATATTTATGTATATATATGCAAAATGTCCGCTCTAAACTTTTTAAGTTGTTTTAGTCAGTCTGAGGCCGAGCAGAACCTGGTTATGACATCACCATAGTAGGATAAAAAATGATCCATACCATAATATTTTTACCTGTCCCCTCTCCAAAGCCCCACCTCTCACACACTTTCATTGAAATTCAAAATGTTCATAAAAGACAAAATAAAAAATGTCTGATTTCCAAATTTCATGACAATCAATCCAAAACGGCGAGACATTAAAAACTTTTACTGGTGCTGGACGTAAGAGAAACAAAAAGTTCATGATAATATTTATCTTTAAATGAGGTACCGTGAATATGTGTCACGGTAATCTGTAAAGTGTTTTTAAGATATTTGCTTTAAAACCGTTGGACTTTACGGCTGCTGGACTCCCCCGCCAGGATGCTGACTTGGATTCTTCCACTTCCTGGTTGCAGGGGAGCTGCACGACCCAAAAGGACCAGACAGTGTCAATCATGGCTCCAGCAGCATAAAACATGTCGTACCTCCAGCTCTCACGGTGCCGTGTGGAGGAACATCTGCAGGTCAGGACATAAATTAAAAACCTTCGAGTTGGAAATGTTAGAAAAGAAGGAGAAAAAAAAAGGAAATCGGAGTTTTAGCTGCAGACCGGTGAGAAAAACAGCCCAGAGTTTGTTTGTCAGAACAAGAAGCGGTTGAACTCAACTGTCTCACGTTTGCCAGCTGCTGATACCTTTATTTTGACATTGGCATAGCAACGGCAATCGGCCATAACATTACAACCACCTATGCACCATAAGGACTCTGTGTTCTGATGTCGTTCTATCAGAACCACGGGTAACTTTTTAACACTTTGTGCCAAAGTAGCTCCTCTGTTGGATCAGACGTCCATCAATCATCATCCATCCATCCATCCATCAATTCATCATCCGTCCAGCCATCCTACCATCCATCCATCCATGCACCCATGCATCCATCAATTCGTCATCCGTCCC
The DNA here is from genome assembly GCA_037951165.1 of Lophius americanus. Lineage (NCBI taxonomy): Eukaryota > Metazoa > Chordata > Actinopteri > Lophiiformes > Lophiidae > Lophius > Lophius americanus. The sequence goes on along the minus strand of JBBDHG010000210.1, from coordinate 3,738,990 downwards.
CGCAACCATCCATCAGTCATACATTCATCCAAAAATCCCTCCATAGAACTATAGATTCTTTCCGATGACTCACTAACGTCCATCGGACCTGAAGTGGCGGATCTACACCCTCAAACCACCTGCATATATTTGAAGAAGTGGAGACGGCTGTGAATGAAAGGGTTAAATCCCCCCAAGAACAGCTTCAGGCTTGGATTAGATATCGTTGTAGATGACCTCACCTACAGTTCTGAACGCGAGTCAACTTCCCCTCTATGTTGGTTCTGGGCCAAACTATATGTTGATGAAACGTGACGTGTGTGTTTCCTTCAGCGTCGAACTACGCGACGGCGTTTTGGATTTCTGTACTACTGACTCACTTTGAAACCAAATCAGCCTGGACCTTGACGTAAACCACCTACATGCGATCTTCAACGTCCGACTCAGGCAGTTTTATGACTTTACGTCACAGACTACTTCCAGGAAAACTTGTACAAAATGAAGGAATGGGTTTGGGACGACCAAGTCAGTGGAATAAAATGTCAGTTCTGTACAATTCTGTATGATTCCCATCCCGTACAGGTTACATGCGAAAGAGAGGGGGGGGGGGCAGTTTGATTGAAATTTGGGCCACCAAGCCAGAGACCGCTGTTCCAGGACCAAAGAAGCCAAGGCCAAGAAACCGGGTCATTGAAGTGATGGTTGGGGCATTTTATGGTCATCTTTGTGGCACCAAAAGCAAACATTTACAAAAACACACGAGGAAAGTTTCCAGCTGTGTTTGAGGCAACAAAACCAGATATTCTGAGCAGAATATGACCTTTTCTTCACCCTCGCCGCATGATGTCTGTCCCCTAAACTTAACCTTAAGCCTGGTGGCGTCGCATCTCTGGTGGTGATTTTAAGGATTCTGACCAACATCCATGAAAATCTCATTAATATCCGCTTTAAACTTTTTAAGTTGTTTTAGTCAGTCTGAGGCAGAGCAGAACCTGGTTATGACATCACCATAGTAGGATAAAAAATGATCCATACCATAATATTTTTACCTGTCCCCTGTCCAAAGCCCCACCTCTCACACACTTTCATTGAAATTCATTAAAAAAAACTGTTTGAGTTATCAAAACCATTCAGATGCAGGGAGGTGCGGGTCATGGCAGAACCATAGTAGGAGCTGTGGAAACATCTATGCTGGATCCAGACTGTCCACTAGAGAATCCTCAAAATCTGGTGATTTGTTCTTCACCCAGAGACCTACCTTTCCATGAGATTTTATTGAAATACCATCAAAACTTTTTTCCAGTAATCTAAGCCAATCAATCAATCCGCAACGGGATTTTATATCATTTATTTTTGGTGTATTTTATTTTTTTTAAATTGAGATTATTTTGTATTTAAAGATTAGATATAAAACTGCATATTCTACAATATTAATAGGTATTCATGAATAAAAAATAATAAAAAGGTACATAAAAAAATAAATAGAAAAAAATAAATAATAATATAAACATTTTGACGTAATGAGTTAATATATATATATATATATATATATATATATATATATATATATATATATATATATATATATATATATATATATATATATATATATATATTTATGCTGCTAAAGCAACAACAGCTGTTGAAATAAATCATCGACTTTATTTTTATAAATAAAAAGATGTCATTAAAACATAAAATAAATAATAAGAAAGATAAAATAATAATAAAGAATTATTGACTATTTATTAAATAATAAGGAGAACAAATAAAATCAATAATTAAAATGCTAAAATACAAAATCCACAATAAGACAAAAATCCACAATAAGACAATAAGAAATACAATTCCAAATTATAAATAAATAAAATATAAAGTCCAGTTTCCTCTGATTCAACTTCAACAATTTATCGTGATCTAGATGAATGACAGGATGAACAAACGTGAATGAAGACAATACTTCTTATTTCATTCGATTTAATTTCTATAAAACAAAAATTAAATAAAAACATAATAAAATGCAAAAATGATCCAAAAGAAAAAGAACAAAAAAAAATAAAATGAAGCTGCTTCTGATTTGATCTTCGAGGATTAGCATGACAGGAATGAATGAGAATATCAAATATAAATAAATAAATAAATAAATAAGAGAGGATGAAGAATTAGTCATATAACTGAATGTCACTGTCTCTTTAAGACTCGCCTGATCATGTGACCTCCTCGTCCTTTTACATTTGAATGCTTTCCGAGTCTGAGAGATCATTTCTAACCCGCACGATCCTCAAAAGCCGGTCCCGGTCCGAGCGAGACTGCACTGGGCTCCGCTGGCGGTACCACACACGGAGCATGGGAATGATTGCAGGGGTCAAAGTTCATCGGATTGAGTTTGAACAGGAAACACCCAATACGCTGAACATCATTACCCCGTTCTGGTCAATTAGGGAATTGTTTATCATGGCTACTTGGAGTCTAAATCATGTTTCCTCTGACTCGACGGATGGAGGCGGCAGACTCTAGACAAACTAATAAAAGATAATTAATTTATTTTAAATGGTCGTCTAGGAAACCAACATCTATACATTACCCACAAACCTCAGAACTCTGACAGTCCCACAGATTACACCTCACGCCGGATAACGGCTTACGTTATAACCAAATGAAGAGCGATGGTGCATTCATTGTCGTGAGTTCTCTGTTTTAAGGCGGGAGCCAGGAAACAATCAGCAGAATTCAATAATCACCCCGAATGTTTAAACCCGGACCAGGGAGGCCCGCCTCGCTGTTTATTTTCCTTGTATCGCGTTGCATTTACTTTTTAATTTCATGGCCAAGTGGACCTCCCTGACATCCTGCCTCCCTCCCTTCCATCCCCGCGTCCAACTCCGCTCTCAGTTTACCCCCCCCAACCCCCCGTGGCCCTGCACCCCCCCCTCCTTACCACCACCGCCGCCATTGCAAAACACCGGAGACCCCCTAAAGGTCAGCGGGCTCTCGCAGATTTGGCAGATGAGGCCCGAAACCTCCTCTGATAAATACACCCTCTGACGGCGAGCACACACTCAGCCCACCATGCATTCGCTACGTAAACACAATCACTTAGCTTTTATTTGTTTACACAAGTCTCTTTACCTCGGCTTTCTGGGGTTTTCCTACTTTCGGCGCTTCTAACACGGCGGACAGCGAACGTTACGAAGGACAACATGGTCATATTTACATTCGATTCAACGGACTGTGTAACGGCGGCACGGCTGCCAAAATAAATGTTGGCAACGGAGGTTTCTGTGGAGCAGGACGGAGACTTTTTCTCCAGAGAAGGAATCAGCGTCCTTCGAAATGCATTTTTGGCCAATCGGATCGCGTCGCCGTTTTAACGCCTGCGTGCGTCATGCGTCTCCGACCGTGTCCATCTGACAACTTGTGTTCCGGTTTCGTTGCTGCCTACGTCCCTTCCGATACAAGAGCGTCGTGCGTTGTTATCGGCCACGTTGTTAAAGCGCCAGATTTGTTTAGCTAGCTATCAGGGGCTACCTGTAAACCTGAAGAGCTGATAAACATGTACGAACTTTTCCAACAAAGTTTGCTCTCTTCAAGAGTTACGTGCTACCGCCAGAACGTCCACCGCGTCCAGCTCCGATGACTTCTGTTACGTCCTTTTCGGAGACATCAACGTTCACACAACAAAAAAGATACGTGGTCAAATACGTCCCAGAACTTAAGCGTTTCGCCTCATTATGCCTATTACTATTGTTCCTTTAATTCTTTGATGTTCTTTTTGGGGTGGAGCTAGAGGCTTGATGGACTGATCGGAGACACTGAAGTGGAAGCCGCAGGAGATGATCGGCGACAGAAAAACGAAAACTGTGTAAGAGATGGTAAAATTCAAAACATGTCTGAAGCAAGTTTTTACCGTAAAAGTAACAGTATTTTTCCGTCGTAATTGCATATTTTACTGGTACGAACATTTGATGTACCGTGAAAAACTTTTATCATTTAGCCCGAGCATAAATTCAT
>JBBDHG010000210.1:3670000-3730000 GCA_037951165.1 Lophius americanus | reverse complement strand
GAGGCGTAACTGTTGGGAACGGCAACCGGATTTATACACCTTTGGACACGGACGCTGGTGGTGGCGGTGGCTGACGACTCTGCTGAGGCCGACGAGGCTTTTGAATGTGTGGAAACTGAAAGTACGCATAAAAGCAGCGTGAAACAACTCACTCGACTCAGGCAGCCGGGTTTGTCCCCTGGGATCCTGGACAGATCAGGAAGTTCAGACTGAGCATGTGCGAGAGTTGTGAGTGACAGGTTGGGATGAGACATAAATGATGGGCTCTGGGTGTGGAGGAGATAAACTCCCCCTACTGAACATTCGCTCCAGCTTCTTCTTCACGTAGCTGTCATCCTCTCTCGCCTGTTTTTTTTTTCTCTCTAAAATTCCACATTCATTACAAAACCGAGAAAGTGTAAACGGATGAGTCACTCAGACCCGCGTCAAACTGTAACAACGACACTAATCCCTCTCTAATCATTTTTTCCACCTGGGCTGCCTTCTCTCCCTGGGTGTCCGCGGAGTTTGTTGGTCAAGCGGTCTGGAAAAGGTCAAGCCCACCGAACTCGAGCGGCGATCGGAGCCAACACAAGCAGAAACGCTTTTTTTCCTCCTTAACCCGGCGGGCCCTCGGCAGAATTGGGCCGCGGGCTGCTCTCCTGCTAGCATGCTGCGCTTTAGCATCTTCAGCCAAGATCTCCATTCAGGTCTCAGGGTGGTGTGGAATGAAGACATACGTGGACCTGAAATGGGCTGACTCCCTGTGCAGAACACCCAGTCCAGAATTTGGGGCTTCAAGCTGTAAGGATGCCAGCTTTAGCGCCGGTCCAATAGAGAGCGGATCCGCTATGTGGAGCACAGATGGCGCAGCATATGGAGGAGTTAGTGTGTGAAATGACTCAAAAAAAAAGAAAACCATATCCCATTCGTCCAAAAACTATTATCTGAAAAACGGAAGAAATGGACATTCCACAAGGTATTTTAACGAGATATTTTTAACACATCTTTGTGAAGCACATGCTAAAAATTGTGTAGCAGAGCGCTAACGGCAGTCTGAAGGTTCTGAATGTGAAACCTGAAGCAAAGGGGTCAAAAAACCCGGGTTACCCTGAGTCCCGGGTTAACGAATACCGTAGGGGTACCGACATCATGGTGGGAAACAGGTGATCCGCTGTGATAACCCTGAGAAGTAAATCTTTAATTATATTTGAATTACACAGCATTTAAATTTCCGCTAATGAATTTTTTTTGTAATATTACCGGGTTATTTTCTCAACAAAAAAAAAAGACTCTCATTAAAGGTTAATTTATTTTATCATAACAGCTTTTCTTCTAGTCATGTGAAATTGTAACGAATGAATATATTCGTAGGATGGTAGTTATTGCAATTCATTTGTTAAATTTCTAAACTCTTGTAAGATAATTATTACATTCTTAAGGTATTTCATGCAGAATTAACTTTTTTTTATGATTTTTTTTTCTAATTAAATTACAACTTTACTCTTATCAAATTATTATTTTGCTCTTATAATGACTTTTCTTACATAAATTATAATTTTTTTTCTCTTCCTATTACATGTTTATTCAACAATTTCAATCAGGATTTATTGCCAGTCTTATAATATTAAAAGATTTTTTGGTCGAAAAGAAAAAAATCAATCTCATAAAAAGTTCATTTCCTACTAAATTTGAAAACGTTCTCTAGTGAAAATATGAGTCTTCTTATAAAATCACTTTTTTATTGTTGTGAAATTATTAGAATATGATCCATAATGACATTTCCTAAAAAAAAAAAAAAAAAATGTTCTTACCCCAGAATTTTTTTTTTTTAGAATATTGCAAATATTTATTCCAGTTTCTTTTTAATATGGCCTTAATAATACATCGTAGAGAAAAATGGTGACGCCCCAGTTGGACTCATTATTCTGCATTCACGATATAATACTTCTTCTGTTCCCGATGAGTAAAATTACCCCAAACTCCCCCTTTTTTTTTTTTTTTTTTTTTCACCATGTGTGGTTTCCTGAAGTGGAACAGTAATGGTTAAAAACAACAAGTCTCAGTTCTGTCAAAGCGCCGTTCAAACCTGAGCCGACGCTTCAGCCTCTTAATACGATGAGCTTAAATCAAACATGCACTTTCCTTTGAGCGCCACAGGCTGCAGAGAGTTCAGAGGCAGGAACGTATGTACGCCGATAGAGAGACCACAGAAGGAACAAGAAAACGCCGGGACGACGGCCGGGGGCCGGCGGCTGAACACGGATAGGTGGTTTCTTATCTGGCTGCGTAAAGCCGTCTGATCTCGCCTCAAAGCTTCCACATTCACTTCAAGTAAAAGACGTTTAAGATGACTTTCAGGAGATGTTGGTACATGAAGCCGTTGTGAGAGGAAACCCGCTTTATTCATGTTTCAGAGTCAGGTTGTGATACGAAATGTAAGCCGGCGACGCACGAAAGGTTTGAGCCGCGTTTCATTTTCAGAAGGAGGATCAACGGCGTGAAGTCAACGCCGCTGTCGCACCGCGCCCGACAAAGACTGTGTGTTTTTCATGTGTGTGTCAGCGTTGCTGGATATCATACAGTTGCTAGTATGTGCTGGATAGAATGAGTGATTGAAGCCAACAGAACCACATCATCTGCAAAGAGTAGAGACGCAAATCTTAGAGAAATCGGACGCCCTCCTCACCTGGACCGACAAGATTGGAGTTGAGGGGCAATCTAGGAGAACTAGGACCACCTCAGTTCCCACCTCGATGCACCGGAGGAGTGCGTCTGCGATCTCGGGAGCCGTGTTCACCAAGACATTAGCCCAGGTCCGGTCTAACATGGTAATTTTATCAACGGGGAGGGGCCACAGTAACGGTGATGCCTTCAATGAAAAGGGTACAAGGAAGGATTAACATCTTGAGCTGGTTAGGGGGCTTTTGTAGGTCTAAGCCGCCTCTTCAGCTGGTTAGCATCGCTTGGGTTGGACATGGAGCTTGTGCCAACCCGCAAATATCTAGATGTGTTACAATGAGTGGGAGTGGTCCCCGGTTACAGATACCCTCTAGAGGAAAAAAGGCTGAGTCGGCTGTTTCTCCTAATGAGGGTTACGCCCTTTAATTCCGGCAAGCAGATTTTTTACACGACTCACCAATCAGTCGTGGCATTTATCCTTTTTTGTGAGTTATCATAAAAGACCAGGACACATCTGGAGAAGAGGGCCGGACCCCCCCACACACGCTGGAGGTTCTGGTTAACGGATGAACGTGGGAGAAGGTGGAGGAGGTCTTAGACAACCCTACCCTCCAAAAACATCCTGGAAGGACATTGATGCAGCTCTTGCGGTCGGCTGACCTTTAAGAGCGGCCGGACTGGTTTCGGAAATCCTTCATCCCCACAGCAACCAGATTATAAAACACCTCAGGAAACCGTTAACACCCCCCCGTACCCCTCACCCCGTAACCACCACCATCTGCTGGACCCGCTGCAGCGACGCTCAAGCACCGTTTTCACTTTCTCCTACTTTTTTTTTTAATTGTATTGTTCAACTCTGATTTATTTTCCCCCTGTTTGGAATGAATATAATCTTCTTATAACTGTTAAGAGTTTATATTTCCTCCTCCTCTCAAACATCCAACTAGAATCTAGACGCAACGAAACTCATTTCATAATCAAATGGAGGATCAATCGTCAATTTCATTTTAGCAACATTTTAGCAAGAGTCCGAACCTTTGAGGGTAAATTTCCTGGAAAGACGAGTAATCTTTATATTTAGGCGTAATAACGATAATGACGGCACCCAAGACCAAAATTGAACCAACGGTGCCCCCTAGTGTTGGAAATATAGAACGGATCTTTCTAAAAATTAGTACAGTTCTTCCTCACTTTACGGACTATGTTGGTAAAAAATTTGAAAATGATCCATGAAATGGTTCTTGAGTTATCGCGTTAACATTAACGAAAATGCGGCGGCGGATGCATTCCATAACATCCCGACTCTTCCAGGGTATATTTCATCAATATAAACTTATTTTAGTTTAATGTTAACAAGAGACAGAACCTATGAAGGTAAATTTGGAGGGAAAGTTAATTTCAGGAGTTATAAACGTTAGGATGACATCGTCTCGAAAGTAAAAGATATTATCCAAAAATTCACTCCCTAAGGAAAAATCTAAAAAACGAAGAATGCAAAAAATAAAAAAATAAAAATCTCTGCTTCATCTCTTCTTTCTGACTTTCTATCACCCTCCTTGACTCTGGAACCCCCCCTCCAGACTGAAGTTTTTCAAACCCAGGCAGATGGCTTCAAACAGCAGGTATCCCTCAGGGGGGACCCTCCCGAGGAGATCCTGGATACTCCAGCCTCGCCTGAAGTGCAGGGTAGGGTGTGTGTGTGTGTGTGTGTGTATGTGTGGGGAGGTGTGTGTGTGTGTGTGTGTGTAGAGGTGGGTGTGTTTGCGAAGGAATGGACCGAACAGATTTATACATAACTCAAATTCCAGTCTTAATGCACAGGGTGGCTGGGGGTGGGGGTTGGGGGTGGGGGTGGGGGGCTGCCGGGGACGGCGAGTGGGTGAAGGAAAGATACCAGGAGAGCAAAATTTCTCACAGATCTCATTACATTTGCGAGATAAGGACGGAAATCACGGCTTGAGATGTGGGGAAAACTGCAAAGAGGACTGGTATCACCTTCCTTCTCCTGGCGCCGGGCGGATCACAGGGAGGAACGAGAGGCAGTTCTCGCAAAGATGCGAGGAGACGTCTCCAAACGTAACGGCGTGTAAACCTGGCTCAGAAGTCTGTTTGCATAATATCAACACATTCGTATTTGAAGTAAAAAAGAAAAAACAAACGTATGTTTACATCAACAACAAATCGTTTTTTTTTGCGATTTGAAAGGATTTTATTCACCGGCAGAAATATAAAAAGCGGGAAAATCTCCTGGGTGTAATTGTGACATTCATGCAAAACAGGCCCTGAGGCAGGAGAGGTGTGCAGAGAGGCCACTGTGACTCCGAGTTCACAGACTCCATCGCCGTACAATAATATCTCCGACCCACTTCCTGGAGTTTTTATCGAATCGGTACCGGTCTTAACCCGTCTCGGAGATTATTTACCTGCAACAAAGCGACTTTGTTTGACTTCCGATTCGTCTGCATGACAACAGTTTTGCTAAAAATTTGAAAAAGCTTTTCCACAAGCATTTGGAGAACATTGTGGAAACATTCCTCAAACACGCAGGTTTGCGTGAAACGATTGAAAACGCTACAATCGACGCGAAAGAGAGAGAACCGAAGCGGCTGATGTTTTCCAAAGACCCGTCTCGATGGGACGTCAAGCTAACACCTTTCATGAGAATACGTTTTCTAAAAATGGAAAAAGAAGAAGAAGAATGTTTGTAATTTGTCTAAACAATCATCGCAAACATGGAATCTTCAAAAGCGAAAGCCTCGCCGTCAAAAGATCGTTGAATAGCGAATGCTAGCAGGAAGAACAACGGCTACTGAGAGCGGCAGCTCGCCTCAAGCTGCTGCTGTTATGAAAGTAAGCCGTGTAGACGAACTAGAGTCGAATTTGAAAGATGGACATCCTGAGAATTTATGTTTAGCAGGAGAAGGTGGAGTGGAGAGTCGTCTGCATACATGAGCATGTGGGCCAAGATCGCATATCATGACATCATAAAAATGAATTCTTTATAACTCAGAGTGAGAAGATTTCAGATCTCCCCAAGTGTAATAAGTGATAGAAATACAACTAGTAGAATTCTAACTAGTAGATAGAAATACAACTAGTAGATTTTGCCTCGCCTCAGCAACACTCACCAGCTCATCATGGGGGACTCCAAGTCGGTACCAGGCCAGATAAGACACATAGTCCCTCCAGCGAGGTTCTGGGTCTACCTCGGGGTCTCCTCCGAGCTGGACATACCTGGAAAACCTCCAGAAGAGGTGTCCTGGATGAATCCTGATCAGATGCGGGAACCACCTCCCAGAAAATCTGTTTTATTTTGACTTAAAGTCTCCAAATAAATTAATGTATTTCCTATAAATAAGTGAAATGACAGTATTTTGTCGTCCTTATCTCGCTAGAATTTCAAAATCTTGACAATATAAAACACTTGTAATGCAGTGACTTTATTCTCTAAATCTGCAGAACTGTTTTGCAGTGTTGTCACACATCCACAACCTCCACCTCCACCTCCACCCGGTGCCTCGGCGCTCGGTTCACAGCTGTGGCTCTGCAAAAAAAAAGAAAAAATTTAAAATCAGCCTTAGTGTATCTGACAGACAATCCGGCAGACGCTCGGGGTCCTTGAAGTGCGGAGGGGCCTCCCCATCGCTGCACTCCCCGGCCTCGCAGCAGGTCTGCAAAGTGAATTTACTGCCACTGTTGAAACTTCTGTCAGGTCTCAAGGGGGAGAGAGAGCGGAGCAGCGAGCGAGCGAGCAATATGGGACTTGTCTTTTCCACAGATGCCCGGACGTGCGGCCCCTCCGACCCAGAGCGCCTTTGAAATCAGCTCGCTCGTTAACAGTCGCCTCACGCAGGCTGAGAGCTCCGTTCTGTCAAACTCTGACATTCTCATTTTCACTTCCTTGCAGTAGCATGAAAAAAAAATAAAAATTTTAAAGACGGTTTCCTGTTGAATTTCCTTTCCGGCGCTCGTCTCATCGTTTAAGCGTCAGCTGCAAGTCGAGACCGCGTTCCAGAGCGCATATTCAGCCGCTAATGAGAAACGCAGTCGGCCAGAGTGGAAATGGAATTCTCCGTCTTTCCCTCGAGGTGTAACGTTGTCTTCTACTTTCTTATTCTACGATGCCACGGCGGAACATCTGCCGGTGCACCGCCACCAGTCCGCCAGGGTAAGACGGGACAGGAAGTGCATGGACGGATTTGATCTGATAATCATACGTGGCCTGGAGAACCGCGTCACGTCACGTCACCGCACACCTGTCAGAGATTCATTCACGTTCCAAACAGTTCACACCCACATTGATACCGTTATCCAATCATCAGCTCGCAAACCACCTGAGGATTTCACTGTATAGACGGGGATTAGGTTGTTCAGAGTAGCGGAGGCCGCGGCCTCCCTCGGCGGCGACCCGCGTGTTAAGTCCGCGTTTGTACCGCTCGTGTCGACGGAGAAGGAGTTTCTGACAAAAGGTCCGCTCAAGGAACCGCTCTGGTTTGTTCCCCTCGCTTGAGGAGTTTTTAGAGATTAGCAGGTACCGGTGAATTAAAAGACAGGCGCTGAAACTTAACGACATGACGAACTGACTGGACTCGGTTCTGTGAGTAGATGTTGTTAATTTTTGTAAATATATTTGATTTTTTTTGTACTGTGTGAAAAAGGACCGGTTGTAAACCCCGGCATGGATTTTTTTGTTGAATCTTGTTTTTCCCTTTGATTCACTGGATCGGACTGATTGTATTGTTGGTTGTGGTGAAACACTGTAACGAACTTTCCTCGGAACGGACTGCACCAAGACTGAAGATACTCATTCATCCTCACATCATCCACTCATATTCTTGTCACACTGCTGGTTTAAATAGCTTGTGAATGACCCAACCCAAATCCAAATTTCACAGTAGAGATTCATTTCTATTCTATTCTATTCTATTGCATTTTAATCTTTTGATTTAAATCTGTGTGTTTAATTTAATATTTTGGGGAGGTCTTTCTGGTTTTACTGGCGGCCCGCATTATTAAAGTTATTCTGGCCCGTTACTGTGTGGATTGGATGTGAAAGAACCCTAGAAGTAAGGCTGAAAGGAATAAGTAGAGATTTTTGGGAGAAGATATTCACGGCTATATTTTCTTTTTTACCCTGATTGGATTGGAAAGAGGAACTTGATGTTCTTAACTGTTTTCACAATCAAATCATTATTATTATTACAATTTGTGAGGTATGATCCAGAAAAGATTAACCAATAGAATCACCTTAAAAAAAAAAATCACTTTTCCATGAAAAAGCATCAGAGGGCACTTTTGATGAGTCGTAGCTAAAATCCCGGGCCACGGGAAAAAAATAAAATAAAATATTGGTAAAGCTTGAAGAGGTATTTTACAAGATAAGCTCCAAACAAGATCAGATCAACAACTAAACGCACTCGCGAGTGAAATGAAAGACTATGTACATATCAGGTAACTGTTTACTGAGGTAATGAATAAAATTAGGATTATGCAAATTTTTTCCATTGGCTTGCATGAAGACACTACAAATCCCAGAATGCACTGCGATAGCCGGCGCGTCAATCAACTCCTCCCCGCTCCTCTGTAGTAAGATATCAGCGTTTAACCAGAATATAATAATCCAAATCCAATGTGAAATGCACCTTTAGGCTGTTATTTGCTCTTTTCTGAGGAGCAGCTGCTCCTGGCTGCAGGAACAGATACGAAGAGCAACAGTCTAATTTTACTTGTTTTATTATGGCAGAAAAAAAAAATAAACGGCTAAATCAGCCCAGACATTTACCAAGAGTCGTTTAAACCTCCTTTTTAGTAAATATTGTAAATTAAAAAAACGATGGATTTTAGATGTAATTTGTAACTTGAAAGTTTTCTGGCTGTTATTGACGCCTGTGAATGAAAACGTTTTCATTGGAAATGATTCTGTGAAACTCTGCTGATAGAGACGGAGACATGAAAACTAGTTTTGCTGATCTATTTTGAGTTTAATCTGTAATTTGAGTATTTTATATTCCGCCGTTTTGTTCAGAATTCTATAAAATTAGTAAATAAAACAAGAATAAAAATGTCATAATACCTCAGATTAAACACGGACAAATGGGGGTGCTGTTCGACCCTCGATGTGGTCTCCGTCTTTAGTTTAAGCCCCCTCTGTGATTGAGTTTTATTAGGTAGAATCCACATTTAAATTCTTACACAGTCAGCGATTTAATGAGAAACCGGATTTTTCAGTTTTTATCTTTTGATGCGATTCGCTCCTAATTTTATGAATATTGTATTTCTTTGGTGTTTTTAACCCCCCGCATACTTGATCAAACATCTGAAGTGTTTATATTCACCCTTTCACGCACGTGAAGCCCATAACTGTTGGATCGAAGGGGAAAAACAACCCTGAACATTAAAAACGACTTAAAACATGGAAGCCATTCATTCCTGAGCTCGCTCGCCGCCCGGTCGCATACCTTCACGTCCCGTCTCATAGCGTCCAAACATAAAGGCGGAGACAGAGAGACGGGGCCGCGCTGACAAAGGGCCCCCCCACTTTCACACAGGCCAATATAAAACCAGCAGGTTCCCAGTCTGAGGAAAAAACAAATACCCTCACAAACTCACTTCTGCCTGTTTTATTTCTCTTTTTTTGCTGATCTGCATAATCGTCCCGGGGCGACGGCAGAATTTAGCTGCTTTTCTGAGGTTTCCTTGCAAAGAAAAAGAGGCGCCTGAGTGAATTATTTTCTGATTTTGGGTCCTTGGGGTCACTTTTAATGACGTATTCAAGCAACTGTGCATCCCATAATGTTCAACATGATGCATCATGTTTATTTAACATCTTATAACAGGACTTGCATACTAGCATCGTTCAACCTTCAGTGATGTGTTTGTTTATTGTTTTTATATCTTCTACCTTTTGGTGAAATTTTATGATTTTAATACACAAAAAAAATTTGCAGTAAAATCTTTAAAGTTACTACATATTTACAACAAATATCATACAACGACCTTACTGTTGGTGTCATAAAACCACATACAGACAAAAAAAACAACAACACTTAAAGGATTAAACAAATCAAACATAAATAAAACGCGGAAAATTTAGGGATATAACAGGAATCGTCATCATCACCGCCTTGTACGCCGCAGATCCTCAATGTTGACGTCATAACTCAAAAAATGTATCGTGGATCATATTCAAATTTTATAGCTACATAGACTTTAGTGTGAGGAACAACTGGAGTGATTTTGGGAAAGGTCAGTTGAATATTTCTGAAACGAATGGAGGCTTTATCTCCAAAAGTTTTCAGGCCATATTTTCTCAACCTTCTGTCCAATTTTGTCCAAATTCAGTGACGGTGATTAAACTTGAGGAGCTCTATGTTAAAAATCTTGTGTTTAACTCAAATAGTTCATATTTTACTCAGTAGGACGAGCTGTTTCTATAAAAAAACTAAAAAACATTGTTTTTCGAATATAACGTCCTAACTGTTTATTCGATTTAGTATAACATATAACAGATGACATCAGGGTAAACAAATTACACCTGATTTTCCAGATTAAAACCGATTAAATCCTTAAATTGTTAATGCGGCATAATTCTTGCGGTTAATGGGTTTTAACAGAAAAGCGTAAAGACGCACAGATTTGTTTCGGCAGCAAAGGGGCGAATATAAGGCGTGTGGTTTTAATGTTATGGCTGATTGATGTTGCTACAGGACAACAGTGTATGTTGAGTAATGGGGGGCAGCGGAGTGCTTTAAGGCGACCTTGGGAACTACAAAAACACCCAGAGCCCGTTCTCTCGGATAATGTCGAGGTCGGCAGTAAAAAAAAAAAGTCTTTATATTAAAAAGCTCGGACAAAGGCGACTTAACGGGGGTCGCAGTTTACGATCATTTCTTTGGAGCGAGCTCTGGGACGACACAACTATCATCCGAACGAGTACTTCAATAGCAGTCTGAGGGTAAAAACACGCGTAGCATCTGGTAAACAGTTGATAAAAAAAACACCTGTAATCCCTAAAACGGTAGAAGCTAATACCCAGATTAGACCTAAACTCATGAATAAACATTTTCTACATCTCATCGTTCGGCGGGCGCCGCTTCAAATAACGATGAAAATGAACTGAAAGCGCTTGAAAACAAGCCTTCCTCACCCCCCCACCTTCATCGTGCATCAGGTTTCAGAAGCGAGTGAATGTCTGCAGGCGCCCAGATGCAGAATAACATCAGTAACGCAGACGGATGAGCTTTAATACGCGGCGTCCTCCCTCGTCTGCCTCCGCGACACGTTCAGCGGCCGTCTCACCTTATTTTTCCAGTGTCGGCTGACTCGCCGGCTTTTTGGCCGCGCTTCCACGAGCTAATTTCCCCAACAGATGTTCAAAATGTGAAGCGAGAGGGAAAGTGAAAAGAAATCTGAAAAAAGGAGGCGAGAAAAGAGAATCCAGGTCCTGCTTCGTATTTCCTGCTTCCTACCGGGACCCGACGTCGCCCCGCATGAACCTTCAGGAAGAGTTTTCACAATTACATGTTTGTTTTGTGGAGGCCTTCGTGGATTTTCTTCCGATTGTGCTTGAAATGAGATTCAAGTACGCGTGAAGGAAAACAAAAACAGGTCCTTGCAAAACTTTTTCGGAACGGCCCAGAACAAACTGAGAAGGTTCTCCAATCCGTGAGCGGCTCAGTTCTTCAGAACCGGAGAGGCAAAGATGGAGAGACGGTGTTTATGTTGTTTGATTGCTGATGTTGAAGTCCCAACAAAGATCGCAAATCGCACGCATTTGATTCGGTTTGGAAGTATTCGGAAGTATTGGACAGGAAGTATTCGGTCATACTTCCTGTCGTCACCATCTACGTGATTTTGCAACTTCCTGTAATTGATGATTGGTTGGTTTGTCGGTTGTTGAATATCTTCTTCATCGTTTTTACGGGGGGTTTTTTGTTTGTTTTTTTAAGATGAGATCAAATAAAACTTTAGCTGATCTGGATCGTTGGATCCACATCAACATTGAAGGCCACCTTGTTTCCACCGCTCATCGTTTGCTACCACGGCTCCTTCATCCTTCCTTCGTCCGTTTGTGTCTCTTCCTCTTTTTTGTTAATAGACGTCAAATCAAAACGATTTCGTTCATAAATCGCCAATTCACGACAAATATCTTCTCAAGGTGCTTTCCAAAACGACCAGGTCCAGAACTCTTTATGTTGTGGTCCTACAGAGACCCGACAAATATGAAGAACACTTGGCGACAGCTGCGAGAAAAAACTGCCTTTTAAAGGGCAGAAACCTTCAGCAGACCCAAACCTTCTCCCATGACAGTTTGGGTTTAGAGAGAGAGAGAGAAAGAGAGAGAACGGGCGAGAGAGAGAGAGAAACAAACAAACACACATTACAAACAAACAAAATAACACGGTTCAGACTTTCGATCTGGCCGAGATTTACTTTATGTTTTCCGACTTGTTTGGAGATTCTACGCTTTCGTTAGTTTGGGAGAATATCTCAAACAGAATATGATACGTAGAAAAAGGTTGCCGTAATAAGCGGCAGCTTCAGCCTACATCTTTACCGTCAAACGATAAAAAAATATAATAATAAATATGAATTTTTATGTGCCAAGGTGAGAATGTCTCTGTGGCGCAATTGGTTAGCGCGTTCGGCTGTTAACCGAAAGGTTGGTGGTTCAAGCCCACCCAGGGACGTGATTTTGGGGCGACTGTATTCTTGTACGTTTGTAAATAAACATGGATGCGTAGGAAAGTGGGAGAAATGTAAATATGACTGAAATAAATCAAATCATAGACCTCAGAACGGGTTTTAAATCCTAAAATAATCCCCGATCCGTCAGAGATTAGGGGCACAGAACTCATAGCAGACTGAGAGTCTTTGATTTTATATTAGTACGTATCGTTTTTGTATGAGGAGGAAACAGAAATGTCCTGTCAATCAGCAGGTGTCTATTTGCTCCTGAGGTCCTGAGGGGGAGGGTCTAATCAGACACCATGATTGAAGACACCTGTGTGGGAGGAGCTAGTGACTGGATTATATATATATATATATATATATATATATATATATATATATATACTGTAAAAAACAAAACTGCTGTGTTTGACGAAATCACGCAGAAAAATAAATATTGTGTAAAGGTGCAGGAGATAATTATATAAGAGACTATTTTTTTGGAACCTTGAAATCAACAGTACTTCATAAATATACACTTTTAACAAATGATTTGAAGTAAAAATGAAGGTAAGCGCTCACTTAATGATAAAGGTTTTTATTTTTACTGTAATTTCAAAAGTAGATTCACAGTCAAATCTACAATTTACACAGAATATTTACTTTTATACATCTACAGGAATGACTTTCTTGTGACATTAAGTTATTTTCCTGTTTATGTTTTAAAGTTAATGTTTTCACAGTTTCACAGTTTTCCATATATCCGTCGCATAAAAAATAAAGTTATTTGCTGTTTCTTAACTTATAGTAATTTTCTGTTTCTAATATTATCTACTACTTTTTAACCATCATTTTTACAGTGTGGTTTTTACATTTAAATTTACAGTAAAAAAAACAAACAACCTTTAATTTCTACTGAAACAAAACGTTAATAGTGTTTTAATTGGGAAATACCGTTGATTTCAAGGTTTTTAAAAACAGTAATTCATCGGAATTTATTGTCATTTGATGTAACGTCCTCGTATAACGTAAGTTTACAGTACACATCTGTCTTTAATTGTATTTTACTGTAATGTTCAAAGTATTTTTTTCAATAGCGAATTCACTGGCAGCAACAGCTGTTAATATTTTACCATAAATTATACAAAAAACATTTTTTACAGTGTATCTAATATACAGATTTCTTCTCAGCTTTGCAAAATATGTTTTTCATTCATTATTATTCTTTTTATTTATGCAATTCTTACGAAAGATATTAGATGAAGCAACACAGTCAAAGAAAAGTTTCTCTAATAAAGAGTAGAAATGAAATAAATTTCTGTATATTAACGGTAGTTTGATGACTTTTGAAGTTTAATTGTGTTTTTATTGCATGTTTTATTGGAGTTAAGGCTTATTTCAGTGGGTGGTTTATTGTTTTATTCATCTTATATTACTGACAGTAAGAAATAATTTCCCGTCTCGGTTAATAAAGGACTGAAGTGTCTCATCGTGTCTTTATATTTCATATTTTTCTCTTTATTGTTCTGTTTTTGTTGCGTATTAATTGGGATATTAGTTTCCGGTTGCATTATTAGGTCAAATAACATTACTTTGGCTATAAATGCACAATAAAATGTAAACTATACAGTCTACTGTGTTTTCTGGGCATTATGGTATTCATACTGTATATTATTCATATTTTTATATCATTATTTATTATAATACTTCATTATTTATAATATATTATCATTTATATTAGTTTTCCACAATTATTTGAATGAATTAAGCTATTTATTCTCTATATGCTAATATCATTTTAGCATTGATAATATTTTATAAATATTATTTGTACATTTTGTGACTTTGGCGAAGGCGGCGGCGACGGCCTGTGTATTTTTCCTGTGAGACACCTCCTTCAAGGAGCAACTTGTATGAAATTTCCATAGGGACTAATGGGCGTCCTGCAAGACTTGACATTTGTGGGCCTGGGCCAGGAAAGAACCGATTCATTCTTGGTGAGGATCTACAAAATCTTTTATAAGATCCCATAACAGTGTGACATTTATTTATATTTTCAACATTTTCCCCAATTAGACCAAAACTGTTGGGCCAATTTTTGTGAAAGGGTGAGACATGGATCAGGCATGTATAGGATCATCTAACCATGGCGGAGGTTTGGGTCCCTGCGGCCGTTTTAAAGGTCCGACGGCGTCTGCGAGCCGCGTTCGTCCGGCCTCGCATAATGAAGTCTCTCACACAAAAGTTCTTCGGATGGTTAAAACCGAGGGTAAACAAACAAACAAACATTCGTTTCAGCACCGGGGAGCCCCCGCGCTCTGCAGACTGCACCTTCACTCGCAGCCTGTCAAAGCTGTCCGCCCCCCCCCCTCTGACCCGGACCCTCCCAGGGCCTTGCTGCTGGAACAAAGCCCCCACTGTGTGCGCCTCCTCTGTGGAATCAGCCTGGGAGAACGCTGGGCCGCCTCCGCCGTGGCGTCCATTAAGGCCATTTGGTGCGAGCCGAGGTTAGGAGTAAAGGGTGGAGGGGAGGAGCGGGAGGAGGAGGAGGGGGATGGGGATAGAATGACGGATTGGGTGTGTGTGGGAACCGTGCCCCGGCCCGCCTGTCCACTTGTGAAAAGGGCCAGAGCGCCGCCAATTTGCAATGCAGATCCCCCCCCCCGCTTTTTTTTTTTGCAGGCTCACTTTGGGAAAAGGCTGGCACAAAGAAGGTCTCCGCTGATGGCAAATGTCATTCCCATTTTGATTCTTGACCCCCTTCTTTTCCACCCCCCCCCCCCCTTCTTATTGTGTGTTTCATTCACAAGCGGCGCCCTGCTCCGTCATCGCCACGTTGGATTGCGGAGAGGAAACAAAGTTCGGAGCTCCCATTCACGTCGGGGGGGCAGTAATTGTCATTCTCACGGAGACGCCGTGAAATACGGCAGGATAAGAATGAGAGTAAGGAGCGTTGGAAAAGCCCCCCCCCCCCTCTGTTCCGTGAGGAGCGTGCGTTGTTAACCATCGCGGTCATTATCGTTACACTCCAATTTGTCACTAAGCCATTTCACTCCGCCAGCTAAATAAATAGATGAAACAACCAAAGCCGGGGGCCGACAGAACCGGCGGCTGTGGTACTGAGGGGGGGTTGAGAAAAATGGACCTTCGCATAAACTTGTTCCCGGTGAGGAAAAACTGAACCAGCGAGAAAAGCCCGGTTCTGAACTCTGAACCCTCTCCGGCTCTCAAGCACAGACGGAGTGAAATCACAAACACAGACTAACACAAGTCTGGACTTCAGTGTCCGGAGAACAAAAAGCGGTTCTGAAGGTTCTGTTTGAATGTAATTTCTCATTCTTTCATTACACACCGAACGGCCATAACATTAAAACCACCTGCCTAACACTTGAGTGTTGGTGCCCCTTTTACAGGCGTCTGTTTTCCATCAGGACTAACCAGAGGCTAGACTTCCTCAACGACACGCATCAATGGTTCTATGGCGCCCTTGAGCAAATTCATAGTTCACCAGCTGTCCTTCATTGGACCTTCCTTTTGGTACCAGGGACACGCAACAATTTCTTCCTAGTTCCTCCAAAAAGTTGTGGCCCGTGAACTCTTGGTCCAATTTTGTCCAAATCTGGTTCCTGGACTCCAGGACATTTATCTTGTATGTGTCCTAATCTACTCTAATAATAAAAACATGTTTTAATCACATGGGGGAGTTTTTCTTTTTTTAATCAAAAACATTCAAAAATTTCAAATTGAATATGAATTAACTCTAAAAAAGTTCATATTTTACTCTCTAGGGGGAGCTTCATGAAAAAACACTATTTTTCCGACACAGTTTCCTATCCGTTGATCCGACTCAGTCCCAATCCGACACATCGACTCGAGGAGATAAACCTTGTATATATATATATATATATATATATATATACATCATATTTTACTGAATAGGCAAAAGTGTTTTTTTTTAAAAAGAATGAAAGAAAAACACTGTTTTTCAGACATAACTTGGGATTTGTTTTTTCTCGCACATACCTTTGCGATCAGGGACGACGTCATAAGCCGAGTCTTTCTGTCTTACTCACTTTGTACATTCTGTCAAAAAGACCCCCTTGATGGGAGAGTTATGGGAACCAACTCACTCGGCGCTTATTTATAATAAAACTCAACAAATGCACGAGTTAGTAACCGAACACTCCCGCCGGCTCTACTTCTGCTTCATACTTTCTGACATCCGTTTGTGTATCCTGAATATTTATGCATCTGAAATTGACCTAAAAACAAAGATTTGTTTTCTCAGATATTTGAAGGTTTCTGTCAACACTTACTGTCGGCGCTTCTCCGGAGCCAGTTTCATTTCCCAAAGCTTTTCCCATGGATCCATTACGGAGCTTGACTGGAGCCCAGTTTGTTTTCCTGGAGCCCTGGCTGATCCCAACCCCCCCCCCCCCCGCCCAGCCCCCCGCGGATGAGGTCAACGTCCGACATGATCGATTTTTAAAAAGCGACATTTCTGGCCCCGGTTTGCTCGGCTCGTAATTAAGACTTTGCGTCTCGGCGTATTCCACTGAGACGCGGGTCTGTGTGTTTGTTAAGAGGCTCAGATCTGGCAGGATCAGGATCGGGCCGACAGCTGCTCCCCGCGTAGAACCTGATCCTAAACGTTATGAACCGGCCCAGCTTCCCTTTGCGTCCCGAAGTTGAATTTGACATGACATTAACAGTTGTGGACAACTTCAATTTATGGCAACCGGAGTGTGTGTGTGTGTGTGTGGGGGGGGGGGGGGGGGGGTTTGCCTGAAGTAGGTCAGATTTTGCTGGAATCAACTTTTAGGTCAGATAAACGTACCGATAATATCTGTGTTGTCAGAACAGTCCTTGTTCCGACTTTAAAAACGTCGTTTTAATGAGCTCCTACTCCGCTTTCAGGCACCTCATAGAAAAAAAACAAAAACCCCAAAAAAAGAGCTTTTTCTTGATTCAGTAGCAGAAGTGAATAAAAGTGCGTGTGAACAGAAGGATCTGGTTCCACCTCCTAGAAGCGCCATCGTTTGGAGGGTGGAAGAACACGCTTTTAAATCGCATCCCGGTGAGCGGTGTCATCACCGCCAGCAAACCCAGCATGGCTCTTCAAAACTTCCCCCTCGCTGCCTCCTGCTACCGGCGCCGCCCGCCGTCGCTTGGCTCGGGCATCATCAAATCCCCTTCAAGTGTTTGTGTTTGGCTCGGGTGGTCTAGGTCACACTTTGGGTGGGTTTTGAAGCACTGAGGGAATAGATGAATATGCTTTTGTTGCCCTTCATCGTTTGGCATCTTCGGCAAGAGGGGAAATCTGGTTAAGTATGCAGGATGTCAATAATTTATCACGCTATCATCCCGAAGTCTTTGGATCGCAGAATGAAGAAGTTTCGCCTGTCAAAAAAAAAAAAAAAAAAAAAGGGGAGTTCAGCCCCTGTTTTCATCTTATGGAAATATGCGAGCGGTTAGCGAGACCACCGCAGCTAATTTGCTAGCTGCGGTCCCGTGTCAAAAATGCTTAGTCGGTAAATAACTCGGGAGCGCGGCTGATAATGAGGCCTGAGTTCCTTCGTACAGCGACGCCACTGTCTGCGCCGTTTGATTCAATTTACTGCAGCATGTTTCTGCAGCCCCCTCCCTCCCTCCCCCTCCCTCCCCCCTCCCTCCCCCCTCCCTCCCTGGACGGGCGAGTGGACGGCCACGACATGCATGTAATGTGGAACTTGTGCAGAGGGATCATGTGAGTGTTTGGGAAATGGAGTGGAACAAATTTAAATTGCGGCGGAGGCGAGACGAGGGAGTTGTAGCCAAGGGTGGATGATGATGAAGATGAAGATGTTTTTTTTTTTTTTGTCTTTGTCCACTGCAAGGTGCTTTTGGGAAAAGTTAGCTTTTTAGGGAATAGAGCCCAACTTGTGTTGTCAAGCCATGTGGGGTGGGGGGGTTTTGGGGGGGGGGGGGCATAATGGCCCCCCGTGACCCTTGTAATAGGCGCATCACTCCAGAGTCAGTAGGACAGCAATAAAAACATCCGTCACACTCAGGAGGTCAGAGAGGAACCTCGGCGGGACCGCTCACTTTAACCAGGACCGACAGGCTGAGAAATGCTGCGTTTTTAAAAAGCTTTATTGCCCATTTGTTTAAAGCGCCGAGGCCCAGCTGACAGTTTTGGTGTCGTGTAGTTTCTGTCCGGAGAACAATGAGCGCTCAGTCCTTGTTCACTCCTGCGTATCGCACTGGATGTAAAAAGGAGGTTGCTGCGTCAGAAACAGAGTCTGTTCTGTACGTGAATCTAGTGCCTCTGTATGAGATACAGGCGTGGCTCTAGTGCCTCAGTGTTTGAAGTAATAATATGGCATTTGTGCATCCATGACACAGTGATGAGGCTTTAGTGCCTCTATAACATAATAATGAGGCTCTAGTAGCTGTGCATCAAACTAGTGCCTCAGTGTGTGAGGTAAGGAGATGGCTCTAGTGCCTCTGTAACATAATGATGTGGCTCTAATGTCTCAATGTATGAGGTAAGGAGATGGCTCTAGTGCCTCTGTAACATAATGATGTGGCTCTAGTGCCTCAGTGCATGAGGTAATGATGCGGCTCTAGTAATGATTTGGTTCTAGTGCCTCTGTAAAATAATGATGTGGCTCTGGTACCTCTATAACATAATGATTTGGCTGTAGTGCCTCAGCGTATGAGGTAATGATGTGGATGTAGTGCCTATATAACATAATGATGTGGCTCTAGTGCCTCTAAAACATAATCATGTGGCTCTAGTGCCTCAGTGTGTGTATTGATGTGGCTCTAGTGCCTCTGTAACATAATGATGTGCCTCTAGTGCCTATATAACATAATGATGTGGCTCTAGTGCCTCAGTTTGTGTATTGATGTGGCTCTAGTGCCTCTGTAACATAATGATGTGGCTCTAGTGCCTATATTAGATAATGATGTGGCTCTAGTGCCTCAGTGTGTGTATTGATGTGGCTCTAGTGCCTCTATAACATAATGATGTGGCTCTAGTACCTCTATAAAATAATGATGTGGCTCTAGTGGGTCTATAACATAGTTATGTGGCTCTAGTGCCTCAGTGTATGAAGTTATGGTGTGGCTCTAGTGCCTGTGTAACATAATGATGTGCCTCTAGTGCCTATATAACATAATGATGTGGCTCTAGTGCCTATATTAGATAATGATGTGGCTCGAGTACCTCTATAACATAATGATGTGGCTCTAGTACCTCTATAACATAATGATGTGGCTCTAGTGCCCCTCCAGTCAGTGCAAAACCAAACAAAGGATTTTAAACCGTGCCTAGAATTAGCATCAGGATTCCTTCGGGGGAAACAAGAAAAAATATTTAAATATAAATATAAAACAGTAAATATACTGTTTTTAATGAGCAGACATATATTTACTGATGTTTTTATTATACATTTACTGAAAGAAAAAATACATTTAAAGGAGAATACTTGTCGGGGATTAGCATAATGTCTAGAATTTGAGTCTAAATTGTCATTTTTGTACGAGAGTCTCTACGCTGTGAGTCAGACACCCACTTCCTGTTACCCAGTTATAAAAAGAAAAATCCTATGTTTGTATTTCTCATATTTCACCAGCGGCCATCGGTGATCAAGGACTTTATTTTCCTCTCCTTTGGTCCAGAGTCTCCTTGAACTACGACCCCTTCGTCCACCATGCGAGGTTCAGGTAGAGTCACGGCAAGTTTGAGAGTCCTGCAGAGCAAACGAGACCCCCACATCCTAACCGATCACTTCCTGCTTCGACACCAAACTCCCCGTGACCCACTCACGGCGAATAGTTTCACGTGAACGTAATTCTTAGGAGACGAAGGTTTTTCAGGCGGGGGCACAGTTTTTCATGTAAACGTGACTGGTGTGCGTCCCAGAGTTGGCCGCCTGTGTTCACAGGAAACGAGGAGTACCCCTGGGCTCCGTTCTCGGCCCGGCTCAGACTCCAGGAGGGGAATGAAGGAGCGCGGGGGGAGGAGAGGGGGTCGGGGGGGGGGGTTTCCATGTCTGGAAAAACAATTCCCCGAGAGCTGCAAACACGGCAATGCCGCCACGAGAAAAAGGCCTTGGCCACGTTCCAAGAGCAACAATTAAATTGAGCAATGTGTTAAAAAAGCGCAGAGAGGTGAGAAAGATCCGTGACATCACAGCGAGGGAGTGATGTCTCTGAAACTACACAAAACACCAGGCTTTGGAAACACAATGGGGGTGAATAGGTAACAGGAGATGCAGAAAAAGCAGCAATTTAGCTGAGGAACAAAAAAAAAGTCACTTCTTAATGGTCTTTGCGTGATCCTCGCTGGTCCTCGTTATCTCAGGAGGAAGAGCAGAACTTTCAACTCTGACTCCCCCACGCCGCCTGTGGCGCCGCACAAGGAGTTGAATAAATATACGTGTGGAAGGAGTTCACATTAGTGCACTTTTGATGAACACTTGACGGATAGGAGAAGAAGGAGAAGGCGTCCAGCGATGTCCATGTATGATGCCTGAGGAGCTGGAGAAGGAGGCTGGCGAGGACAAACGGAGGTCTACGGAATATTTCTGGGGTCGTTTATACACACGCGGCGGGATATTTCATTTCAAATCAAAGCTCCTTTCGAAGAAGCAATCTCCATGTGGAATCCAGGAGAGATATCTCCATCATGGCGTTACGCCAATCAGGCATAACATTATAACCACCGAGGGAGGACGTCGGATAATATTGATTATCCTTTAACTAAAGTTCCTGTCAGTGGATGGGATGAATTAGGCAGCAAGTGACTCATATAGGATGATAGGAATAGATTTTTAACCTGGTCAGCCATAACATTATGACCACTGATAGGTGAAATCAGGAAGATTGGCACTTGGATCCCAGCTCCTGCGGTGGACATGTTTTGGGGTCCTTGGGGCTGCCCACCGCTCCTAAAGGATGGAAAAAGCAGAGAAATAGTTTTACAGTATTGTACTGTATGGTACCGTTATAGTTAAGACGGGGGATTCAGGAGTGGAAGAAGCTTATCGCCGCTGTCGGTCACCAGATGACGGCGATGTTTGGGTTTTACTTACTATAATATATGTGTTTTTAATGTTATGGCTGGTCATTGTGTGTCCGGGGGACAAATGTGGAAATAAACAAGAGAGGAGGAGTTATCCATGTCAGTGAAGTCCGTCATTGAGGATCGATGAGGAAGATCTCGGTGGAATAACAGTCGTGACTCAAATAAGATTTTTGAGGATCCGTGTTTGGTCGCTAGGTTTGCAAGAGCTTCAGAACAAATCAGAGTATTTGTGAATTTGTGAAAGGCATAAGAAAAGTCTGAACTTCCCCTTTACTTGGTTCTGGAAGAAGGGAGTGGCTTAGTGGCGCGTCACTGTCAGTAAAGCCATCTGAGGATATTTCAGGTGTGTGTGAAGCAAAGAACTGACATCATTCCCAGAAGAGGCGAGGAGCAGTAAATCAGTGTAGTTGGCGTTTGCATGGGAGGTGGAGGAGAAAGTTCACCTTTGAGCATGTGTGTGAACAGGTGAGGCCCTACGAGAAAGAGCGAGCCAAGTGCTCTCACTGTGAGGGGAACCACCATTAGAGCCCAGAAGGAACTCGAAGATTGATTGAGACCAGAGCCGTAAAAAAAAAAAAAAAGATCACATCCCGAAGCTGTTAAGAGGAGGGGTCCCCAAAGAAGAGGAAGAAGAGGAAGAAGGTTCTGAAGCCAGTGCGAGGCAGTAAAAACGATATGCCGTTAAAACCCACGAGAAGAGGAAGAAGAAGAAGCTGTTTCAGGGACTGGAGAGAAAATTGGTCACGCAAAAAAACAAACGGATCTGGAGCAGAAAAAGGAATGACGAGGACATCGATTTTGTTGTAGGAGAACTTTAGGATTCTGATGGAGCTGGATGCCTCCAGAGGGGTCTTCAATTTATGGCGGTGGGCGGCGGTTGAGATCCGCCGCAGGAGAGAGATAATCGTGGCTCCGGGAACGGTGCCAGAGAGAGAGAGTCTAAAAAACAAAAGGATGGATTAGCATGACGTTTTACCCGGCGGTAGCTTTTGGGCAATTCCTAGAGGTGGGTAAACTTTGGTGACCTTGCGTCATGACCTCACGATGTGATGTCGTAATAAAGTTTTTTAAACCAGAGCCTGGGGGGATTTTTGTGCTCGAGTTATTCATTATCTGGAACTACTACTTGTTCAGGATCACGGGGGCTAGAGCCTAACCCATCCTACATTGGATGATGGGATAACTGAACACAGGAAGGTGGGATTTGAACCCAGAACCCCCAAAAACCCGTGATAACACGAGGTTTGTGTTTTCTTTCCATGTTGAGGTATCAAACCAGACCCCTGAAAAAAACTGTAGGAGTCTCGCGTCGCTCACAACAAGCTTGTTAGTCATGTCACATGGGGTGTAAACAGAGGGTCCACATCCTTATCGCGTTGGCTAATAATTTAAAATGTATTAACTTAGCTTTAAAAAAAATAAAAATGTAATTTTTGTATTTTGTCGGATTTTTGCGATTATTTACCCAACATGAGTTTTTCTCTACCGTATTTTATGCGACATAAATTACTGTAAAAATATCTACTCTGCTCTCTGGGCCGGGTCGCTCTTGGAAAAAGAGATTTGGATCTCACCGAGGATTTTTATCTTGTTAATAAATATAGGATATAAAACTATCGTACAATGGCGGTAATTGTCGTACATCTCAAACGGCTGGCATTTTTGCCGAAAGCCAAGGACAGATATTCATAAAACTCGGTAGAAGGATGGTCCGGAGTCAGGAAGAAGATGTTTGGCGCTTTCTGGATAAAAGGGCTACACCGGCAGTTCTTCTAATTTCCTTAACTTTACGAGACGGGATGATAATTTCTCAAATTATCCAAAAAAGTCGAGTCGATATGATGCTAATTGTGAAATCCGTGGACTGTGGGGGGATTGGGTCATCATGGGAGATGCTGAATCGCCGCAGCGGGGGCTTAAGTAGTAATTGTATCATTAGTTGTATCGAGAGAAAGAACTGAAAACGTCAGAACTTGTAACTTTGTGTGAGTTTAAACTGATCCTGATCTTGAAGGATCGTAAAAAATATTAGTCTTGGCAAATGTGACGATTTCTGAAATTGAACTGCAATCATTCTAGACATGATTGGATTAGACTCTGAATCTTTCATTTATACTGTATGAGAGTTTTTTTATATCTATATATATATATTTGGTACTGTGACTGTTTGTCAATCAAGTTGTTGTTTTTTTTAATCAGGTTTAATAAAGGATGTATTTAAGGATTTTAGGGGGTTAGATTATCGTACGTGATTAATTTACAACCTGATTCTTGTCATCCTGATATGTCAAATCCTCATTTTTCTATAATTTCATAGAGTGATTGGAGAAATTTCTATGGCAACTCTGATTGGCTGGACAGACGTCACATGACAGATGCAGGGTTTTTTCTTTTAATCAATTTTCTTGATTAAAAAGAAAAAAATTGTCCCCGAGAGTAAGGGTATGTCCAAGAAAAGCCCCCAAATCCCCCTGTGTTGTACAAGCAACCCCCTTGCATGAACTCAAAATAAATTTGAATGTGAAATTATGTCCAAAAAAACTTTGTTTTTCACAGAGAAAAAAAAAACTCCTATTGAGTAAAATATAGACTGTTTGAGTAAAAATGTTTCATATACAAGAAAGATATCATGGATCTAATTTATATTCGCCAAATTTTAATTCAATCGGACCAAAAGTAAGAAAGTTATGTCTGAAAAACTGTGTTTTTTCATAAAAAAGCTCCCCCTAGTGAGTAAAATGTGAATTATAAGAATAAATCAATGCATATGCAGGATAGTTCTAGAAGTGTCGGTTCATATGCATCAAATTTGAACAAAATCGGACCAACCGTTGAGAAATGATGGTCGTGAAACTTTTGGCGATAAAACTCCCCCTTGTGTCAGAAATGTGTAACTGTCAACCCCCAAAATTAATCCAGTTCTTCCTCACACTTACGTCTAGGTGAAAATGAAATGACGAAGACAAAGGAATGACGATTCCGCAATATCCCGAACTTTTTTCAGGGATCTAATACGAAGGGAAAAAAAGCCTGTTTTTTTTTTTTTGTCCATAAAAGTGTCATAAAATGTTTAAATCATCAAACGTTTCTAAAAATAAATCACGCAGACGGTGAAAATACTGCACACATCTGAGAATTATCAAACATCTGGTAACCCCTTTGAGTCACGCTAAAAACAACATCCAGATGCTATTTTTTCCCATTTTTAAGAACTTTCCTGAACGTCACACAGCAGGCTAGTTTTTCTGTTTTGTTTTGTTTTGTTTTGTTTTATTAACATTTTCCACAATGACACAAAAAAAAACTAGTGCAGAGTGAGTTTCCAGTCCCAGCTATCACGGAATTTACTATGAGAACTTCCAGTCTTGGCAGCTGGAACTCCATCCACCTGTACAAACAGATTTGAGATCAGTGCACACACACACACACACACACACACACACAAACACACACACGCGCACACACACTCAGGCACATGCAACATCTGTCTGGCTCCTTAGGCAAGCAGCAACCAGACATGCCGGATGAAATATGCATGACACGCGCTTACATGTGATATGTCAAAGAAAAAGAAAAAAAAGAAGAAGAAGAAGAAGAAGAAGACGAAGAGGAGGACTCTTCATCCTGCAGCGGCTCAGCTGTTCATTCATTATACATGAATGCTGTGCACACCTTGGAGCTACACCTCCTGCATGTTCAGCCGGCGTGTTCATACAGTCGTACTGTAAAAAAAACAACAACAAAAAAACACTGTGTGCAAAAAAAACAACAAATAATAATAAATGCATGTATAATTTTTATTTATTTAATTTTTTAAAACACGGATTGAGACTTTTCTTCGCGTCACACCGCTCACACCTCCGTCTGGATCCCAGACATCCGTCCCCTCAGCCGCTTCTGCTCAAAGCTAAATATTTCTTCCTCGACCTCGGAGAGAGAAAAAAAAAAGCAGCATCTGGGGTCGGATCCCTTCACAGGAACATCCCAGGTGTGACGCCTGAGTTACGGGTCGGAGCTGCTGGCGTTGCATCACGCCGGGAATATTGAGATTAATGCAAGAGGGCGGGAAGTTTTTTTTTGTCTTCTTCTTCTTTTTCTTCTTCTTTATGTTTTTTTCGTTCCTTTCTTACGTTTCTGAGGTCTTTGGATCTCCTGGATCTTTAGTTCGACTCTGTCATCCCTGACAGCAAGGATACATCCCCCCCAAAAAAAGCCCCCAAGCCCCTGCGTTGGACAAGCAATAACACCGATTGAACACCTCAAATGAAACACAGTGTGACGTCAGCGGTCTGTTCTAGGATCAGATCCCGTGGTGACATCATCACGAGGATAAATACAGTGAACTAGTTTTTTTTCTGGGCTCAGTTACATTTAGATAATTCATACGAGCTAAATTTAGATATTAAACAAAGAAAACATAAATCTCACAATTTATTACACCAGTAAGGACAAAATAAGATATTTTTGTCAATCCTGAAAACTTTCAGCACAAAAAATGTAATCGTATACTTCAAATTTAATCACCCCGAGGAAAACAGCAAGTTCAGACGCTAACGTTAGCAGAGCGGCTAACGTTAGCAGAGCGGCTAAAGCTAGCGGGAGCTCAGAGCCAGCAGTTAGCCCTGAAGTCCCTGAACAAAGTTATCATGTAACATATGTGTATGTATATATATATGTATATATATATGAATGTATGTTTATATATATATATATATATATATCTATATATATATGTATATATTCATTTGAATACAACCAGTCCTTGCAGCTTAAACCGTCATTAACATTTTTTCCGGACACATGACCTCTGAGGATATTAACTCTGAACATCACTCATGATCCAATAACATGTGGGGATAACCTGGGGTCAAAGGTCGCAGGAGGCCAAAGTCCAGTGGTAATCCTCGCATAAATATACACACTCGATGACGGACACATTCCTCACCAGCGTCCCGACGCCTGTCACTAGGCAGATTATGTGAAATGATCATCTAATCTTTAATTTTACTGATCAGAAAATGAACCTAGAAACATTAATTATAGACTTCATACATCCTGAATCTGCTTCATTCATTTTTGGAAAAATCATTGTTACGGAGAAAGTTTCTCTGAGTAAAAGCAAATCAAATGATTATTATTATTAATTATTATTATATAATAATAATACTATTATCATTATCATAATACACAAAAAGTGACTTTGATTATAATTATTATAAATTCTTACTTAAGGAGTTAAATTACAAAAATGTCAGAAAATAAATATTATTATTATTATTATTATTATTATTATTATTATTATTATTATTATTATTATTATTATATAATACTATTATCATTATGATAATATACAAAAAATTACTTTTATTATAATTATTATTCATTCTTGCTTAAGGAGTTAAATTACAAAAATGTCAGAAAATAAATATTATTATTATTATTATTATTATTATATATTATTATTATTATTATTATTATTAAATATATCAATTTCCCCTGCTTCCAACAGATCAACTTTAGGAGAAAAAAATGATTGTGTTTTTCTGCCTTCACCTGTTGGTGGTTATAATGTTACGGCTCATCGGTGTGATCAGAATGTTTTTCTTTTCTTTACATATGATGATTCATCAAGAGAGGGGAACAAATCTTCTTTGGGTGTGACACACACAAAAAAAACTTCAATCCCATTCGGCTTGAACTTAACCGCACAACCCAATTCCAGCTAATTAACACATCTAGAACCGGGCTCTCGATAAAGTGGCGCCGAGCCCAAGTATAGAAATGGGCGCTCTGTGCCAGCTCGCTCCTCAGGCCTGTCCGCGCGTCCATCCATCATGTCATCGTGCAGCGACTGTGGCTAATGCAGCTTTCGGTCAAAGCTGATCCTGTCATCGCCGCGGGGGTCCGGGTCCGAGATAACCGCCGTGTGGTCCAGCTGTTAGCAGCACTCACCCGACCCACAATGGTCCGCTTGTGTGGGAGAGCTGGGCCCGCAACGTTTAAGCCCTTCCTCCAGTCTCGGGGTCGCGTCAGCGGGGCGCAGCTGTGCAGCGGTAAAGCTGTGGGACCGCGGGTATTACAGCAGGTTTAAGTCTGACTTCTAGAAAGTCAGGATTGTTGGTGTGTGTGTGTGTGTGTGTGTGTGTGTGTGTGTGTGTGTGTGTGTGTGTGTGTGTGTGTGTGTGTGTGTGTGTGTGTGTGTGTGTGTGTGTGTGTGTGTGTATCTATTGATGGACCTTAAAACCTACAGCTACCTCTCTTGTTCAGGATTGGCTGTTTAAGATCACATGATTAGGGTCATAGTTGAGACCAGTCGAGAGAGCGAACATGCTATGCTACGTTAGCATCTCAGACACCTTTCCTACCAAAAAAGAACCTGGTGCTTTTTCGGTGATGGTGCTAGTGCCGGTTCTAAGTTGGTTCCCCCAGCTCACCTCCTAAGAACCTGTTTGCTGTTCCATTGGCAAGAAGCCAAGCCAGAGCCGCGCCGGTTTAGTCCAGATTTGGTGGACACGATCGACTCGACGAGATTTATCTGGTATACGTCGTGTTTCATTCTAATACTTCATATTTTACTCACTAGGGGGAGCTTCTTAATTTTTTTTACGAAAAAAAAAACAGTTTTCTGGAAACAATTCTAAAAGCATGGGCTGGATCAATTCACAATTTTACAAAGACATAGACCTTAGTGCGAGGAAGAACTGGATTGATTTTGGTTACCGTTGGTTTCATATTTCGAACACTAGAGGGAGATTTGGCTTCGAAAGTTTTCTTCTTTTTTTTTAACAAAAAATACTGTTGACAAACTTCACGTCTAACTTGAGGAGTTCAATCTGGGGAGGTTGCTTGTGCAACGCAGGGGATTGGGGTCTCTCCTGGCTGGGGGTCGACAGCATAGGCCTAGTATTATAAGTTTTTTGCTTTCACTCCGCTTCAGTCTCACTGTTTCCTCGAAACATGATCAGGACACAAGGAGACGTGGAGAAATGTGTGTGTGTGTGTGTGTGTGTGTGTGTGTGTGTGTGTGTGTGTGTGTGTGTGTGTGTGTGTGTGTGTGTGTGTGTGTGTGTGTGTGTGTGTGTGTGTGTGTGTGTGTGTGTGTGTGTGTGTGTGTGTGTGTGTGTGAGAGCATTTTGAAGGAAAACAGACAGGCAACAACTGTCAGCATCAAAACTGAGTGTTAAAACGTGGGACAATTTGATTAGCGGGCTGGAGAGATACCAGGAGCTGATTTAAGTCATTTCTGCTGGAGGAACAGAAACAACTCTCACACACACACTCACACACACACACACACACACACACTCACACACACACACACACACACACACACACACACACACACTCACACACACACACACACACACCTAATTTGACGTTAACTTTCTGATTTCACACCCACCAATCCAGCAGCAGAAGAGGAAGTCTGCCTCCGGACACGGCGGCGAGATGAAATGGACAGATATTCTTAAGTGGATAACAAACCGCCGCCATGTCTAATCAAAACCTTCACTGGGAGAAGGAAAAAAAAAAGACTGGCCAACCGTGACATCGGAACAAACGGGTTAATTACTTTTTTTTTAAGAAGCCGCCACTTAAACGCATTTGTTTCTTTGTGGGCGCGAGTCAGAAAGTTCCTGTCGGGGGTTTGCCGGGGCCGCCAGATTCACTCTAAATGTAAATAAGCGGCGTTTTAAACGGTTGTTAGCCGCACGCTTGTTAGAGCGGGAGATAAACCGGGTGGGCCGCTCTCCACGGGGGTCAAGTCCCTAATTAACCCAAAACAGGTTCGTGGTGTTCTCATTCGATTACGGGCTGAGAGATAAACACGAGTTCGTCAAGTCTGCATGTGCTTCGCGGTCGTCCTCTCGCGGCGCTGACGCGTGGAAGATAGCGGCGACTATAGGTGGCGCCGAGATAAAGCGGCTCATTAAGAGTTTTGTAAAGTTGGGCCGAACAAGCTGATCGGAGATACGAGGTTACAGTTTCTCCTCCTCCGGGGAAGGAGGATGTTTCTGTTTCACAGTGATTGACTGAGAGAGCAGCAAGGATGGTGGGACGTTTGGAACCTGAAGGTCATGAGAGGAGTGGAGGAGATAGTCGTGGGGAAAGGAGTCAAATCCACCTCCTTTACCTGCTGAGAAGCCATTCCTCCTCCACCTGGCAGGCGGCGCGGAATCTAACTTCCATCAGTGGAGCGGTGGCACCACCGGAGCGGAACTTCTGATGGAGCTGAGATACGAACGATGCAAAAGGCTGATAATGCAGAACGTCCTCCTGCTCCTTATAACTCCGATAAGAGTGCAACGCATTTAACCTTGGTTTGGGCTGCTAGGTGGAGGAGGTGGAAGACGCGGGGAGTCAGGGAGGAAAACTGTGGAGGCAGAGAACCAGAGGAAGGTTTTATCGCAGATAGCGGCTGCGCTGATGCACGCAGCTGAAATGAGTTTTCATCGCCATCGCTGTGGGCGAATAGAAACGTAGAGAGTTCCTGAAAGTATTCGACCCGAGTACAATTTGGTCGAGCATAAAACGATAGTTCGGAGGTCATATAACAAGAAACACAAGCATCTTAGGTAGAAATTGACGTCAAAAGATGACGAAAATACAAAAAAAACTTGAATTGGCTGAATGCCGATGAAGATGGCTGAACGGCGATGAAGATGGCTGAACGGCGATGAAGATGGCCGGCCTTCATAGATCCTGTGCAACATGGAAGATGGTGATGGACATTACCGGAACTTGATTCTACTTGGCGGCTGATTACGTGAGAAACCGATTGTACATTTGTTGGGAAAGTTTGAGTCAAAGTCAAAGCAAAGCCTAGCGTAGAAGTGAAGTTGCTTTGAGGCGGAGCCAATGATTTGATTGGCGGGAGTTTCATGTCATTCGCTCGAGTTGAAACCCATCTAACACAAAAGCCAGTCAGAATTGTCCCAGTCTTACCACTTTGTCCACCAAATAATAACCTGGTGCCAGTTCGGTGCTGGTGCTGGTGCTTAGTTGGTTGAAATGGTATCCCCCCTGGCTCCGTCTTTGGCCCCTTACTGTTTAAGATATACATGCCGCCCCTGGCTTAGGTTATAAACAGGTTCATAATCACATTCATCAATAAGAAACAACGACTCAAAACCAGCTCAACCAAATGTTTGAGCGGGACATTTGAGGGTTAAGGTTCTGCTCCAAAATCACTGGAGTTCTGTTGCTCGCTGTGGAAAAAGCGAGTGATCCAGAAGTCAGAGGGAATAATAAGTCGACCCGGCCACGTTCTTTAGAAGGAATACTCGTTTATGCCCTCAGGGGCAAAGAAAACGAACAAGTACGCCAATCCCTTCATTCGCTCTACCGTTACGCTGTTTAACGGCGACAGCGGTGGAGCAGTCGAGTCGGGTCATGTGACTGGAACGGCAACGCGTTGATATACTCGTCTGCTGTCGCTGACATCATGATGCGTGTTTTTGTCTGAATGCTGGTGTCAGTTTATGTATTTTAGTTTTTATTGACTGTGGAATTATTCAGAGTTCGGAGTTCTGAGTTTTCAGATAGTTTCCTTGATTAGATTTGTCTGGAATAAATTGTACCAGCGGTTAGAAAGTTGGGGAAGGAAAAACAGGGTTTTTGCTTTTGTAAAATACGAGTTATACAAAATAGATCTCCACAAATTAACATACGCGCCAAATCTGGACAGAATCGTTGATTAAGAAGAAATAACCAGCCGGAAATCTTTTGAAAAAAAAATTCCCCCTCAGTTTCGGACGTTTAGAACCGACTTTTCCCCAAAATCAAGCCGGTTCTTCTTCATTCTAAGGTCTATGGCGGGTTAAGATCTGAAAATGATCCATGAAATAGTTACTGAGTTATAACGTAAACACAAATCTCTGTAGCAGTGGCGACGGCGCCGTTGACAATTCTATAAAAACTCAAACTTTTTAGAATCTATATATATATATATAAATATATGTATATATATATTAAACCTTTAATTAACAGCCCAAAACTCTAAATGAATTGCCCATAAATTGAGTTTGGTTTGAAGGTCATTACTACGTTTGTTCAGCCCCTCCAGACTAACCGAAGTAAAAACCTCTACAGTTCACTTCCTCAGGGTGGTTCAAGCTTTAGCCGCCGATAAAAGAAGAGGAAGAAGGAGGAAGACTCCTGCAGGGACGACTTACAATGAGCAGGAAACCTCCCATGTCCAGCTTCGGTTCATCGCTCTGATGGGAAGTCTCGCTGAGGACCCTTGACCCTTGACCCTGAACAGAGCGGAGAGAGAGAATGACTGAAAATGGAAGATGTTGATATTTGAGGGTTTCTGTCTTTACAGTAGAACAAATCTGTTCAGGATTATAGGATTTACTTCAGGGAGACGCATATTTAACCGAAATCACAAATGTGACTGTAAGAAGTATATATTTATATATATGTATGTATGGATGTAAATATATATATGCCGTGTATTCTTCATATCCTATTCTGGGTCATTGTTATTCTGGATTCTAGAGACACACTGCGTGAACTCAAAGCAGCTGATTCTCCCCGTTAAAAGTCGACGCCTGTTATTATCGTGTTATAACTCGTCGCTCAGAGTGTGTGTGCGTTTGAACCTGCAGACGCCATCAGCGCGTAGGAGTGTGTCACGAGGAGCTGTGATGAATTATAGCGGCAGTATTTCTATAATTCAATCTGTCTGTCCCTTTCTCACACACACACACACACACACACACACACACACACACACACACACACACACACACAGCCGTCTGATGAGCTGTTCTGTGGACTTTCCTCTCAGCAGGGTTCCCCCTCTTCGCCGCATAGCACTGACAGCAACACGCCGATGTCTGCGTCACGGCTCACTGACTTCCTGCCTTCTCGTGACTGCAGCAGATCTGCTACGAGCTCCGTGTCCGTCTGTGATGATGTGTAAAAGGTTAAAGGTTACAGTTCTTCTTTTTTGGGTGACTTTGGTTGTTCATGCCAGATAGCTTCCACATGGTGCGATAGGAAGCTGGAGAAACAATCCGGTAGTTATCAAACTGATGACATCATTCAGAGTCTTCAGACCCATGTTGGTATTGTTAGGTTACTGGTCCTAATGTTGTGGCTTAGTGGTGTAGATAATATTTTTCATCATTGATTGTACTGTTCATGTACTTTAACAGTTAACATCAGTAGTGTTTACAAACTGTTGACACAAACAGATCAGCCACAACATTAGAACCGGTAAATGGTCCTAATGTTGTGGCTGATTTGTGTAGATAACATTTTTCTTCATTTATTGTCTGTTTATTGTCTGATGTGTGACTTTCATCTCACTTTAACAGATGACATCACTTCTGTTGAGGACCTGTTGACACAGACGGATCAGCCACAACATTAGAACCGCTAAAGGGTCCTAATGTTGTGGCTGATCGACTTCTCCTGGATGTGCACAGCATGTCATCTGGGAGAGGCTCCAGACCAAAAATCCTGGGAAGCCTAATAGGGTAAAAATGGTGCCATAAAATGAATGGATACTGTAGCGGGAGTCACAGCTGAAGGTTCTGGGTTCAAATCCACATCGGGCCTTTTGTTTGTTCTCTCAGTGTTCGTGCAGCTTCCTCCGGCAGACCGAGGAATTTTTCGAGGAATTTTAGCCTATTGTCAGACAATAAATCGGCTAAATCCCCCAAAAACCTCTGAAGTGAAAATGAGATTTCTCAACCAGCGAACATTTTCTGAATTCCTCCGACATGTCAAATAAATGCGGCCCAGAGGTTAATCCAGGACGGAGGAAGTGGATCCTATGACATGTAGCTTACATTTCAGGCGATCAGCGCCCAATAATAAACACATCCAGATAAGCCCCTCAGGTGATAACATGCCCCGCCCCCCCGTGTCCAGGTGGATGTGGTTTTAACATCTCTTTAAAGATGAATGTTCGCCGGCAGAGATTGGGATTTCACGCTCAGCTGCACTAAACCCTTTTTAAAGATGCTGCAGCGACGGCGTGCTCCGCCGCGGAGAGAACGCGGGCCTCGGCGTAGAACGGCGAGCGAGCTTCTCTATTCTGACAGGACCAACGCAAGAGCGACCGGCGGCTCATTAGTCAGCAGAGACCCCAGAAGGGCTCGGCTCCGCCGCTCAGACGAGACGAGGCAGCGGAGGGGAGACACTTAACCACATGTGGATTCTGGTCTCGGATGTGGATTGTGTGTGTGTGTGTGTGTGTGTGTGTGTGTGTGTGTGTGTGTGTGTGTGTGTGTGTGTGTGTGTGTGTGTGTGTGAGAGAGAGAGAGAGAGAGAGAGAGAGAGACGTGGAAGAGGACAGAGGGAGATAAGTAGAGATGTAGCAAAGGGAATGAGAGGAAAATAGACAGAAATACACAAACCAAACCCTGACATGTAATTATTAAGGCCCCCCATTTTCTTTTAGGTCAGTAGGAGTCACAAATGAGTTCAAGGTGAAGGTGGGACTGCATCAAGGATCGGCTCTGGGCCCCTTCTTGTTTGCTCTGGTGACGGAGAGGCTGACAGACGAGGTCTGAGAGGATTTTGAAGTTCGCACAGGATCTGTAGTGAGAGCAGGGAGCAGGTGGAGGAAAACCTGGACAGGTGGAGGTGTGCGTTGGAAAGAAAAAAGAATGAAGACAGAATACGTGTGTGTGGATGAAAGGGAGGCAGGAGGAACAGTGAGGATGGAGGAGCAGAGGTGGAGAAGATGCGGGAGTTTAAGGACTTGGGGTCGACTGCTCAGAACAACGGGACGGGTAGAAAAGAGGTGAAGGAGAGAGTGCAAGCAGGGTGGAGAGGGTGGAGAAGAATGTCGGGAGTTATCTGTGACAGAAGAGGAGCAGCAGGAATGAAGGGAAAGGTTTCCAAGATGGCGGTGGGAGCATCTCTGCTGGAGGGTTTAGAGACGGAGGTTCTGACCAGAACACAGGAGTCAGAGATGAAGATGTTCAGATGATCTCTGGGAGAACTTGAAGTTCTACTGTCATTCATCAACATTGTGGCTGAAATAACGCTGTAAAATGCCCATCAGGCCAGTAGGTGGCAGTGCAACTCATCATCACTACCGACAAAGAAGACCTAAAGAAGAAGAGGGTGAGACGATCTCCTTATTTTTATCTTATCTACGACAGATAAAAACGACCTTATTCTCAAGTCGTTGGTCTTTTGAAGCTATAATAAAATAAAAAAACTCAAACGCATTCCGTCTTCAGCCTCGTTTCCCTTAAACACTCGCTCGCCACTTTTTCTTTTTTTTGGCGTAAACTTATTTAACCCACGATCATGTTTCGTGTCGTACGTATTTAATGGTTGTGGGTTCGTTTCGGGCCAGAAGTCCCGGTGCTGATTCTCTCAGCTGCTGGTGGAGGTAATAATGTGGTTTCCTGCAGCTGGCTTGTCGTCACCCACCATTTAATCCGCCCCCCCCCCCACCCCCGTCTGTCTTCAGTCCCTCACTGAAACTATACTTAACTTCCACTAATCAGCAAATGGACTAATAATCCTGCAATTTCTTGTTCCCAGCTCGATGCTTTCATTCCGGGCCTCTTCCGCCGCTAACGACCCGTAAACAAGGAGCAGAATTCATCGGACAGCAAAATCCACGCCGGTAGCAGGCGCTCGCACGCCCCCGCCGCGGCGTACGTGGGTAAAGGTTACACAGCGCTCTGGGTTTGTCTGCATGTAAACGAGATAATAGGTTCCTTGATGAAATTTGGGATGACGGCTGCAACAACGGCCTCATTCAGTCGGGGCTAACGGAGCATTTCTGCCCGGCATTTTTCATTTATTCATTCCCACACAAAGATAGAAAACCCCTCCAGGAGCGACGGAGCCTTAAAGCTACAAACGGCATAATTGAATTTAGCAATCCTTTCTTTTTTTGGACTGCAGCCTGAAGCCGGACGTGTTCCAAACAACAATGAGACAAACTCAGTCGTTCGTAATAATAAAAAAAATAAAAATAAAAAAAAGGTTTTTTGCTGACGCGCGGTTCGAACTTTTATTCCACTACTTTTTTTATTCCAAGTCAGTGTTATTTCTTTGATGATTAGAGCAAACTAAACCTACGCTGTCGCCACCGACCGCCCGCAGGGGTACGTCCCCGAAAAAGCCCCCGGTCCCCTGCGTTATACCAGCAAATCCCCACTAATTAAACTCCTCAAATTAAATGTGAGTCATTAATAATCAAACAGTCCATATTACATACTCAACCCAACTATGTCCATGAAGTCAGCAGTCTGTTCTGAGGTCAGATCCCACAGTGACTCAAATGTAGATAAATATATTTAACTAACTTTGTCTCAGCTCAGGATTAAAACCAGGACAAAATTCTTCATTTTAATTCATAGGAGATAAATTTAGACCCAATCCGACTCATGGTTGGGGATTTATCATGATCCGAAGGCTTTTGGAGTTAGAAACTCCCCCTAGTGTTCGAAATATACAACTAATCTTCTCTAAAATCAATCCAGTTCTTCCTCTCAATAAGGTCATTGTGGGTATAGAACTTGAAAATGTTCCACAAAACAGATTCTGAGGTTCTAGCGTGAATAAAAGTCCGTTCAGCTCCGTCCTTCCGCTGAGTTCCACCAAAGATCTGTCCAGTGTTACTTATTTATTATTTGAATCTACTTCTTTACATAATCCCGCTGACAGACGGATGATTCAACCGACAGACGAGGGTGGAAACATAACGGGGGGGAAACAGATAAGCAACTGAAAAATGTTAGCTTGAATTGACTATGAAAAAAAAAACCTCTCTCAGCTCTCACTTTCCCAAACACAATTTTAAAGGAAAGCAATTAAAAGATATATGCGTGTGTGACACAGTAACATTTATCCGGTGAAATAAAGTGGTTAAAATGAGGTTCAGCACCTATGAGGGATGAACCCTGACTGCGTAGACAAACACTGAAACCATCAAAGATGTCGTACTATTAGACAAAATGACATGATGCTCCATCACAAACACTGAAGGTATCGTAAACGTCTCAACTAACTGTCACTATTAGATAATTATCTCTCAACAATCAGTCACATTTTCTCACAACACCTGCAAGAAAACAAAAATACCAATAAATGTATGGTTTATGGTTCGACAGGGTTTTTGGCAGAGCTGCTTGGCATTAACATAAGTGCCCAAAGGCACACTGGCAGCGCCAAACCACTGGACCTCATTCACACCGCAACAGCAGCTAAAACAGCTAAAGAACATGTCAGCAGCCCCCGTCTGCAGAATTTAAAGTTATAGGATGAAAAAATGAAATCGATTGTTCAGTATCCGTGTCCAAAAATAAGATTTTATTTTTTATTTTTTTTGCTGAATCAGCAGTTTTTCGGCCGTTACCTTCTCTTCCTGTGTGGTGGCTTTGTTGAAAGGTGACCTGAGGTCTTTCACTCAGGAGGGTTATCTTCTATCTGCTTCGACTTGATGCTAAACACAAATCAGAGTGGAGTGCTCTTACTCTGCCGAAGGGAAAAAAAAAAAACGGCGCTCACCACCTGACCACACTACAACTGCTTTCCTGGACTCAGAACCCGGATCATCTCTTGGTGGAGTCGTGCCGTGAGGCAATTTGACTAAAAATATCTCGCAGCTCTGCAGATTCGTCATGATGCAATGCAGGGCGTCCTGGCCAAGTTTCCTTTAGCTGCAGCTGAGGATCATTTTGATTTTTGTTCTTTTTCTTTGTGTCACTTTCACAATCCTCGCGGCTGCAGCCGCCAACTCTACAGATCTTCTTTAGTTTATTGTAACGAGTGTTGAAAAAAACAATAGTTCCCCCTTATCCATCCTTTCTCTTTCCTTTTCTGTCATTACCAACGAATGGATGATGGACGTAAACATGTTTCGTCCTCCGCCTTCATCTCTCTATCCTCTCTTCTCACCTCCCCTCTGATGATTTACCATCTCTGCTCTTTGTTCGGGGTCAGTGGTTTCTCACTGGGATTTCCTATCAGACGCATGAAGTGAGGCTGGAGATCCTGATTGGAGACCCCCCCCCCCCCCCTCACTCAGCAACATCAGCTCTCCTCGCGTCTCTTCCACAACTTCCTGTTCGGATTTACCTTCTTATCTATCTTTGGCACCTTTTCTTCTTTTCCTCGCTGTTTCTCACTCCCTTTATTTTTTTTCCGCTACCTCATGTCTTCACCTCCATGTTGCTGCACTTTCTCTTTTGCCTTAATTTTTCCGTCTGGAAAGCATGAAGTCACATCAGGGGGGCTGATAACTGCCGGCCTTACACTTTTAAAATGGTGTAAAAGCTGACATGTCAGTCGTTTGTCGTTTGTCATTTGCAGTGTACGTAGGGTCACGACGGCCGATGAGCAGCCCCGCTAAAGGGGTCGGATGATCGAAAGGTTTTCTGGCTTGTCAGATAGTTTGGCAGGGTCTCGACATGATCGGCTGACGTCGGCGCTTTCTTTTCTCACTGCGCCTGTGAGAAGGGGCAGAGCGTCTGAGTCGCCATAGCGACACGACGCGTTGTTATAATAAAAATAATAAGTCGAAAGTAGCCATAAAGTAGAAACTAAAGTTTGTGGCTAATAAGAAATGAGGAATAAGAAATGTTCACAGCTGTCAGAGCAGTGCTAGCTATAAAGTTAACA
This sequence comes from Lophius americanus, assembly GCA_037951165.1. Taxonomy (NCBI): domain Eukaryota; kingdom Metazoa; phylum Chordata; class Actinopteri; order Lophiiformes; family Lophiidae; genus Lophius; species Lophius americanus. Next base: position 3,691,989 of record JBBDHG010000210.1, on the reverse strand, counting down.
CTTTATTTATATTAACACACATTAACACACAGTCCAACGTAGCTCGCTTACCCACAATGCTCCCTGCTAAATAGACCAGACGAACTGTCAATCGCATTCTAGACATCTAGAGTCCAAATACGCCAGTTTGTTAGCATGTTGCTAACAAACAAACCTTTGAAGCGCCGGGGGAACAAACTGGGGTTCGGGGTCTTTCTTAAGGAACTGGCTTGATTACATTTCGGAGACGTTACGTTTTTTCACAGCATTTAAAATATAATAAAAGAAAATAATACTCCGTTTGGAGCCGTGATATCGCAACGTGGCTAATGCTGCCTCCGTTCCTACGATTCCCTTGATGGTTCTTTGGGGGAGCTCAGTGGGGCTGAACAGAGACGCTGAAGTTGAAGGCGCAGGAGACGAGCGGCTACAAAGTATTTGAGAGATACTCAGAGGGTTTGTTGGAGTTGTTGGTAGATTTAGAGGCTGGCAATAACTCAAAGATTAAAGGAGGGGGGGGGTTGTCGTGGTTTGGCGGAGGTTTGGGTTCTCTGAGTTCTTCTTCTGGTTGTATGTTTAATGTGAATTCAAGTTCTTTTTGAGCATCAACAGTTACAGTTAGGCCTATTAAAGGGCATTGATACTTTTCTCTAGAACGTCCCTCTCTTTTCTTCTTCTACCTCCACCTGCCCAAACCCACTCTGCCCCCCCGCCTCTTATCATCTTTCAACATCTACTCTGGCATTTTGCTTCCTCCAATCTCTGCGTTTCCTTCAAAAACCTCTGCAGCCGCCACGCGCCTCCTCCCCGCTTAACCCCCCACGAATCCTTTTCCTTTTCCTACTTCTTCTTCATCTTCTTCCTCTTCTTCTTTTCAAACCCCCTCCTCCGCCTTAAATGCGTTGTCAGTGCGCAGACACAGCCTTCGACTCAGAGCAGCTAATTCATTAATTGTGTTAGGGGGGAGAAGATGTGGTTCATTGTGGACATGTCTGCGAGCGGCGCAGTCTGGTCATGGGGTGGAATTGAATTTCTGTAAGTGGGCGGTCATGAGGTGAGTCTCGGCCGCCATCGGGAACAAGCGTCTGTTTTTAGCCTAATTCAAATTTTTTTACTCTAAAAACTCTGGCGGTTCCAGCAGACCCCTCACCTCCATGATGATGATTAAGACCACTCCCCCGATGTTGTGCTGGTTCCTGCAAAAGTCCGTGTACCGACCCTATTTTCCCTGAAGGGGGTTTGTTTGTTCCGTAACAATGTTGTGGGCGGAGTTATGTGTTATTCTGACATCCTCATTGAGGGTCACTGCCAGGTTTTTTCCTGCCATGATACTCCAAAACTATTGCATCTATCATTTTCAAATTTCATACTCACATAGACTTTAGTTGGAGGAAGTTCTGTTTTGATTTTGGCAAAAATCAAATTTATATGTCCTCCACAGGCGGGAGATTTATCACCAGAAGTGTTCAGGGTTTGTTTTCTCAACCGTTGATTCAGTCCAAATCTGGTGCATATGAATCGAGTCGATGAGGTTTATCTCGCGTATATACGGTATTTTATTCTAATAGTTCTTATTTAACTCACTAGGGGGAGCCTCTTTAGGGAAAACACTGTTTTCGAGACACAAGTTCCTAAGCGTTGGTTCGATTTAGGCCAGATTTGATGCATATGATCCGGTATAAATCATAGTTTATTCTAAAAGTTGCTATTTTACACAGATTTTTTATGAAAAATGCTCCTTTTTTTATGATAAAACTTGTACAACGCAGGAGATTGTGTGCTTTTCTAGCATTAACTCCTGCTGTGATGGACGACAGCATACAGGCCTAGTTTTATATAGTAAAATATTGATACTTGGCTTGTAAAAAACATAAGGATGTATCGATTCGCCCCCCACCCCCTCCCAAAACCCACCCTCCCTTCCTCTCTATGTAGAAGAAAAGAGGTCGATATAGCCGACAGCATTAGCTTAAAAACAACTTCATCTCTCCGGTTCCAGATTGATTTTTTTTTTTAAAAAGCGTATGATTGTATATAATGACTCAGCAACAGACAAAGTCAGTCTTTCTTTTCTCTCGTAGATCTCCTTTCTTAGTCCACGCTGTGGCTAAATATTGTTGCTGCGAGGCAAAACCCAATTACCGCCTGAAGAGAAAGCTTCCATTATGCCTTTCTTCCACGCCGCAATCAAACAGCCTGTTTTAAAGCGATCATACGCCAACAGCCAATCAATGAATATACTGTACGCAGTAAATGCCTCGAATTCCTTATATGCAGTACAGACGTGCGGTTGTACATGGTACATATATTAAACGCTGGTGTAATGCTTGGAACATGCCAAAGTCATGGGTTCGCGTTCCCTGAGAGGCTCATGTAGCCGCGTTATTAATACATTATTTGAGACGGGGCGACGGGGCGACGAAGCGACGAAGCGACCACAGAAGTGTTCCAGGTCATTTGTGAGATTCTCAGATGCTGTAATTAGACGGATCTAAATTGGATTTCTGAGAAACTATAGGCATGTTTTTGAGATGAATGCCCGCTGATCAATCAGACAGTCACGGCGGCGAGATCTCCTGGCTGCGTGACACAGCCTGGAGCAGGGAATTGTGTATATCTGTGGAAATCTGCGATTTAATCGGACACATTTGACATGAATGCACAAATGCCCTCGAGAAACTTTTACATTAGCAGGACAGACGCTCGCTACTTCCTGTTCTTTCGAGTTCGGCATCATTTGAGGCTTTGGTGAGCAGCACATGTGAGCTGATACGTATTTTCCCTCGCCCAGAGTCTTAAATCCTGTGGGTGGAAAACAGGAAAGAAAATATGTTTTCGAAAAAAAGGTCAAACATGATAGCAATTAGGTTTGAATACATCAGAGATACAATTTGACAGACGTTGGAGAATGGGTGTAGCCTTGGCCCGGGGAGGCGGTCATCATGGGGGACCCAACCTTCACGGAGGGATTTTGACCTTTAACAGCCAACATTCTCCAGTTGGCGGGTCTGCGGTAGCGGCCAAAATTGCTGTTTTTCTCTCCTCAAGGCGTCCAGCTGGACTCCTGTCCCTGCTGGCCGATGTCACGTCAGGTCCATTCCCACGGGAAAACAAGATGGTGAACTGGTTGTGATTCACTCTGCCACCTGTTTAAGTCCATTGTTGGCTCTAATCTCATTGTTGGCCGCTTGAAACTGCCTTCAGGGGACGTAGGCTTTGTCCAAACATGCATGGGTATTTTCTTAAAACGTGACTTCGTCTTCTTCGTCGTTTTGTCCACAAACAAAATCCAGAACCAGAACCAAAACATGATACTTTGAAAAACTCATTACAAGGTAAAGACTTTCAGAGTCTCTCTTTGAGGTGGCGACATGTGGACGGGATAACCGGGGTCTATCTGAGTCTCCCGTCATTTGTGGAGATCAATTGTGCGTCTGGGTCCGCGATAACTTTCCTGAACCACGGGGAGAAAAATCTCTGTTATTAAAAATTCTTGTGTTCGTGCAAACTTTCCATTTACTGCGTCTTCCATCAACCTTTCAAAACATTCAAGCTATCCAGGGAGTCACTGGTTCTCCAGTGCTCTGGTGTTACTAAATACCTTCTTTTTTAGGCTTTCAGCTGCTCCATTTCCGGGTCGCCACAGCGGAGGACCACCTGTTTCCATCAATATGTCGGTACCCTGCTGCTAACTTTACCAGCGACGGTGTTTTGAATCGGGGCTACAACCGATCCGGTTTGGAAAACAGTTTTTTGTCCCTCCTATGGATCTGCTACAGGTTTTACGACGGATTTTCTTCCTGATGCGACCCTACCCATTCATACGGGCTTGGGACCCGCCCTAGAGGTACTCTGTTCTGTGACACCTTGGTGGCTGGGTTCTTGGTAGAACACCTGTTTGGGTTTAAGTACATTAGAGATCCTGTTTCGTATTGGATTTGGCCTTGGCCTGGTGAACGGATCCTCGTTTCTGGTCGATTTTCTTCTTTGACTTAGCTGGCTGGTTGAAAGACTTCCATTTGGGATCCACATGAAGAAAAATGTCAGCAAAAGGTTACGGTTCGTCGCCTCATGTCTCCACAGATGTTCATTCCAGAGGTGGAACAGATGAGACAACCCTTCCAAGAAGAACAAAGAACAAGTGGCGGAATAAAGGTGTACCAGCCACGATATGAAAAGACTAAAAGTAGCTCTTAGCTAGCAGCAAGTCATCTTCTCATGGTTATTATCGCGTCACATAAACAAGCTAAAATACAAAAACTCTCCTTCCAGGCGAGTCTTTAAGTCTCCCAGGAGAATTCGGGTTTTGCCACTCATGTCCGACACCATCGAGTCCGGGAACACGACTGGCATCCACGATGTCAGCCGGGCAGCATCGAGTGTGCTGAAAAGTCATATGTGGACAGTTGAGATCAGTGATTGCTGTTCGTTCGTCAGTTCGCTGCTTGAAAATGGCGGGATTGCCCCTCCAGGTTGCAGTTGAAGTTGAGTCTGGTTCACGAGTGACATAAAATGGACCTTGAGATGGACAAGTTGTTCTTTTGTGTTATCAGCAGGTGTTGTGTCGGTCTGTCAGGACCAGCTGATCTATGATCCGTCCCTCACCTACGACCCTGAGTTCTGCGCATTGAGGTGGTTCAGGCATCTGATTCGGACGCCTACCTTTGGGAGGTTTTCCAGGGACCCGGAATTTGCTAGTATTCCGGGTCTATCCCGAGATTACACCTCTCACCTAGCTTGGGAATGCCTTGGGATGAGCTGGAAAGCATTGCTGGAGAGAGGGACGTTTGGAATACCATGGAGCCGTTGCAGCCCGACCCGGCATAAGTGGCAGAAAACGATCGGATGGATGGGAAAATGTGTTTACTGACAGAACCGGTTGTTGCTTCTCTGTTGGTCTGCTGGCGGTGTCCCACGGTGGGAATGGGAAGAGTTAAGCCGCCTCCTCCCGCTCGCACTCTTTTGGGGATATGTTGGGACGATTCGGATCCGGGTCATCACACGCAAGGATGGCTTCCTCTTCCTCCACCTGTCGGGACGGCGAACAGTTGCAGAAGAGAAGAAGAAGAAAAAAAACAACTTTAGAGTTAATGGCAATGTTTTATCATTTATTATGTGTGTGTGTGTGTGTGTGTGTGTGTGTGTGTGCGTGTGCGTGTGCGTGTGCGTGTGTTTGTGTGTGTGTGTGTGTGTGTGTGTGTGTGTGTGTGTGTTTGTGTGTGTGTGTGTGTGTGTGTGTGTGTGTGTGTGTGTGTGTGTGTGTGCGTGTGAGTGTGTGTGTGTGTGTGTGTGTGTGTGATGGCTGATACAAATGAATCTCAGAACTCGCTGTTCCAGAAAAAGCCTCTAATGTTGCCTTTTGCTGAATGAATAAGTTCTGTTCTTTGTGGACTTTTTTTTTTTTAATTGTTACACGGAAAGATTGAGAAACATAATATTATCCTGCTGTGGAAAGATTAAGATGTGGAAAGAAACATTTTTAGAAAAGGGAGGTTATTAAATGTTCTGATGTCTGGCTCTAGAAGATAGCTTTAAAGAAGATAACATTTAAAACACCTGCATATTATTGGGTCGGTCCCCCTTGTTTGGCGCCAAAACAAGGACTGACCCGTCGAGGCCTGGACTCCACCAGACCTCTGAAGGTGTCCTGCGCGCAGTCTGCAGCAGAACCTCTATGTCCGGGAAGACCGGGTCCTCCATGGACTTATTTGTCCAACACATCTCACAGATGCTGGATTGGATTGAGATCCTGGTCATCTGGAGGTCAAGGTAACACTTTGAACCGGGTCGTTGTGTTCCTCAAACCTTTCCGGAACCATTCCTGCAGAGTGTCAGGGAGCATCATCCTGCTGGACGAGGCTACTGCCATGAGGGAATGTTGGTTCCATGAAGCGGGGGGTGGGGGTGGGTGGGACTACGGGGTGGGGGGTGTAATTGGTCTGCAATAATGTGTAGTTGGCCCAATGTTTCCCAGCAGAACTGTGAAGAACCAGCTTTTTATTTTAGCCCAAAATTAGGGAAAAATCCCTGGAAAATAAGCAGCAGAGTTCCGGGCCTGTACAAGAGGTCAAATAAACAAAACTACATTCTTTGTTTTGTCAACAATAAATTCAATAAAAGTAATTTAAACCGCAAAACTCCCAATGAACAAATGATCCAACAATTTAAACTAATTAACCAAACAGATGAACCCAACTTACTCTGTTTGATAATTAACACAATCCTTACACAACTCAACAAATCAAACCCCCCTCTGCGGTCTGAGAGAGATGGTACGGCCTGATTTTTACTTCCTGTATGAAATTTGTTTTTGTTTTTTTTTAAACTTTATTTGGAAACGACGTACACCACAATACAGAATTTTACAGAAACAGGTATAATATATATATAAATCAGACAATTATGTTGAAGATGAGGTGGACCAAGCAAAATAATAATGAATAAAGTAAAAATAAGTACATAAATTAGATTAAATAAGTATTAAAGTCCCTCAGATGTCATAGTTCAGGAAAAGAAGTGGTAAAAATAACATCAAACGGAGAAAGTAAAAGGTCAAAATACATCAGATTGAAAGTAATGACAGGAAGTGTTAAAGCAAGAGGCAAAAACTTTCAAAATAAAACATGAAATAGTAAATTGAAAACACAGAAAAAGTAGGATAAACCTTCAAATTAAACTAAGAGAACCAAAACAATGACAAACTACCATATAATCAGAGTAACTGAAAATAGATACCTGACAGTCATTAAGTTTATGTTTGTGTTTGTGTTTATTTAAAGATCTTCATTTGAAACAATAGATCAGGACTTTTATTTTTCCTGAAGAAAAACATGCAAACGATAAAAATGATGCAGCAGATTCACAAACGAGTGGGATTAACAATGATGTAATAACAGGAAGTAGAACTTAAAACAAAGACAAACTTTTCTTTGTTTGTAATATTTTCCCGTTAAAAGCCTCACCTGTCGGTGGTTATAATGTTATGGCTGATTCGATTTTTTTTTTTTTTTTTTTCCCGCAGTTGAAGAAAACAAAGCACAGCCGAGCACAGACATGATGTCAACCGTTCAGTCCCATTTATGTCCTACTTACCTGCCAAACTGGTGTAGTCTCGGTCGATACGTATCGCGTATCATCGTCGAATTCCCTCGGAAGCCGTCTGCAGATTGGAAACTCTGCTCATTACCGCAAACCTGGCTTCCTACCCAACCCCCCTTTCCACATCTGTTTTACAGCTGAGCTCACCCCCTCCGCAGCATCCCACCTCCCTCTCTGAGAGTTTGTCGCTGGAAAAAACATAAATTAATATATTTGCAGCACAGGTTGAGTTTGTTCTGTTTAGCGGGAAAAAGCCGCCCGACTGGATCCCTCAGAGGTGAAACGCCTCTGGAAATACAGTCCGTGTCGAACCTGAGCTCTGGAATTCTGGGAAAAGCATTTACCAACTGCTCCCACGGAGGATTGAGACTCCGTCCACGCAGTCAGTCGCCGATTCCCTCCTTCTCATGGGAGGCTGTTATTTCCCCACTCCTCGTAATTACATTAAGCTAGAATCTCCCGGAATATTAGCCGGAATGGCGAGGAATGCGGAGCGGTCTCGGCCCCGCCGCCCGGGCATTGTCTATACTTCTGAACGCCGTGTTTGTTTTTTGATTTGTATTTTTCCTCCCGACCCCGAAAAGAAACACTGGGGCTTCTCAAGGAAGCGGAGGCCCGGTCACAGCAGGCTGTGGGATCTCCTCTGCAGCAGATGCAGATGTTTATCCCATCAGCTAAACACAGATATACGGTTTCATAGCAGAGAGAGAGCGAGAGAGAGAGAGAGAGAGAGAGAGAGAGCGAGAGAGAGAGAGAGAGAGAGAGCGGGAGGAGGACATGTCGCCAGCAGCGAGGTGACCAGCACGGCGGAGGCATTCATGAGCTGGAACGAGTCGTTTTTCGTAACTCAAAAACATTTCCAGAAACAAAAAAATTCCGCCAGGGGATCGTAAAGTTAGGGGTCGTCTGAAAAACGATCGTCTCCCTCTAGGTTTAAAATCGAGGAATGGGAAACTGCACACACCTGCAGTGAGTCGGTGATCCGTTCAAAAAGGTAGGCTGCTGTCATCGTTCATCAGTCCCAGCAGGGTCATCAGCCACCACCAGTCTCTACACTCCACCTATAGGCCTGTATTGTGCCGCTGATCCTGAGGAGTCTGAGGGCCAAATGCTAATTATCACATCTCATCTGTTGGAATAAACATTCCACTTCCCTTCGTTCTTCGTTTCTCCTGATTGCAATAATCCGCCGAATGTTTAGCTCAGACAAATCCTCCAAATGAAGCAACCATAATCATAGACTGCACACGCTTTTCTGGACAAAGGCCCAGACGACCGTTTTACATTCTGAGTTTTTGCTGGTTTAAACTCTCCATCTCCACCCAGTCGTCATTCATCTCAGCAGAGCCATCAGCCACCACCACCAGTCGCCACACTCCAATAGGGCGTGTACTCCGCTGCTGCTCAGGGCGGAGTCTGAGCACCGAAGACCTTCTGACGGAATTGATTACCCCGCACCATCTGTTGGAATAAACCTTCATCGTCACCTTCACCATTATCTCCACCGTCTAGATCTATATAATACCAGGACGAAACCTCCAAATCAAGCAAAAGAAAGTTCAGTAGTAGATTTTTTTGTATGTATTTCATTGTGGGTTAATTATATCTGGTTTTATGAAGTTCGACATACACATAAATATATACATACATATACAATATGTATATATATATACATTTACACATGGAGCTCCAGAGCTGGAACTGCAAGAGCCTGGTCACCGTTTGGTGACTGACCTGCAGGAATGTTGACCCGGGATGAGCGACAGGGAGAGGAAAGTTTAGAAAAATAATCAGTAGAGTTCTGGGCCCATGAAAGAGGTCCAGAATAAACAAAACCAAAATAAAGACTTTGGAACCAATAAATTCAAGCAAAGTAATTAAGACAGTGGGACTCACTGTGAACAAATGATGTAACAGAGAAAGAATGCAGGGGTGTTTAAGGTAGACGGTCAAACCCAATGAGAAGAAGTGGGGGTAAAACGAAACACTCACCCGCTAATTAACGACACAAATAAACACAAGTTAGTCTGTTTGATAATCAACATAATCATCATACAAGTCAAACCCAAATGTAAATAAATATCAAATTCCAGACAAAACAAAATGGAAAAAAATAACTCAAATAAGCAAATCAAACCCCCCCCTCTGAGGTCCGAGTCTGATGGTGCAACCCGATCGCTACTTCCTGTATTAAAGTCTGCTGCTTCCTGGGTCTCCATCTTTAGCTCAGATGACTCAGCAGCAGAAGTCTGGACCCTCCAGCGCCGCTAAAACAAATGACGTTGATACAACTTAAGTTAATTAAATGCGTATTTTACGAACATAAATAATGTAAATTCCACAAAGGCTTGATTTTTGTGACTCTGTGACAATGTGGGTGTAAGAAATGATCCAAACATAACGAAAAGGTTCTGGAAGAGGTGTCCAACTTGCAAGTGGCGTTCTAGACGCCTAAGAGTCCAGATACGCCGGCAACTTTAAAAAAAAAAAAAAAGGGGGTTTCGGCACAAAGGCTAGTGAAAATAATCGAAGCAGCTCGTGTCTGTCTTTTTAGCATGTTGCTAACAAACAAATAGTTTTTTGCCTGGAGGCTTTCAAACAAAACTTTATTGACAATTGTAACTGGCAAAAAGAGGCTGAGGTCGTGCTTTTTGCCGACTACATCAGATGTGCTTTGGCAATCCAATCCCACCTTCCCCGTTGAAAGAGTTCGGACTCCGATCATCGTACCTGCTGTCACACATAAAACACGTTTGCATCTTTTCCCCGTCTGGATGATGAGCCGGTGGATGGGAACATAATAAAACATTCAAATGACCGTTGATTGAGTGTTTGGGCGGGAACCGGTCCGCCTCTTTGGAAATGACATCCGCCCTTTTTTTTACGCAGCAATTAAACAAGATGGAGCACGGCGAATCCTTATTAGATCATGGGTTCCGCCTGAAAACATTCCAGACGATCCACGGGATCATCTTGAGAGAGAAACCACGTGGGAACCAAACAAACATGACAGGCAGACAGCATCTATCAGAAAGGAATATATTTTTTAAGAGGAAACCTGAAAGATTCAGCGGTGTGTCATCAGCATATAGAGATTTCACAAGTCAATATCAAGAGAGACAAAAACGATTATTTATTATTATTAAACCAACGTTGCATTGGAGTATAAGAGTCTCGGTACTAGACTGGATTGTTCGAGGTCCAGACTTTCCTTTTTTTGGAGAATTTGTGGCATATTTTGAAGCGATAAATACAATAATGGAGGTTTTTGAAGCAAGAATGGGACAGAACTCTACAGAAACTTCAATAATTATCGTACTCTCTTCCCAAAAATTTCCCCAAGCTGCTGTTTATGTGATAACGTTTTTCACATAATTCACAGAACTCCAACTTTTTTGTCCCTGACTTTTGTTTTTTAAAAATATTATATATTTATAATATTATAGAATTTGGAGAATTTATTTGATTTTTTTTTTTATAAATACAAATGCCTCTTTTTTTTTTTTTTAATAGTTTTAGAATCATGACCTTTTCCCTGACACTGTAAAAATAATTTTAAGACTTTTTTGCTGACTTTTTTTTTTTAATTGAATTTTGAGGATAAACACGGAATCAGATAAACAAGAATTCTGAATTCTGTGTCACTTTTCTGAATTCCGAGAATAAAATATTGTTGGAATTCTTTAGAAAAAGTCCCCCTTGAAGAGTTGGATAAAACTGAATCCGGATTTTCACCGTCAGTTTTTAAATTACGTAAAAATATTCAAATCACTTAGGAAAAGAAAAAAAAGCCAGAACTCTGATATTAAGTCGCTGACATTAGTTTTAATAAACATGTCTTACTTTTTTTTCTCATTTAAAAGTCAAAGCTCAGACTTTTTCCCCTGATTTAGAAAAAAGAAAAGAAATAAAAAAAACGGCTTGTTTTAATTATATTCTCAGAATAAAACGAAAAACAAAGTCAGTGAAAAGATTTCTCTGAAATTCCTGACAAATTAATATTTTTAAAGTCAAACTACTTCTCTACTTATGCCCAAACCCTCAACTGTAAAACATTTATATATTATTACATATTTTCTTTTCTTTTCTTTTTTGTGTATCTTTTTGTCCGATTATTGCCGTTATCTCATTTCTGCTGCTACTAATTACATTCCTTGACAACCCGCTTATTTTCTACGAAGAAATGTTTTCCTCTGTCGCAATCACTGTTTAATACAACTTCAGCAAAACACACAAACCAACATACACACAATTAAACACACACACACACACACAATTAAACACACACACACAGATACACACATGTGCACACACACAGATACACACATGTGCACACATACACATGTGCAGACACACACACAGATACACACATGTACACACACACACATGCACACACATGTGCACACACACAGACATTTGCACATACACACACACGTACACACACACATGTAAACACACACGTACACACACACATGTGCACACACACAGATACACACATGTGCACACACACCCACGTGCACACACATATGCATACACACACACATGTGCACACACACAAACATACACACATGTGCACACACAGACACACATACACATATGTGCACACACACCCACAGACATGTGCAAAACACACACACACACATGTACACACACACATGTACACACACACATGCACATACACACACATGTGCACACACACAGACACACAGATACACATGTGCACACACAGACATGTACACACACACACGTGCACACACATATGCACACACACACACACATGTGCACACACTCACACACACATGTGCACACACACACACACATGCACAAACATATGCATACACACACACATGTGCACAAACACACACACACAGATACACACATGTGCACACACACACACACATGTTTACACACACGCACACACAAAAGCACACACGCACACGTGTGCACACACACACACATGTACACACACATATGCAAACACACACACATGTGCAAACACACACACACACATACACACAAATGTGCACACACACACACACACACACAAAAGTGTCTGTCTGGGATTTAATCCATATTTGCACAGAGAGCCTTCTTCACATGTCACTCCCATATAATTACACTGTTAAGTGTTTAAGTGGGCTACGTGGGAGGAGAGGTGGGTGGTCTCTCGACTTCCTCACTCCCTGCAGCACATCAACCAAAGACCTGTGATTCACCGTCATTAGCATTCCACCAAAACTAGCAGGATGTTAGTGAGGAGCAGCCACAAAGTCTCCGTGTCTGACCCCTGAGATGAAGTGTTAGTGCGTTGACGTCAGTTTCATTTTTGGCTCTTTGATTCAAGAACGTCTTCTGGAGATGCGAGACGTTCTTTCGCTGTACCTCTAGAGCCTCTTTGTAGTTTAAAAATAAAAAGTCAGTTGTAATCCTAACAGACAGAAACGTCCGATGTTGTAAACACAAGACTGTAAAAGAAAAAGAAGGGGGGTCAAAGCGTCACATAATGCTGAACCAAACAAAAGTCTTTATTCCAGAATATCAGCATCTTAAAAGAATCATATCTCGGTCAAATTGCTACACAATCAGCCAAAACATTAAAACCACCTTCCCAATATTGAGTTTGTCACCCAAATCATCTCCTTTCTGTCAGATCCAGCATGAACTTTTTCACGCCAGCCCTCCAGGCCTGAGGCGCCCACGATCCCGTTGTCCTTCCTGAGACCATTTCAGAAGGTAGTAACCGATGTAGTCCACAAGCAACCAACGAGACCTGCAGTTCTGGAGAAGCTCTGACCCAGACGTCTGGCCTCCTTGAGATGATTGAGAATTGAGATGATTCATTGGCACCAAATCTGGACTAAATCGGACCAACGGTAGAAAAATCGTGGCCGGAAAACCTTTGGCGTAACAGCTCCCCCTAGTGGCGGAAATATAACGACGGACTGAGCTCTTCTTCGTGGTGACTGATGATGCACACAAGCTGCGTTTAGAGGTAGATCTTTTCACACTTAACCGGATTGATGAGGTCACAACCTCAGCTACTTCCTGCCGCACAACCGCGAGGGAGGTCATCACCCGGCAGCGACACCAACATCCTCCTCCTCCTCACCTCCTCACCTCCTCCTCCACCTCCTCCTCCACCTCCTAAAGGTTTCTGCATACGTCACTGTCGGGGCGATACTCCCTCGCTGAGTCCAGTCGCTCGGATCTTCATCCCTCCTCGGATCTTCACCCGTCGTCCGTCATCCTCTTGGATCTTATTTTATTTTGTTGCACGTCCATCGGGGGGATTTGAGGTTCGTGTCACACATTTCTAAGTGGTTGTTTTTATTTTGTGGGATGGAGAATCGGCTTAATTCCTCACATGCGATCCAGAACGCGGGCCCGGCTCCTCGTCAAGCTGTCGGCCCAGATGCTTTAGCCTGGAGCCGTATTGACTCCTGCCTGGCTAGCGGTCAGCATGGCCGCAGGCGCTCTACGCGCCCGAGCCTGCACAGAGAATCCGACCGCAAAGTCAGGCTCACTTCTGATTGGACTGTCCAGACGGCTAAAAAAACCAAGTCGACGCCCCCTGGGACCCCACAATGCAACGTTGTGTTGCCTCGTCCGTGCTCTGGATAACCTTATCTCTGCTGCCGCGTCTGAATGCTGATTTCACAAAGACGGATTCGGACCCCCGGCTGCAGGCCCGGACGGATGAACGTGATGGTCGGGTTGAATTATGACACACAAGAAAAAAACACGGAGCGTTTTTTGTTTTTTTTTGGTTCTCGCCACGGTCGCTGAGTGGAAACACATGATGCCGAAGAACGAAGCGCCGCCCAGGTATTAAAAGTCACAGTCGCGACGGTGATGCAAGGCTGCACGAGCCGAAGGCGTGGCGACGTTAGAGCATTAACCGGATTAACCGCGAGCTCTAAAAATGTCGCCCTCGAGCTGAAGGGAACCCAAGGATATCTCCCAGAATCCTCTGCTTCCTCAGCGGAGCTTTGATGAAAATAATAATGTTCTGTTTTTTTGGTCTAATTTGTGTGTGTCACTGTAAAAAGAAAACGGTTCATGAACTTACAGAAAAGGACTTCAGATAGTCACCTAAATTAAATATATTTTCTAGTTTAGGCTTATTAAAACAACAAATGTTGAAGCATCTCGCAAAACAGGGTATTCCAGACATCACAGTCCCCAGCATCACTCTCCAGCTCCTGCGGGGTGAACCTGCGAAATAACTCCGTTGGGAGTTTGTTGTAATGAAGATCTGTGGGTTCCAGGTTCGATCCTGGTATTAAGTAAGGAAGGTACTCCACAGGAAGGTACCCTCTAGGGACCCCCCGCTGATTCGGGGTATTCCCGGTGTCACCGTCCACAGCAACATTCTCCAGCTCATCTTTCTGATTCTTTCTGAAAAGTTTTATTTCATGTAAAACTTTTCATGTCCCCAAATGACATATACGGAAAACCTCCAATGAAAGTTTCCCTCCCGGGAAAACCCAATCAAATCCAGGATATCCCAGTAATCCCAATCCCCATGAACACTCTCCAGCTCATCGGCACTGCCTTACTAGCCCAGTTGGGAAAGCGTTAGACTGAAGCTCTGAAGCTCCCTCGTTCCATCCTGGGTTTCTTCTTCTAAGGCTTTAGACATTTATACATATTCCCTACACTGAAAACTTCCAAAGGAAAGGAAAGGGGCCCAGTAGGGATCCTACCCAGATGCCAGGACCATCTCAACACATTTAGTCACACATTCATAGCAGAAGTTCACCGCTCCAGGATCGTCCTTGCATATTTTGTCGCTGCACCTCTAGATTCCGTTTCGTGTTGAAGGAAACATCACCGGCTTATATTCCACGCCCGGTTGTAGCGATGATGCAACGCCTCAGCGGCGGTGTGGAAATGCTCCGTCAGGTGGATGGATGCCAACGCCAGTGTGTCATCTTGTCTGCTTGTAAGATTCATGGTCTCTACAACAGCTACACCCAGGAATGCTGTCACTCACACAGTTACTGGTCCTCAGACGTCCATAACCAGGCTAACATGGATCTAACATGGGGATAATCTGTTCAAGGCGGTACTGTTGCATTTTTTTTTATTTCCCTAGCGGTTTTGTATAATTGTTTAAAAGTTGGAAAGTCGGTTGTTATTTTTTGCACCTTTGAGCCGCACATTTGAAAAATCTTTCTAATCAAATCTGATTTTACGGTAAATTTGCTGATGATGTTTTTGTTTTTGTACTGTATTTTGGTTCAACGCCCTGAACCCTTCAATATGTCTTAGTCTCCTTCTTTGACCCTTTAGTGTCCTCACAAGTTGAAAGATAAACATTTATTTGCATATTTGATGTCTTTAGGACACTTTAGACACACTTAATTTACCGTAAAATAAAAAATCGGTTGGTCAAGAATGTTTTTAAACAGTAAAAGAAAAAATTCAATGAAATAAAATCACATTTATAAAATGATTTTTTGATGAAGTTTTGTTATTGTTCATGGAAAATAGTTATATTTATTTAGGTTAGTTTAACCTAAGGCATGTTTTTAGAAAACTATTTGACACTTATTGGATTTTCTTTCCTCATTTTTGGTTGAATCAAGATACATACTTATCTTTAATAAATCCTCACTTGCTTTAATATGCCAAAAAGAAATCTTAATAATGAATAGGACTTTAATAGCTCCTCCAAAGTGGCCCTTTTGACTTGTGGCGTCCCCCAGGGCTGCGTCCTCGGCCCCTTACTGTTAAGCATATACATGCTAACACTGCGTCACATCTTAAACAGGAACAGTCACATTGTTCAATAAGAAACGGTGACTATAGTTGTGACCTTAAATGGTTAAAGGTAAACCAGTAACCTGGTTATTATGGGATTGTCGGAGTTTCCTGCCTCTGTGTTCGGGCATGTAACCATCATATCCAGATCTCAATAACCGGGTTGAGACATCGTCAGACTGACAGCCGTCAAAGTATTTCTATATCACTATATCCCTCCATCTATATCTCTATCTCTATCTCTATATCTATCCAAATCTCTCTGTCTCTATATCTCTATATCCCTCATCTGTATCTCTATCTCTATCCAAATATGTCTTTATCTATCTCTATCTCTATCCAAATCTCTCTATCTCTCTCTATATCTCTCTATCTATATATCTATCCTAATATCTCTATCTCTTTATCTATCTATATCTCTATATCTCTCTCTATCTAAATCTCTGTCTCTATCTGTATATCACTCTATCGATATCTCTCTATCTCTATATCTCTATATCCCTCATCTGTATCTCTATCTCTATCCAAATCTGTCTTTATCTATCTCTATCTCTATCTCTATCTCTATCTCTCTCTCTATATCTCTACATCTCTATCTCCCTATGAAATGGCCTCGTTCTTTTACATCTACAGCCAAACGACTACAAATGAAATCTAGAAGTTGCAGAAACGACATGAACTTGTTGAATTCTAAACATTACCGTTACATCCGAGACCCTCATTCTGGGATCTTTCACGTAAAAGGGACATGAATAACCAGATGGTGAGATGATGAAGAAAATATGACTAGAAGTGATGATGAGGAGTAAACATTATAATGTTCTGATGAAGTCAATGCCGAAAAATATATTTAATGTCGTTTTTTCTGCGTCATCAAAACTCAGACGTCTCTAAACACTGCATCTGTTGTTCTTGAACACCCCCCACACACACACACACACACACACACACACACACACACACACACACACACACACTCACACACACACACACACACGCACACACCAGCCCCCCCTCCCCCGCTGCAGCATGCTTGAGCAAATCCACTGTGTCTTGACTCGACTTGCTCTCAAGCTGTTGACTAATGGTCCACATTCAACTCTAAAAAAAACATGTCACCACTCCCTGTGTCCAGAGTGTGGGTGGTGGGTGGTGGGAGCAGGGAGGGGCCGGGCTGAGTAAATAGGATGGGGGGGTTGGGGGGGCAAATCAGGAGTTGTAGCATTGTTTAGTTTGACTGACAGCGGGACAGCGAGGGGGAACGGGTGGTCCGGGCCCAGGGACAATGCCTGAGAACACGCCGCCTCTCAGGCTAAGCCCCCTTTGTATGGCAGGGTGGGAAACCCCTTACAAACAGCCATCGCTAGCATGAGTCATGCCTTTATCATGACTTGGGAAATTGGCGGCGGGAGAAAGACGGCGAGATCAGAGATGTCGTATCGTTGTGTGTAGATAAACGCAGCGACGGGTCGGGTTCAGGATGGGAGACGTACGGCGGCGCTGGAAGAGGAAAGTAGGGTTCTGATGTAGGATTGGCGCCGTTTTTTTTTTTGATATTTCGACTTTTTCGACACATTTCAACTTTTTCCTCGACATTTCGACTTTATTATCGACATTTCCACTTTTTCCTCGAAATCACGCCTTTTTTCTCAAAATGAAAACTGAATTAAAAAATCTTCCTCCTCTCATTTTTATTCCATATGCCTCGCCCTAATTCTCCTCCGTAGGATGAGGATTAGAAATCTCCGATGATTTTCACATGATAAAAACCCAAATAATTCTACGCATCTGTTCTTATAATCACCATCACCGCTACGACCTTCATGTCTGTACTGGACTCACAGTACCAACCCTGTCCGCCATCGAACCCAGAGGTTCGACACTACTTCAAGGCCCAACCCAGTACTTGCTGTTGGATTCTGGGTCGCATGGTCTCCCTTGTTCACCTGAATTGTTCACCACTTTATCTTTGTCTTCTCTCTCAACACTGAGTTACGATAAAAAGGTCATTTAAGTTTGGAGCTCCTTCTGTTAAATCCACCTGAATATCTGAGAAAAGTCTCTCTGGATGCCTTTTAAGACATCTTTGCAGATGGTTTTATTGACTCATGGAACTCCTACTTGATCCCTGATGTTGATAAATAGTGACAAATGCGGATGATTCATCACAATGCGAAAAAGCTATTTGTTAAGCCTGTGTGTTTGCAGTACCGTGTTTTTTTTTTCTTTCTGTCTGCTGCGGCCCGTTTCGTTCAGGACGCTCTCAGGAAAGAGCTTCTTTTTTTTTTTTTTAAAAGCGTTAATGTCCCGCTCAACTGTTTATATGAGATCATTCTGAGTCACTAGACCTCATTGAAAAATGTGACTGAACCTTTTTTTATAAAATGACCCAGTTTCAGTATGTGTCTGCGAAAGAGTAAGGGGCCGAGGATGGAACCATGGGGGACGCCACTGATCAAATGGTCCACCGAGGATATATTATGTGTTTAGTTTTTTTTATTCAAAAGTATGCTTATCCAAACAATTTGTCATTTTGTGGTAAATTTAATTATTTTTACGATAGTTAAATTAATAAATGGTTCAATGATAGAGAATTATTTTTTAAACATTTTTCTTTCTTGGTGAGAACATTAAAAAATAAAACTTTCCTGGTTACATTTTTTTTGGAATATTTAATGTATTTTAGATTTTTTAAATTTATGGTATGTCAGAATGTTTTTGAACCAACAGAGAAAATTTACATAAAAATTCCTACTTTTTTTCGAGAATTGTTATTAACTGTTATTTATTATAATTGTTATTTAAAAATGTGTTTATTCATATGTTACTATCTTCCTTATAGTGACATGATAAATCCATAAAAAAAAAACAATCTTTATATGATTATAAGACAAAATAAAGGCTGAGAAACTGTTATTGTTAAAAATAATGAACATTATCATCGAGTAAAATAAAGAATTTAGTGACAACTTAGCTTAAAAATGTCTATATTGAGATAAAATGTGATTTAATGTCCTGATAACTATTGGAGTTCATGAACATACCTTCACTCACATTTCCTTAAATGCCCGTTTTGTCTCAATGATCCGTCGCGTCGTTAGAGCTTTTTTCCTCAAAGCGCCGATAAACAGAATCATCTCATCTATTCTTTCTTTCTTTTTCTAAAGTTGTTGGTTAAATTCAGCCCAACAATGCGAAACTCAATCCAGGCTTTGGGAAGACCACGCCTCCTGATGCTGAGGTTGTTTATTCAGAAGATTAGGATTGTATTCAGCGAGGAAGGGGTGGGGGGGGTTTGGGGGGGGGGGCGGGGAAACACGTCAGGGTATCTGCTTACATTCGACCCAATTAACAACACAATGGCGCCGGGATTTGCAAAGAATCAACTCTGCCTATTTGTCAGCAAACATCTGTTAATGATTCGCTGGAATTAGGCCCCAAACACTAATTATCAGCTACAACCGGGTCAAACAGAGACGAAGAAGAAGAAGAAGAAGAAGAAGAAGGAGGAAACGCCATTAATTGTTTTTAACATGCTGACGACACCAATTAGCCGCCTGATAGCCGCCGATGGCCGTCCTCCGACGCACAGAGGGCCCAGTCATACTGGTCCAGCCGGTCGGCCATTCGGCGCCGGCACACAGAGCTGTAACGCAATCTGGCGTGATGTCATGTTGTTGCTGACGAGGACGATGATACAAGAGGACCGGACCGGGTTGCGCAAAACAGAACCTGCGTAAAAAAAAAAAGCTACAGACGTAGCAAGTAAGAAGTAGCAGTTGGGAAGGTCAGTCGGCGTCTCTGGTGGCGTCCTTGAAGCGAGACGTGTTTTTTCAGACGCACACTCCGACGCACACATGGATCCCAGCGACAGGTGAAGATTAAAAATCGCAATTCAGCGCTAATAAAGTTGCAAACTTTGTTGCACATAAAAGAGGGAGGTGTCCCTGACTCAGAGGCGCCGGAGAAGGGAGTGCTGGGAAAATGGTTTCCGAAGGTGGAGGCGGCCGGATTCCAGAGGTTACAGCCTCGGAATTAAACGTGAGGTCATGTGACATTAATGAAACGCTTGTTGTTTGAAGCTGAAGCCATTTTTGTTATATTAGAAAAATGGACAACTTTTATTGTCAACAGCGCCAAAGTGCCGTACAGGCGAACGTTAAGAGGGTTCTGGGTTCTAATCCAGACCTGAGGCCTCTCTCTTTCAGTCCAGAACAATAACTTCCTGTGTATGCCAGAGATTCTGATCAGCCATAACATTAAAACCACCCCTCTTTCACTGTATGTGTGAGTCGTATCAAGTCGCATCAAATCGGCTCTTTGATGTCACTTTATGTTCTGAAACCTTTCTATCCGAACTGGGTTTAACTTCTATAGCGTCTCTTCTGTGGGATCGGACCACAGGGGTCCAATCCCCATGTGCATCAATGAACCACCTTGTCTCCGATTCTCCAGGTCTCCTTCCTTAGACCACCTTGGTAGCTTCTAAACACTGCAGACGGGGGAAATCCAACAAGACCTGAAGTTCTGGAGAGGCTCTGATCAAATTTTTGTTGCCACAATTCGGCAATTGGTTAAAGTTGCTCATATTCTCACATTTGCATATTTGGCCTGCCTCTAAAACATCAACCTTATACGATCACATATCTACATTTTCATCCTGCTAAGGGGCTAAAACATGGCTCTGTAGCTAAGGCATCACTATCTTCCTCATCTTCATCTCGTATATTATGGCGTATTTTGGTTCCATCTCCTTAATGGCAGAGAATAATGGAGTAGAAATGAGATAATCTGTATGATGATGAGGTGGAAATACCAGACAAGGATCTTCTGCCCAGAAATACAAGCTTCAAAGCGGTTAGCAGCTAATAATCAAAATAAAATGTCTTCAAATTTTACCCTCTGGGCAGAAGACGAGGTCAACCACCACGTATTAGAAACCGTAAATTACGTTTTTCTCCACTACAATCCATCATTTATAGAGGCCTTTCTGGACTCACGTGTAAATCATCACATTAGACGATTAGACGTCAAAGCTGCTGTGTTATACATCGTCAAACGTTGGCATGACTGCGGAAAAGACGCTCAGTAGTCGTTGTTTTGTTCACTTCAAGGCCTGTAGTCTGCTATTTGGGAGTAACCCTGTTCCCCTTAGGGCTAAAACATGGCTCTCTCGCTAATGCCCCGCTATCTTCGTCATCTTCATTTTTCTATATTTGTCTATCTGCTGTTTGTCTATTAGAATATTTTTCGCCACCTACGGCTGATGGAAACATGTTTGATGGGACCGCCGAGACTCAACCCAAACAGTGACCCAAGAATGTCAGCTGAGGCGAGCTACTTATAGCTCTGCGGCGCTGAAGGCAACTTTTATGAGATTTCACCAAATCTCGAAAATCGGTTTTGCACTGCTGCCATTTAAAGTCACGGCGCTTTAACCTTTGCCTGTTTTGCTCGGCTGACATTGGACTGCCTTGCTGAAGGACACTGCTGCAGCCCGGTGTGACTGTTTCCTGTTGATTTCCCCACACCCGGGTCTGCAGGCTAGAACATGTGACTTCAGCCCGTAAATCTTATCTTTATGGACATCAGTGTTGTTATTAATTGCTTTGCTTTCACAAGCACAGATTATTAGAGCTCTTCTAGTCGATAAGAAGGTTTTTCTGTGTGTTTCACAACTTCTTTTTAAGCCCCTTAAGAATTAAAGAAGAGTCATAACCCTTCATAACAGCTTCATAATGTTTGAGTCTCTTTCCATCCAGAGCGGTTCTGAACGTTTGAGGCGTCTTCAGCTCAGAAAGACAAAATTCTTCGTCACATATAAGTGACAAAATGTACAAGGAACATAAAGCTGCAGGATTAGGTCCAAACTATTATTCTGATTATTTGTGATCAATGTTGAGAACAATATTTTAAGTTATTGTGTCTTTGCAGCAAAGACACAATAACTTAAAAGTGTTTTTTTTTTCTCACGAACAACGTCAGTAGTTTTGCAGCACAGACGGAACAAGTTGTAGAGAGAGAGAGAGAGACAGACACAGACACAGACAGAGAGAGACACAGACAGAGGAGGGGCTTTGCATCACAGACAGAACAACTTCGTTGTGTTGCTTTGCATTATTGACAAATACTTTAAATGTGTTGCT
>JBBDHG010000210.1:3492500-3665000 GCA_037951165.1 Lophius americanus | reverse complement strand
AAAACATCCACATTTCCTGAGTGGAAGACCGCGTCGAATGTTTCTAGGCTTGTTCTGAGCACGTCCCCGAAAAAGTCACCGATCCCCTGCATTGTACAAGCAAACCTTCCTTAATGTGTGAACTATTACGTTGAGATATGGGTTTAATTAGAGATAAACACGATTGATTGAAACACTTTGGAGATTAAGCTCCCCCTAGTGCTGGAAATATATAACGGACCTTTCCAAAATTCAATTCAGTTCTTCCTCACATGAAGATCTATGTATTTTCTAGAATATGAAAATGGTCCATGCAACAGTTTTTGAGATATGTGCAGAGGGGAGGGGGTGAGCTCAGGTCCAACATAGGTGTAAATCTAAGACATACGAACTGAACCTTTAAAGATAGTGATGAATGGAAAATCCTACATCCAGTACCTCCTGGAGATGCACCGATTATAATTATTCTTGGCCGATCACCGATTTTTATGAAGTCTGACCAGCCGATACCGATTTAATTAAGTTAAAAAATCTTAATGAATAATTTATTTTAAGTGCTCTTATTTTGAAGGACTGCAATGGAAGTTAAAAAAAGAAAAAAGGTCTGGTCGGCATTGTGTTTGTGTTCTGACCGTTTGAAATGATGGAACCCTCAGTCTTCCCGGCGGAGGTGGAAAAAAACTTTTTACGTTCCAACCGTTTTCGGGTTTGTTCCTCAACCGCTTATTTTCTCCTTACTGGGGTTATAAATTGCGAGTTTTTTGTTTTTCTGGTTTTCTTGCGACATGCGTACAGCCGGCTCTCAAAACTGGTGCCAGACAAGCACCAACTCTTTGCCGGTCTACAGCCAAGAACCGATTACGTCATAGGGTGACGTTTGGGCGTGGCTCTGACTTGGCTCCTCGCCAATGGAATAGCAAACAGGTTTTTAGGAAGTGGGCGAGTTGAACCAACTAAGCACCGGCACAAGCACCAGCACCGAACTAGCACCACCGGTTCTTGTTGGTGGAAAAATGGGTATGGGTCAGATTATATGACTCAATAAGAAATAGAGACTCAAAACTTGCTCTACCAAACAGTTGAGCAGGACATCAAAGGGTTAAAAATATGATGTTAGCTTAGACACGAACTTACACTAATCTATGTCTGCCATACGCAGAACAGAACGCCGCTCAGGTGCCTGGATGACGCCACGCGTCGCAATGAGACTCTTGATGTATCTTCATCTGTACTGGAAACCTTTTTTTTTTTTTCTTTATATATATAAAAAAGGAAAGTGAACCAAAGAGAATTCTCGAAGCCGCCTTTAAACGTCTTTGCCTTCCTGTAACCCTCAGCCTGTTTGCCGCCGCAACCGAAAAAAGGAGCGAGTGACACGAACAAAGTGGAATGTGTCTTTGTCGGTTTCAAGTGGATCTCTGCAGGTTTCATCAGCTTAATCAGGTCCAACCGTGATTTTGATTGACAAGCCAAATGTCAAAGGTGGATGCGACACAAAGCGGCAGCAAAGAGTTTCCTGGAGCTGCTCCTCAACCTCCTCTTCTTCATCCAGGATGAGGGTTTTTTTTCTAATCCTTTATGCTTCGTTTCTTTCTCTTTCATTGGCCTCATTCGGAAGCAGACGTTTAAAACGAGGAGCGGCGGCGGCGGCGGCGGCGGCGGTGGCGGTGGAGGAGGCGGCGTCTGTGGCGGCAGCGGCGGTGGCGCCAAAGGTGTGAAGAAGTTGTTTTTTTCAAATTAAAAAAAAGCCTTTTGTCCCTGATTTGAGTCCATAAAGTAGAATAAAGGGTTCCGGTTACCACAAATCCTATTTGCCTACATGATGTTGTCTCATGATGTTTGACTTTTGAAGAAATAGTCAAATTAACTACATAATTAAGCAGACAATAATACAGGGAATCCACCAATTGGCTTAAGAAGATAAGGGATCAAATTTGGACAAAACAAAAGTCCACAATCACAATGAGAATCAAGGAAACGGTTTATCGAGTAAGTCGGACTTAAAAGGAATTTGAGCTGGCGCAAATCATGCGGTCGACAAAGTGCAGCGTGAATATGAAAAAACGATCAATTTCGACATTTCTGCTCAGTGTTGAATGTGTGATAAAAGAGATTTAATTTTAAAAAGGCAATGATTGCAGATGTCTTTACCTTAAAAGTCGTGTTGGAACAAATAA
This sequence comes from Lophius americanus, assembly GCA_037951165.1. Lineage (NCBI taxonomy): Eukaryota > Metazoa > Chordata > Actinopteri > Lophiiformes > Lophiidae > Lophius > Lophius americanus. The sequence goes on along the minus strand of JBBDHG010000210.1, from coordinate 3,662,844 downwards.
TCCAGTTATTTTTACTGAACTTTTGCTAAATTTTTCAATTTCAACCGGATTTCTTGGCAAACCTTTGGACATATACCGTATCCTGTGCCGGGTCAGGGTTGGGTCTGGAGCCCATGTGAGCCGGCGAGATCCTATGTTTTATGCATCGTCGTCTATGTTTTTAAATAAAAGCTGTAAAGAAAAGGATCCCGATAGACAAACCGGGATTTTCTAAACGCGCTCGGACCGAATTGGAAACTTTTTTTCGTTTTTTTTGTGAACAAAGCTGTGACTCAAACATTAAAATAAATATATATATATATATATATATATAGACAGAAAGATAATGACGATTGGAAACAATGTGGAAGCCGTACCCTTGCTGCTAATTACCTCCCTATTTATACTTCCAAATGTAATTTTCATTCTTATTTTTTTGCCGTTCTCACGCAGCGTGTGGCTGTTAAAAAAATCCTTCCTATTAATCATTCATCTTCTTCCTGTACAATGATATCTCCATCTTTCTTATGGAGCCCGGCGTTTCTGCTCCGCACTACCAACAGATTAGCTGTCAATCAAACGATGTCTTCTTTTTTTTTTCCCTTCCAGATTTTCTCTAATTGAAGTCTCTTTTCTCCCACAGTGTTCCCGTTCTCACTACTCTTTTCTCATAATAACTAAAAAATAAAAGTGTGGCTCCTCTCAAGCCACCCAGGGAAAATTTTATTTTACTGGTTACAAATTGGTTTTACGAGTAGAACCGTCAGCCGTGAGAAAAATCCTCCCGGTACAAGAGGGCGTTTTTGTGTTGTTGTTGCTTTAAACCACACAAATTGCCCCCACTTGTGTCCAGCAGTGATTTTATTTTTTTCCTCCAGTGACAGAGCAACTCTAACGACTGGCTGTTATCGCTGAGATTATTACTGGCTACAGTTATGCCCCCGTTAAAAAGCCGTAAACCCTGCTGGAAACATTAACAAGGTCTGGATGATCATTAATTATCTGACAGTAATCATTACCCTGAAGTCCTGCGTTCAGAAGGAGGTTCTCATAACCAGGCCTACGTTTTGTTCCCACTACAGCGGGTGTAAATCCCCGAAAGACCCCGATCCCCAGAGTTTAACAAGCAATTCGCCAGAATCCTCAAATGAAATGTTAAGTTATGTCTTAAAAACTGTGTTTTTCATCCCTTAGTGAGTAAAATATGAAGTATTGGAGTAAAACCCTTTATATACAAGACAGACCTTCTCGAATCGGTTCAAATGCAACAAAATTTAACCAAATCGGACCAACAGTTCAGAAGTTATGGCCCTAAACCTTTGGCTAAAGAGCTCCCCCTGGTGTTGAACGAATGCAACCGACCTTTCTCGAAATCAATCCAGTTCTTCCTCACACTTAAGTGTATGGGGGTATAAAATTTTCAGATGCACCGAATTTTAACTAAATCGGACCAACAGTAAGGAAGTTATGTCCAAAAACAAAATCTGTCTTTTTCCTAAAAATCTCCCCCTAGTGAGTAAAATATGAACTATTAGAGTAAAGAATTGACGAAAAAACCTTCGGCGATAAAGTTCCCCCTCAGTGTCAGAAACGTACCCCCGACCCAAAATCAATCCAGTTCTTCCTCGCACTAAGGTTCGTGAACACGAAGGATCTGCAGAAGCGGAGAATACCTCCGGTTATTGCGTATTTATTTTTGGGCTTGTAACTGCAGCGCTTCAACAAGGTTTGAATGTTTTATGTGTTCGGTCTGTTTTCTGGTCTAGTCCAGTTCCCGTCAGTGGGATTTCAAACAGCTTTCCTCCAAACCATGTCATCCTGGGGGGGTCCTGAGGCAAGAATGGGGGTCTCATGAGACAGATGAGATGTAGAGTCGGATCAAGAAAAGATCTCGTCTTCTGTCGGTGTGGAGGATCGGTAGTTTAATGAGACTTTTTTTATTCGTACGAGGTCGTTGACACTGGTCCTAATCTTCGTCAGGATCATTTTTATCTTTTACCTCAGATGGACCGGCACCATCATCTTTTGTCAGACCCAGTGTCTCCTTCACGTCGGACCTGCCGGAAAAACCTCCAAAGAGAGAGAGTTGGCAGTGAGCTAGCTACCTTTTGCTGCGTAGACTGTTAGCTTGTTAGCTAGCACCACTCTCACAGCTAAGTGCTAACCTTTCATTTTTTTTCTTGCTGCGAAGTCGCTTTACCAGCAAACAGCACTTCTTATTTTTAGTCGACCCAACGATCGCGAGGCTCAGCATTGGGCCCGAAAACTAGCTTAAATTCTACAGCGTAAGCCCGTCTTTTCTTTGACACTTCGGAACCACTGTAGACTCTCTCACCGCGCTTTAGCAGGGACGGGCGAGCTGACGCTCAATGCAGGTTGCAATCCTGAATTTCATCGCTAGATGCCGCTAGATTTTACACACTGCACCTTTAAATCATGGCTGAAAATGTCGTCTTATAATTTCAAAGGATAATTAAGCGCTTTTTTTTTCTTCCCCTCCCATCATGCATCTGTGTTGATTCCTTGTCATTAAAGTAGAATTTTAAAAAATCAAAAAGGCCGTTCTGGTCTCATCTCACGCCTGACGAATAATGACGCAGGAAGTCTAAACATAAGAAAAAGTCACTCTCAGATGTCGCAGCAGCAAATAAAATCCTCTAAATGTTAACAGTTTTTTTGTTTGTTTTTGTTCAAAATAAGATGTTGTGCATCTCAGACGGTCCGGTTTGGAGAAGTTCAGCACACTCTGTCCTTTGGAAATCCTTATCCTGCAACTTAAATCTCCCAAAGCCCGCTGTGCAGAGTGTAAAACATTTACCAGGCTACCCGGTGATCCCTGCAATCCTAAAACAGAATAAGAGTTTTTTTATTATTATACTGTCACTTTTTTCCCAGCTCATTCAGACGGACATAAAAGACCTCGCGTTCCGCTCCGCCGCGACTTTTACGGCGCCGTGTTCCCAGTGGAAGGACTTTTTACTGTCTCAACAGGCTCGACGCACAAACTGTAAGGGGTGACCTCATCGAAGCTGTTGTGCAGCCATAACATTATAACCACTGACAGGAAAAGTCCAGATGATGATTATCCGCTGACCGTGGCTCCCTGTTATACTTTAGACAGGAAGTGAACGTTCTGTTCTGATGTTCGGCGTCACGGTCTGAGTCGCCGGGGCCAAGAGGTCAAACTGGGATGGCTAAACAGAACTTCCGGTCTTGTTGTGAGATCCTGGTGTCGAATGGTTAGTGTCTACCAAAGTGGTCTAAAGAAGGACAACCGGTAAACCGGTAATAACGTCATGGGCGACCAAAGCTCAGGCCATGTTGTCTGATCCGACAGTCGAGCTACTGTAGCAGAAATTAGCTGGTTCTGAAAGAAAGGTGTCAGAACAAACAGAGCATCATTTACATTGGACGTGTCCGCTTCGGAAATTGGACCACTAGAGTTAATTGGACCACACACACACACACACACGCACACACACACACACACACACACACACACACAGACTCACGTCGCACTTTCAGAGGTCTGATATGGGTCAGAACTGTTTGTATGCAAAAATGTGGACCTTCACAATATAGACTAGTATGAGTAGAATGATTGTTAAAAAAAACACAAAATAAATTTTAAAAATAACTAAATAAAATTTACAGGCGGTTATAATGTTATGGCTAATTGGTCCATATGTAAAAATGAGCTGCCCTTACATAAACAAAACAAATAAAGAAAACAATAAGTTTGCGAATAAGGACATTGATTTACGTAATAAACCCGAGTTCTTAGCGTACAGAACCGACCCGTCCTTCATCTCGAAGATGAAGATTTCGACCCGACGGGAAATAAAACAAAAAAAAACTCGTAAATGTGGCTTTATTTGATCCTCTACACACAATAACCGTTGATGTTTTAACACTTTATTGCTCTGGATAAAGTAAACCTCGTAGTCATTTTATTGAACTCAAAAACTTTTTCAAACTGAATCCGAGCAAAACATTTATTTTTCTTAAATTCTTTAACTATAATTCAAACAAAAACAAACAGCCAGCGGATTACTGAAATGATTTATTGCCTAGCAAAGTGCTTTGAGCCAATAGACTATAGCTTGAAGAAATCTTAGAGTCCAAAGGTTAAAGGCATAAAGAACTAATGGGGGTTCAAAGGTCGCAGCAGGCCCCTCTTTCCCCGTGGTCCCGATTCTACAATGGCGTTTGTTTCAGCGCGGCCTGTTTGCTCTCCGCTGGACCCGTTTCACAGCGGGCGGCCGTGTAACGCCTGATAACGGCCGCATTTATAAGGTCGGGGAAAATGAATGTGCCGCGAAACTTCTGACGCGCTCAGCTTTACAAGCCCGACTCTAAAAAATAAAAATAAAAGGTGTCATTGTGTCCAATGTCAATAAAACTCCATTAAAATGATTTACAGTAAACGTTCTTGTTTTTCATCGATATACGCTCATCCGGAATTCTGGATGGCCTTTGCATGTCCACTGTAAAAAAAAAAAAAAGGGCACTAACTTCCCTTCATAAAATCCCAAATGTGATATTGCCCCATGGGCACTAACTGTCCCTCATATCATCACAGATGTGACAGTGACCCAAGGGCACTAACTGCCCCTCATATCATCACAGATGTGACAGTGACCCATGGGCACTAACTGCCCCTCATATCATCACAGATGTGACAGTGACCCATGGGCACTAACTGCCCCTCATATCATCACAGATGTGACAGTGACCCATGGGCACTAACTGCCCCTCATATCATCACAGATGTGACAGTGACCCATGGGCACTAACTGCCCCTCATATCATCACAGATGTGACAGTGACCCATGGGCACTAACTGCCCCTCATATCATCACAGATGTGAGAGTGACCCATGGGCACTAACTGCCCCTCATATCATCACAGATGTGAGAGTGACCCATGGGCACTAACTGCCCCTCATACCATGATGGTACAGATACCCAGGGGCATTAACACCATCCATCCATCTATTGAACTTTCTATGAGGCTCCTTCTCCTCTTCAGCCTGGAGGCCATGATTTCCACGTTTTGCAGAAAAAGGAAAATGTGAAATGTGTCGGTCCAAAGTTTCCTTTTCCACTTCGCTCTCAGATGAGCTGGGGTCCAGAGAAGTCGGTGCTGTCCGTGGATCCTTGTGTCACATAGAGTTCTCAACCTAATCCTGGAACACGTTTCCCAGAACCATGTCGGTTATTAAATGCCCTGCTACCTGAGGGGTCAAAGGTCGGAGGCGGTCATTGATGACTTTATAGATTGTTGACGACGAAATCGCAAATTCCTTCAGAACCCGTTCACTGGTTCCTAAACTGTCGGACCAGTTGCAGATCTTTCATAAACCCGAATGACTTAACCTTTCGAGGATCCTCTTTTCATACTCCATCAAGACACAATCACCATTTACCCATAATCCCTTTCACCTGTGGAATGGTGCAACGCCTTCTGTTGGCCTTATTCTGAATTTCTTAGAAACGTGTTGTTGCATCAAATTCAGATTTTTAGCTGTTAATAACGTTTGTGATCCTATCAAAGAATCTACCTCCGATAACACGGAGCGTGTTACTCATTCACGTTTCTCCTCCATCTTTTCTCTCTCTCTCTCTCTCTCTCTCTCTCTCTCTCTCTCTCTCTCTCTCTCTCTCTCTCTCCTTCGTTTGGCTGAAGCTAAATGTCTCGTGTGAGATAACATCACAGTAGGAAATTCCGCCTGTGTTGCCAGGCTGCTCAGTTTTCTCCCCGGGGCTGGCAACAATGTGCGTCCTTTATAAGTGCCTCCGCAGCGCACAGAAAAAACTCCACTCATCCCCTGTGAGCCCGGTCAAAAGACCCGCCGGCGAAACCCAACGCCGCGCGGGTTAGCGTACGGGATCACCTGCGAAGACGCCGAAGACTCACAGTTGTTTAGCGTACGTTCGGAAAGCGTTGCGTACGATAAGCAGCAGGTTTGTGTCACACGCTTTTATCGTGAAGGTTGAAATAAACGTAAACCAGTGGAACTCGGTAATTATATCTGACGTCTGTCAATTACGCTATTTTAAAGGAGCATTTCGTGAAATCGACCTTTTATTCCCTCACACAGGTTTTGTAAAACTTTATATCGAGTTTTTTGTATTTAATTATTATTAGATACCTTCACCTGACGACAAAGACATGGATATCGGATATCTCGTTTTTGCACAGTTAGGCCACAAATCGGTGGACTTCTACACGAAGAAGGTAATCCGCGCCTTACGTATCACATGTCCGTCCATTTGTGCTAAGCTAATGCTAACCAGCTCCATGCAATCGCTCTATATTGAGCTGTTGAACCACTGCATTATTACTACAACTTCTCCAACGAGGCTCCTCAGCAGGAAAACATCTGGAACTGTGGTCTTAAAAGCGGTCCTTGAGTGGGTTCCAAGGGTCCCCCAGCTAAACGGAGAGTATTTATTTTCACTATATCTCCATAAACATGTAACACAATAACATAATATGTATTAATGTCGGCCCTCGATCCTGCAATAAAACATCTGAAAGCAGAATTCCGTCAGATGAGGGATTCTGGGATGTGGTGTCATTCGAGAGGTTCCCTGTTATCACAAGGTTGGGGAACCACTGCCCTGAACTCTGCAACGACCAGTTTTTAATTATTTCTTCAATCCGTGCTGTTAGTTTAGTCAAACAGTTGGTTCCATATCTCTCTTTCACCGGTACGTCTCCGCTGGGGTTGCTATCCTGCAGACGAAGCTCGTAAAGACGGGAAAATCGGGGCTGTGCAAAAATAATCTTACGCTCTGTAATCGGATATTTGGTAACCAAATCCTATTTTCGGAGATTTAAGCCAGATGAATTCCTTCCACACATGTTTTACAACCTTATAGCTTTGATTTTTGATTTTTCTTAATAAAGAACCGGGTCTTTTCTGCGGCCTTTGAAGCGCTCCAGCTGCCAGACAGCTAGCGGTGACGACTTCCCTTTGCGAATTCACAGGGACCGATTACAAATCTCGTGAGACTTTGTTTCTAATATGTCCAACCATTGAGGTAATTCTCTTTTGACCGATGTTTGTCAAGTAATGAAACCTTATTAAACAACCTACTCAAGGTTCTTATTCTACCCTTCTGTTCTGTTTAAACGCAGTACTACTTGTACACTCTACAGCACTCTCCAACCACCTTGTAGCGGTTAGCAGCTAACTTGAAGAAGCGTCATTTTCTCCCCCTGGGTCTATCCATCTCCGAGGTTTCTCAAAGTCGGCTTCCTCTGATTATACCAGCGAAAAGTCAGGATTGTGCCACCGTCCGTCGCGATCCTTCGCGTTAGCGCCATAACTCATAAACTTTTTTATGGATCATCTTCAGATTTTTTACCCACTTAGACCTTAGCGTGATGAAAAACTGGATTGATTTTAGGAGAAGCCGGTTTTATATTTCCGACACTAGGGGGAGCTTTATCTTGAATGTTTTCGGACCATAATTTCACAACCGTTGGTCCAATTTAGTCCAGAATTGGTGCATTTGAATCAATTAAGGGAGATTTATCATGCATATATCATATTGTACTCTAATAATCCATATTTTGCTAATTCTGGAAACCTTTTTTTTTTTTACAAAAGACAAACAAACACATACTATATTATAAAAATTTAATCTAAGGAGTGGCATTGCTTGTACAACGCAGAGGATCGGGGCTTTTGGGGGATATACTCTTGCTGTCTATCTGAGGGCTTAAAAACAGGGTCAACAGACGCGACTGACTGTTTTTGCCTCGGTGGAAGTGTGCTGTGGTCTGTATTTCTTAAAGGTCAGTGGTGCCTTCATGAGTTCCATCTCAGAACAGGTGAAGAAGTGAAGCTTAAAGAAACGTTTTTTAAAGACTCTCTAAGAGGCTAAAGACTCCTGGGGATTCATCTCCTGCAGCTAGGCTATGTAGCGTAGCATAAGGACACGCAGTGCAGCGGTCAGTTAACTTTCCAGATGTCTTGAAGAGAGAGAGACCACGTCATTTTTATCAGACTTCGTCCAACAGTATTTATTTTCCTGCAATGTAAACGCCAATTTAAACCTCGTTAGCCTTTACGTAACTCCCGCCGAGGAATGCAACGGCACACAGCGTTACCACGGTAACTAAATAGTTACCTTAGCTGGCGGAGATTAGTGGGTTGTTGTCTGGGCTGGATGAGATGTTTGTGCAGGGTATAACATAAAGAGCTTTATGTATTTAGGGCCGTGTCTCTAAAAGTGGAGCGTCGGTGCCGTGAGCGCTTGAGGCTCTTTGGCAGAAGGGAAAGGTTGCCGTGTCAACGTCTGTGACCTCTGCGGCCGGGGTTAAGCGAACAACCCAGCTGCAGAAACAAGAGCGTCGGGACGGATTGAAGCAAAAGGACCTCAAGGATTCGCCATCAGGGCGAATCGCAGTTTCAGACAGTTTTACAGAAACCTTCAGAGAGTCGAATCCGGAGTGTTATGGTGGAGCGAGGCGTCGCACAACCGTCATTTGCGCCCGCATTTTCCAAGGCTACACGCCATTAGCGAGCCGTCCAGACAGACATTTTTATGGGCGTCTGAACATTCGCCGCCATCCCTCCTCCGGTTGGTTAGCCTTTGACAGGCCTATCTCGCAAATGAGGGCTGTCGCAGCTGCAATCCTCGTCCACCGCCGCGCTAAAGGCACCTGTTGTCAGACTTATTCGAGGTGAGATAAGGTTAATTACGCTCTGGCGCGTGCTTTATCATCGCCGAGTGACATACCCGGGGGTTTGCACAGGGGCCGCACTTCCACGCGGCTCCGGGAATGCCTTTCAGTGGATGTGGCGTTCTGCAGGAGATAACCGAGGCGTCGCGAAAAAGAAAAAACAGACAGGCTTCATGCCTCCGCTTGTGCGACTGTGATGGAATCAGTGACTGGGCGCCGCTTGTAGAACAAATGAAGTGGTTTCCTCCCTGTTTTGAGCGTGAAGTGACAATAAAGGGTCGCAGAGAGGATTCTTCAGTCAAGCGGTTTTGGCATTTAAAGAGTCGAAGCGTTCGCAGCGGAATGTAAGGAAAGGTTTCAGTGGTTGTACAAACAGGAAGTGGGAATTTTTCTAATATATATGAATGAATATAGTTTTGAAGTAAATCAGATATCAGATCTGTATAAGTACTAATAGCACACTAGGAAAATACTCCGTGATGTATTAGTACCACACTATTATTAACTTTGGTAGTGGGTTCGGATAAAGTCAGACTCTTTATCCGATTACATCCCGAAACATAACGGGGGTTTTTTTCCCGGCTACAAATATCATCATAAAGTGTCATTTAAATTCTTCACGCAGTTTTTTCTGGGATCCTGAAAACAGAAAAATAATAATGAATGAACCTTCATCCTCCTCTTCTGTGAAGGGCCGGTGTTGTTGTGGTTCCCTGGAGTCTCAGAACCGTGAACCTGTGGGTTCCTGAAGGAGCCTTTGTCGTGCTCTCAGAGGAATTTGTCTTCACACCACCTTTCCCTCTTTGCACCATCTGATCTGCTCCTCCCTTTCTTCCCACGTCGACCCGCGTTCACCCCCAATTATTCATTCCTGTCCGTCTGGAGTGTGTTTGTGTGTGTGTGTGTGTGTGTGTGTGTGTGTGTGTGTGTGTGTGTGTGTGTGTGTGTGTGTGTGTGTGTGTGTGTGTGTGTGTGTGTGTGTGTGTGTGTGTGTGTGTGTGTGTGTGTGATAATGGCTGTGGGTAGAGGTTGTAACCAGCTTTCGTGTGGGTCAAGGTCGATTCATCACCCTCGTGTGGAATCTGTCTATCCTCCAGGTACACAAACATGTTTGTACGCCGCCCTCAGAGAGAAGACAACACCCTCATCTTCATCCACAGTCTGATGTGAAGGTGGGAGGAGCAAATACAAACATGACAGTGAAAACAGGTGAGTTAATATTCTTCAACACAGTGGAAGGGATGATGGATGGATGGATGGATGGATGGATGGATGGATGGATGGATGGATTTTTATTCATTCCCACAGCAGAACTTAAAGAGTAACAGTCTGGAACTGGAACAGCTGACAGTGACAGTAAAAATAAGGAACTAAAACAGAAACAAAAACATTTTACAAACACACATAAATGTAAATGTTGGTATAAACTATAAAATGAAGATGAAGAACTTCCCTTCAAATTCAGTCCAGTCTTCTAAAGTTCAGACCCGACACACGGTAACATGGATGAAGTGGAGGGGGAGGAAAAACTCCAGAGTTAAACAGAGTGGAAAAAAGAAAATCCCGGATCAGAACCATCATTTGATGGTTCTGTTCTGGAACTCTGCTCCATCCTTCCAACAAGGTTTCATGTAAATCCGTCTGAAAAAAATAAAGAAGCCAACCAACAGAACCTGTGAACAGAACCTGTGAACAGAACCTGTGAACAGAACCTGTGAACAGAACCTGTGTGCAGTAGGAAACAACCGTTCATGTACGCCATTAAATTATCATACATTAGCATGTATCTGCACAAATACACACACACCCACATACATATACACACAAACACTCAAACACACAAACACAAACAAACAAACAAACACTCATACATACACACACAAACACAAACAAACAAACATTCATACATACACACACAAACACAAACAAACAAACACTCATACATACACACACAAACAAAAACATACACACACACATACATAGACATACACACACAAATACAAACATATACACACACACGTACATAGAAAAACCCAAACACACATACATAGACATACACAAGCACACACACAAACACAAACATACACACAAACACACACATACATAGACATACACATGCACACACACATACACACAAACATCAAACACGCACACATACACACATACACACACACACATACACACAAACACACACATACATACACATACACACAAACATCAAACACTCACACATACACACATACACACATACACACACATACACACAAACACACACATACATACACACAAACATCAAGCACACATACACACACACACACATACACACAAACACACACATACACACATACACACACATACACACGAACACACACACATACATACAAATACACACATACATCAAACACGCACACGCACACACAAACACACACACACACACACAGAGTGTGAGAGGATGTTACTTGAGGGGCTAACATGGGTAAATATTAGCATGGAGCTCTTTGTGTGTGCGTGTGCATGGATGACTGTTTACCCTCTGTGCAGAAGTCTGCGTCTTCCTGTGTAGGTATGCGTACGTGTGTGTGTGTGTGTGTGTGTGTGTGTGTGTGTGTGTGTGCGTGTGAGTTGTCCGAGTGTTTATTAACCCGTCTGTACAAATGTGTACGTTAGTGGAATTTCTGCCAAATGAGTAAAAGGAGGCCACTTAAACCCTCCAGGAAATAAGCCCAGCCTCAGACTCACACGCTGCCTACATGTTATTTTAAACCCAAATTACACATCATCCGATATCCGTCCTAAATGGCTTTTCCAGCTCCGCCGCCTCGACTATTCTGAGGCAGGAGGACAGCAGTAAAAAAAAAAGGGGCCAACAGGTTTACAAGCAGCATAAAAGAAAGTAGAAGAAAGTATAAAAAGAGAGAGAGAGAGAGGGATAAAGAGAGCTCTACTAAAGTGAAGGAAATCTGCCAAATCCCCAATTCCCCTGAGAGAAACAGGACAAGGTCCCGCTACAGAGATGCTAGGCTACTCATCTCTTTTTTCAAACACTTACACCCTCGGCGCTGGTACTTAAGGGAAGTTGATCGTCCCAAATGTTAACGACTCCTGGATGTTTTCAACGCATCCAGTGGAAATTTAGACAAAGGAAGGCTTTCAGACAAACGTCACTCAGAGTCAGAGTTACCTGACCAATGCCTTTGTTTTCGGACGCATGGCAACACCTGCTCGAAGGACATCAGGTGTGAGGTATGTTGGTTCACTGCCTCATATTTCATGGGCTGAGTTGTCCGACGCCTGCTGGGATAGGCTCCGGCCCCCAGATGAGGAAATGATTAAGATAATAAAGCAATGAAATAATAAAGCTTAGGATTGTTTGGAGGGAACAGGTTGCCTTATAAAAACTACATCTACCATTCTGATGTCCCCCAACTCCATTGGTACATCCACGTAAAGCCCCCAATCCCCTGCGTTGTACAGGCAATCCGTCTGATTGAAATCGTCAAAGGAGCTACGTCGGAAAAAGAGTGTCAACCTGAAAAAAAAGCTCCCCCTAGTGAGTAAAATGTGTATTTTTAGCAAATGACTCCTCGAGTCAGTTCATATGAGCCTAATTTAGAATAAATCGGACCAACAGTTAGGAAGTTATGTCTGAAAAAAAGTGTTTCTTTTGTGGGAAGAGCTCCTCCTAGTGAGTAAATATGAACTATTAGAATAAAACAAGACATGCACCAGGATAGATCTCAACAAGACGATTCATACGCAGCACATTTGGACTTAATCGGACCAACGGTTAAGAAATGATGGCCCCGAAAAACTTTCAGAGATAAAGCTCTCCCAAAATCATTCCAGTTCTTCCTCTCACTAAGGTCTATGTTGAATGAATTTAACCCAATTGCTCAACGGGTTGGAATTGTTCATTTTCTGTTATATGAATTTATTTGCCAAATTAATCCAATACCTTTTGTAGTCACGAAAAGTAAAATTTTAAGTAAATTTTTTTCGTTATCATAGAAAATGTCAATTAAGGAAAACAACACAAAAAAGTAGAGTGACTTTTTTTTTTTTTTAAATCACTTTTTTATCTAAATTTTATTGAAAAAAGTAGTAAAGGAAATAAAGTGAACACAGATATCAAAATGTGTCAAAAAGCATCAAACATCAAGGATCAACGTTCATCAACTCTCTTTCAAAATAAAGTATTTTAAACTCAAATTTTAGACTTAAAGATACTTAATTTAATGTCACCAGTGAAATAAATGTATTTTTTTTACAGTGAATGAAGACACTCACAGATCGATGTTCAGTGAAACCAAATATCGGATTTCCAGGTGATTTTGGTAGAGAGGGAATTTAGAACTTCTTATGAAAACAGAAGGCGAAGTTGTGAAAACCTGTAAGTTCTGGTCTTCAGCGTTTAGTACCCGCTAAAGGGTTCCGAGGAAGGACAACCGGGTTCATGGGTGGGTGTCATCCGTGTTGTTCGATGCCACAGAAAACCTACTCTAGCACAGATTAATGAAAAAGTTCTGGTTCTGATGGAAGAGCGTTATGGACACTATATGCCGGCAGAACCTAAACAGGTGGTTCTAATGTTCTGGCTAATATGAGCATGTGTTTAGTTCAAAGGTATTCCAAGAAGATCCGTTTAATCGGGGCCACAACTGAGGGGATTTCTGAGGCCCCCTTTTTCTTAATGCACTGCAGAACAAAGTCAATTTGTTGGGAGTGACCTGTGACACAAACGGCACCGCCCCCACAGGAAGAAAGGTCCAGTGTGTCGCCGCCGTCCGCCGGCGCTCTCGCCAGAATAACAAACACTGACGGCTTTCAGCACGGCGGCGGTTCCCACCTCGTCACCGTCCCTGCCCTCGGAGGAGCCCCCCGTGTCAAACTCCCTCTGAGGGCGCAGGCGGCTCATAAAACACTGCCGCGGCTCGGGTCTCCACCGAGCCGGGCCGGCTCTTAATGAATCCTGGGGTCTGTGCGGGACCGGTGCCGGCCGAAGGAGCGTGTTTACCCCAGAGAAGACGTCATCGGCGCTGAAGAAAGGCCGTAATTATAAACACGCCGCTGCTGTTTCCAGTGGCGGCCGTTTAAGAACAGGCCTCCTGTCGCTCCGAGGTCTTAATGACGCCGGGAGAACAAGTGGCAATTTAGAAGGACTCGCCGACACCCCGGGTCCAGAACCGGCACCCTCCAAACTTAAACTGCAGGAGCGGAGGGATTATGGAGGGTGACGGAGAGAAATGGGCAGAACTCTGGCAGCTGGTTCCATCCGCTGAGAAAAGCATTTCCTTACAGAGCCGGTCTGAGGGTTTAAGCGGTCTGGGGGCCCCCCGCGACCACCGGGGGGGGGGACTTAAGATATCACACGATAAGGTCTACTTATTACAACTTCATTATCGTAGTCATGTTATTTTTAAAAATTACACACCTTTTTCGGAATTTTACGACATAATGAAATTGTATGTTTACACAAATTATCACATATTCCAAATTTATTTTTATGGTTTCACGCCATTTTTCGTAATTTTGCGACTTAATTTGTGTAATTGCTCAATTTCATTATTGTTATATCCGGACTTCATTTTCGTAATTGTACGAATTTTCTTTCGTAATGGTGTTATTTCATTTTCGTGATTGTAAAACTTCTTTTTCGTAGTTTTACGACAGGATTAAAGCAAATGTACAATTTCATTCTTGTTATATTACAACTTAATTTTCGTACAAAATTTTTGTATTCGTTCAATTTCTTTATTGTTATATCAGACCTTCATTTTCATAATTCCACGAATTCGAACGAATTCGTGATAGTGCGATTTCATTTTCGTGATTGTACAACTTCTCTTTCGTAGTTTTACGACTTAATTCGTGTAAATGTACAACTTCATTAACGTAATATCTCAACTTCATTTTCATATTTTTGCACCTCCTTTTTCCATAATTTTACGAATTATTTCATGTACAATTCCATTCTTGTAAAAGTGCAACTTAATTTTCGTACAAAGTTTTTGTATTCATTCAATTATTATGAAAATATGAAAATGGTATATCAAGACTTCATTTTCGTAACTGCACAAATTTTTTTACGTAATAGTGCGATTTCTTTTTTTCATGATTGCGCAACTTCTTTTTATAATATTGCGACATCATTTTGGGAATTTAAGACACTTGATTCTCATAATATCGGAGTGTGTGTGTGTGTGTGTGTGTGTGTGTGTGTGTGTGTCTGTGTGTGTGTGTGTGTGTGTGTGTGTGTGCGTGTTTGCGTGTGTGTGTGTCTGTATGTGTGTGTGTGTGTGTGTGTGTGTGTGTGTGTGTGTGTGTGTGTGTGAGGAGGTTGGTTGGTTAACGGACCTGCTGTCAGGATCCAGCAGTGAACTGATTGGTTGGTTGGTTTCGTGTCACTGTTTGTTCTGGTTAATGAGCGGAAGGAAGGTGAGCCAATACAATACAAACACTCTGTCAACAGAGGTGCACTGTGTGTGTGTGTGTGTGTGTGTGTGTGTGTGTGTGTGTGTGTGTGTGTGTGTGTGTGTGTGTGTGTGTGTGTGTGTGTGTGTGTGTGTGTGTGTGTGTGTGTGTCTGTGTGTGTGTGTGTGTGTGTGTGTGTGTGTGTGTGGGTGTGTGTGTGTGTGTGTCAGGGGTGACTGCTTTAAGCCTCACATCCTACCTCAGGCTGATTAGTAGTCGGCCTTTAAGTAAACACACGGCTAACAGCGGAGGAATCCGACCTGTGAGAGGAAGGAAGGGAGGAATCCTCCATCCATCACTGACCAGGAGCAGAGCGGCAGAATGGACACACACACACACACACACACACACACACACACACACACACACAACACACACACACACACACACACATACACACACACACACACACTCTGTCGTGGCCTGAAAATGAAAGACTTCCACTCCATAATGAGAGACAAGACTTTGTCCGTACCTGTCGGGGTTAATGAAAGTGGAGCAGAAAAAAAAGCACAATCCTGGATCCGGGTTGTTTCCTGACCTTTGACCCGGCCTTTCCGTCAAGTTTCGTGGAAATCTGTTGTTAAGCCTTTTGCAAGATGCTGCTGAGAAACTGACCCACCACCAATGGACAAATGGTCCAACTGTAACCTCAGGAGTCTACAGACCGGTGGTGGGACGTGGCATCCCCCCCGGTCCCTCCGGAGCTCCTGGACGTTGGAGCGTTTCGTCATCTTGAGGACATTTTGAATAGATTTTCTACCTCCAACTCTGTCAGTCCTTCTGCTGTTGAGCTGCTGAACGCAGACAATAGCAGTAGTATTCATTTTAGTAACTTCTTTATAAGTGTGCTGTTTTTATTCATGGCTTTTATTGACTGTAACTTGTCCCTCCTTCTGTCCCCCGCCTTGAAAACGTCCCCTCTGACATTTTAGCTGGTCTGTGAGACTGAATGTGGACCGAAAAGAATTTCCCCTTTGGGATCGATAAAGTTGTCCGAAGTTCCACTCGCGTCCATCCGGTAGTTTTTGAAAAATCTTGCTAACAAACAAACAAACAAACAAACAAACAAACAAACAAACAACCTATGACCTCCTCAGCTCAGATAAGAAACTTGAATTTTTGAAAAAGGTTCGGTTCTGTCTCAACCTTTGAGGATAACTGGATCAGGATGAATGAGAATCTACACAAACAACTAGCTGGTCTCATTAAAGCCCGGCTTTATTTAGCTGGTTAACTATCCTCCCGACGTTACGTGGAGAACGAGGAGTATCAACGGGCAAAACTTCCCATGAGGAGGTAACAAAGACAAACATGTCAGAGTTTCACAGCACGCCTCAGTAACTCTGTAAGACCCCCCCACCCCCCACACCTCCCCCCAGCCTCCCTTCCTCCCTCCCCCTCCTCGTCTCCGTCTTCGGCGTCGTGAACATAGAGCGCCCCGGGAGAATTGGGGAGGAGGTTGGATTGAGGAGGGCCGGCGGCCCGGAGAATGCAGAAATTGACTTTTAAACAGATGCAGTAATTCCATTTCCACCCTTTTAAATTGGAATGCGGGGGGGAAAGAGGGGGGGGGGGGGGGGGGGGGGGGGGGGCGTAACCCGAGACCCGCTATCTCCGTTGCACACAGAAGGCGGGAGGCGTAGTCGACAGTTGGTGGCTGGGGCCGCCCGGTCTATCAGCCGTGTTAATCAATACGGGTTCCACTCTGATAGAGCGCGATTGCTGTAACCGATGCTCTGTCTGCGACTCGGTTCTGGCCCGCTGGGAGAGGGAGGCACCTGTTCCCCGAGACTCTCACCTGCGGTTCACAGCCCAACCGGAGACGGCGAGCCCAGCATGAGGCGTCTGGATCACTGCGACCATGGGAACGTCTGAGGGGTCGGGTTCCGCCGTGAGAAAAATGTTACACCTGTTCTGGTTCTGGAGGCGGTTCTGAGTGTTCTGAAACGCTGAAGTAAACTTTTTTAACTTATAAGCTTTTAACAAACAACGAGTGACGTGAAGATTTTTTTTACTTAATTTATCATCCTGGAAAAAGACAGGGATTGTTCTGGAATCGTCATCGGCGCCGCGATAACTCAAAAAACGTCTCACGGATCGTCTTTGGATTTCATGCCAACGTAGACTTTAGTGTGAGGAAGAACTGGATTGATTTTGGGAACTGTGGCGAGTATATTTTCGACACTAGGAGGAGCTTTATCTGTGAAATGTTTTCAGCCGTACCTTCTCAACCGTTGGTCCGATTATGTACTCTTCGTGGATCATCTCACCCACATGGACTTTAGTGCGAGGAAGAACTGGATTGATTTAGTGGGGGAGTTTTACCTCCTAAAGTTTACGGGCCATAACTTGTCAACCATTAGTCGGATTGAGTCCAAATTTGGTGCAGATGAATCGACTTAAAGAGATCTAACTTTATAACATTGTGTTTAACTCTAATAGATCATATTTTAATCTTTAAGAGGAGATTCTTTTTTTTTGACTAAAAAACAAACACATCTTGGACATAACTTCTCAACCATTGGTCCGATTCGATCCGAGTTTGGCTCATATGAATCGACTCAATTATGGTCTACCTTGTAAATATATTATAAATATATTTAACTCAAAAAAGTTCAAATTTTACTCAGTACGGGGGCTTTTCTATTAAATAACTTTCTAACTGTTTATCGGATTTATTTGAGATCTTGTGAGTATAAATCGACTGGAAGATCTTTCTTTATATATATATACATATATATATATATATATATGTATATATATACATATATATATATATTACTCGAATAGCTCACCTCTTATTTTCTAGGAACCGTTTTTCGATTTGTTTTTTTCTCCCCCCAAAAAACATATTGTGGACAAACTTCACATTTCGTATGTGGAGTTAAATCAGTTGCCTGTACGACGCAGGGGATTGGGGACTTTTTTCTGGCATATACCCTCGCTGTCGGGGGCAACAGTTCTAGTCCGGCCGTAGTAGAGTATTGGCGTTAGAACCTACAACCCTCCATGTTTACAGGATATGAAAACAAAGAATATAAGAAAACATCTCAGGCATTTGGAGTCACCGAACAAAATGTGAATTTTCTTTTTCATTTCTTTTAAATCGATTTATTGAGTTGAGGGGCGGGTCCTTAACAATCACACCCTACCCCAAATGACCAGGAACCCTCCTCGCCCTTCCTCACCTTTCCTCACCTTAACCAACCTCTTCATAAGGATACTGAATAAAATAACAGTGAAAAACAAGAAAATACATATAACGGTATATTTTAATGTACTTTCTGGCAAAATCGGTCATTTAGACATAAATACTTTAACAGTAATTACTTGTTTGTGACATTATAGTATTTTTTCATTATATTCTTCGTTATGTCAAAATTTTGTATTTTCACTATAAAATATGTTGATTTCTTACCGTAGCTCTTTCACATTTTCTATAAAGCAATTTTAATTCATCATTTTTGACAGAAACACGACATTAAAAATGTGTAAGACTTAATTATCTGTATATTGTGACTTACTGTTACTTCCCCTACTGTAAACTGGTTTACTGTATATATAACTTCACCATAGTATTTAACCACAATGTGTTCTACATGGTGACTCGTAAAAAAAATCTGGGAACCACAGCTGCTGGTATTTAACATAAATTATACAGATTCTTTTTCTTTCTTTTTTTACAGTGTAGCACTGCAGTTGGCAGAAACTGAATCGAATCCACATTCACACCTGTTAGCCTGTAAGAGGAGGAACCCATGTGCCTTCATGTCATGCCGCTGTTCTGTAAACGCAGTGAGGGTGGGATGGGGTACGACTGTTCCACTAATGAGAGGGCAGCAGGGGGTCAAAGGTTACGAAGCACAAAAAAGAACTGAGCTGAACTGACTTTTTTTGTTGATTTTCTACCTTGAGCTAGCTGCTACCAGCTACTAGCTGCTACCAGCTACTAGCTGCTACTAGCTGCTACCAGCTACTAGCTGCTACCAGCTACTACCTGCTACCAGCTACTAGCTGCTACCAGCAACTAGCTGCTACCAGCTACTAGCTGCATTGTAAGTCTTTGGTTGCTGGGGCATACCATAATATGTCATCAGAACATGACCCACCTGCATACAGATGTTCGACTCGCCTCTGTTACTACCTCTGCTGGTGGATCGGCTCAAACCTCCCTTTATTACGCCGCTTTGAAAAGGCTGGGAGAAAGAAAAAAAAAGACGTTTTCAACCAGAAGAGTTTTCGTCTGTCAAATGTGAGAAGAAGAAGAAGAAAAAAATAAAGGTTTGTGTGATTCTTCCTAACTCATCCAACACCCTCACAATGATCCTTTTTCTCCACAAAGCCCACCCAGTGGGAATCACAAACTGAGCTGAAAACAGGCGGCGTCCTTTTTAGCAAATATTGGCGTTTGGGGCTAATTGGTTTAGATATAAGAAGAAGGGAAAAAAAGCGTGTCGGAAACAAACTGTGTCGACTCTGTGTGACGGCGGCGAATCCAATAAGAGGTGTGAATGAGTTTAATTAGTGCTATCACAATGCCTATCAACCCTCACACACACACACACACACACACACACACACACACACACGCACACACACTGTCATGTTTGCTGGGCAGTAATCGCTGGCCACAGCATGCTCCGAGTAAAACATTGGCACCACAGATAAGACAAGCCCCCCCCCCCCCTCCGTTTACAGCAAGACGCCCCCCCGCTGTGGGCTAACAAGAACACATTAACCTCCCTCACACACACACACACACACACATTCTGCCTCTGTTTTTTTCCAGCATGCAAACGTATTCTCATTCTGTCACACGTGAGCGCCTCCACACATTCTCTCACATTCGCCGCCATCGGACCCCCGCGGGAGGGAGGCGGCGCTGACTCACCCACGGGGTGAGCTTCAAAAATCTCCCCAAATTTATAATTTAATGATAATAAAATGCAAATATGGAATTAATTAATCACGAAGGCAGAGGAATCATCCACCAGCTGGAAGGTAATCCCCTCCAGTCTACACTGTAAAAAAAACAAGTGTTGAGGTACTCAGAAAAACATACTTCAGCTGGTGAACCTCAAAGTATTTTCAACTTAAAATGAATGAGTTGCACTCAGAAGTACTTAATTTAATCTAGTTTTACCAGTTGGAATATGTTTTTTCATCACAATTTTTTTTTCTTCATTTTTCGACCCCAAAAGTATGAAAATTCTTCAAATATCCTTCAAAAAACTTTAATTTTACTTTTAACCCAGAGTCCAATATAGAGTCCAGAATCCAAAGCTGTATGATGGCCTGAAAGACGCAATGTTGTCCCTGGTGTTTGTTTTATTGTTAGCTGGATTAGAGATAAAACAAACTGTAAAAAGACAAAAGTTTGATAAACTCCCACAAAAAAAATCAACTTAATTAAATTAGGTATTTACAACTTGAATTGATAAATTAGAGTTAAAAGATCAATTAAGGTGACTAGTTGAAGGGATTTCTTTTTCTTTCTTTTTTACAGTGCGTGATTAAACACCCAAAGCTAAAAAAAAAAGAGAAATTCCAGCTTTTGAAAATTCTTCAAATCTCTTTCAAAAAAAAACCTTTAAAATCATATGTTCTACCTTTAAAAAAAACTAAAACATAAAACAGTAAAGAAATATGTTTATTATTATGTCACATACCTGAATTTATTTTTTATCCCTGCAGCTTTTTCAAATAAATATTATACACTGTTAAAAGTGGATAGTTGATGAACTCAACAAATTAACTAGTACAACTAAAATGAAGTATTTACAAGTTATAATGTTTTAGACTTGATAGTAATTTAACTGTGTTAGCATTGAATTATTTATTTTTTTACAGTGTACATGTCTTAGTTCCCTTCAGCAAAAACAGGGAATCCGGATTTTTCTCCCATTTATTTATCTTTTTGTTTAACTTTATTTATTTTACTGTATTTGTGGAATGTCAACTTTTTTTATAACTTCAATAACCAGAAAAAATAAATAGATAAATAAACAAATAAAGACGAACCACTGGATTTAAAAAAATAATTAAATTTGTGATAAATAAATCATAAAATGATTGAAACAAACAAAAATTCCCATTTATGTCATTGCAAATCTTTCATTGGGAACAAACTATAGTCGCAAAACTCTGCATTTTTATGATATAGTGTGTTTAATTGAATTAATGGACTGGCAGAATCCCATTGTACTCAAATGTGATCAGAAGATTAGATTATCTCTCTAAATAAAGGAAATGGATTTAATCTGAGTCTCAGTTTCTCTGCACCATGATGGTGATGAAGGCTAAATCACTATTCTCAACTATGACCTCCATGCAGCATCCGAGATGAATAAAAACATAAATTTATTAAGATTTAGCTTTAATAAAAGGTCCTCTGATGCGTTCAGGCTCACCCCCCTGTGATGCATTCAGGCTCACCCTAATATTAATGTTCTGCTGTATCTCTCATTAAATTCCTTCCTAATGCCTCCATTGTATTAAAACTACCCTCTCCTTGTTTGTGGAGGGCGGTGTGTGATGAAAGGGGGGGGGGGTGAAGAGAGGCGTAGTGTTAATAACATTTTCTAAAAGTTCTAAACAAACACCTGGAGTTATTAGTTAAAAGCCTTGATTGATTTATTCTCCCTCCCCGCCCATCATGCTAAGGGGGCGGGTCCTCACCTCCTCCCAGTATAAAGCCGAACCTACCCAGCAGATCGAGAGCACACAGAGGGAGGTAGGGAGGAGAATCAGCACAAAGAGGCAGACAGAGGGAGGAAGGAGAGAGAGCGAGAGAGAGAGAGACAGAGAGAGAGAGAGAACTAAGCGCGCGGGTTTGGATACCGGAGATTACGCACAGACTGCGCTCTAGCATGAGTTTAGCCGCATACCTGGATTAAATCGGACCTGCAGCCTACTTGCAGAGCGCAAGTTCGCTGGCACTTTGTCTGCGTGGAGGTGGAGGCGGAGGAGAGGCGCGCGGAAAGCAACGATGGAGCGCGGCTGGGCGGGATGGCGCGCGCTGCTCGCCCTGGTCCTGCACGGAGCGGTGAGCATGGCGGCCAAGGAGCTCCAGTGTCAGGAGATCTCCGTCCCGCTGTGCAGAGGCATCGGCTACAACTACACCTACATGCCCAACCAGTTCAACCACGACACGCAGGACGAAGCCGGGCTGGAGGTGCACCAGTTCTGGCCGCTGGTGGAGATCAAGTGCTCGCCGGACCTGCGGTTCTTCCTCTGCAGCATGTACACGCCGATCTGCCTGGAGGACTACAAGAAGCCGCTGCCGCCCTGCAGGAGCGTCTGCGAGCGGGCCGAAGCCGGCTGCGCGCCGCTCATGAGGCAGTACGGCTTCCCGTGGCCGGACCGGATGAGGTGCGATCTCCTGCCCGAGCAGGGGAACCAGGACACCCTGTGCATGGATGATAACCGGAGCCAGACCACCACCGCGTCCCCTGTTGTCGCCAAGTCCACCAACAGACCCCTGAAGCCCTACAACCCCAGGAAGAAGAGCGGCTACGGCCGGGGCATCCCGGGGAAACACAAACCGGCCGGGTCCCAGTGTGAGCCGGGCTGCTTCTGCAGGACTCCCATGGTGCCGGTCAGCGATGAGGGGCACCCGCTGCACAACCGGGTCAAGATCGGGCAGATCCTGAACTGCGCCATGCCGTGCCACAACCCCTACTTCACCCCGGAGGAGAGGACCTTCACCGCCTTCTGGATCGGCCTGTGGTCCGTCCTGTGCTTCATCTCCACCTTCGCCACCGTGGCCACCTTCTTAATCGACATGGAGAGGTTTAAGTACCCGGAGCGGCCCATCATCTTCCTCTCCGCCTGCTACATGTTCGTGTCCGTCGGATACATCGTGCGGCTGATCGCGGGACACGACGAAGTGGCGTGTAACCGGGAGAACGGCGCCGACCACATCCACTACGAGACCACCGGCCCGGCGCTGTGCACCATCGTCTTCCTGCTCATCTACTTCTTCGGCATGGCCAGCTCCATCTGGTGGGTCATCCTCTCCCTCACCTGGTTCCTGGCCGCGGGGATGAAGTGGGGCAACGAGGCCATCGCCAGTTACTCCCAGTACTTCCATTTGGCCGCGTGGCTCATCCCCAGCATGAAGTCCATAGCGGTTCTGGCTCTGAGCTCAGTGGACGGGGACTCGGTTGCAGGGATTTGCTACGTGGGGAACCAGAATTTGGATAACCTGCGGGGTTTCGTGCTGGCGCCCTTGGTGATCTACCTGTTCATCGGCACCATGTTCCTCCTGGCTGGGTTCGTGTCGCTGTTCCGGATCAGGAGTGTCATTAAGCAAGGGGGCACCAAGACTGATAAACTGGAGAGGCTGATGATCCGGATAGGGGTCTTCACGGTCTTGTACACCGTCCCAGCCACGGTTATAGTCGCGTGCTACTTTTACGAGCAGCATAACAGACAGACGTGGGAAATTACGCACAACTGCACGTGCCTGACGGACCCGAACAGGCAGAAACCGGACTATGCCGTCTTCATGTTGAAGTACTTCATGTGCCTCCTGGTGGGGATCACCTCGGGAGCCTGGATCTGGTCCGGGAAAACCTTGGACTCCTGGAGGACTTTCTGCACGCGCTGCTGCTGGGGGAGTAAAGCCTCAGCGGGGTCCATGTACAGTGACGTCAGCACGGGACTCACCTGGAGGTCCGGGACGGCCAGCTCCGTCTCCTGCCCCAAACAGATGCCACTGTCCCGGGTTTGAACTGTCCCGTTATGACAACAACAAAACAACAACAACTCTCTTTTTGGAGGGAGCGTTTATTAGATATATTTTGGTAATCAATTCACTCAAGGTGAGTCACCAAAATAAAAGCCCGGATGACTTTTTGTCCCCCTAATGTGAACAAGTTAAGAGGATGACGTTTGGATTCCTTCCTAGCCTTACCCAGAAGGGATTTGAATAGAGGGGGGGTGGAGGGCGGAGCCGAGGAGGGGGGCTAATTGTGTTTGGATTGTCCATCAGCTTGTTGTAATTAGCACATTAATGAGCGCCTAATGGATTCTCTTTAAATAATGAGACTGTCAGCAGCAGAACAATGTACCTGCACTAAAGAATGCAGGGTCTTATCTTGGGGCTTAATTGAATGCACACAGCTGACAAGACCCCCCTCTCCCTCCTCTTCGATGGGTGACACGGTCTGACCGAGGCTCTTCATTCTTACCGTAAAGAACCGAAGTGTCTTAAAAACCTGAGAGCTCCTGAGATGCCTTAATGAAAAAAAAAGTCTCAAACGGGTTGCATCAGCGCGTAAAAGTGTATTTATATAATTATTGGTGTACATAGACACACATATATATATAAATATAAATATAAAATATATTGTACATTTGTATATGGAGGAGAAAAAAAAGGAATTTCAGCAGATTGTAAATATGTATAATTTCCACTTTGATAGAAGATTCTATTTTGAGAATAAAAACGACTTTTATTGGACTTTTTGTTTTTGCTCATTCTATCTGATGTTTAAGGCTGAAATAAAAAAAAAATCTCATTACATCTCATTACGGGTTAGGGCGGAATGAGATGAAGTTCTGGTAGTTTGAGGTTTATGTTTTGGGTTTGGGTTAAAGTTTTGGCTTCATTAAACCTCCCTGGTGTTTGGAGATGGACGTTCTGCAGGGAGATCAACAGGGGGTCCTCTCGGTTTAAGCCCCCCAGAACCAGCGCTCCAGGCCGGATCTTAACTCTTGACTTTAGTCCACTCTTAAAACCCTAATCCAAACTAGAGATTACACCTTTAAGATCATCCTATTTCACACCGTTGGAAGTCAATGAACTTCATCCAAACAGGTTATTTATTGTCCTTTAAGCTTAATTGATAGACGAGTGAATGGATGAATGGACAGATTAGGTGAAAATGAAGTTGTCACATTGAAAAAAAATACAGTAAAATCAATGATAATGTAAACAGTTTGTGTCCAAAACAGTTAAATAAGATGCAGATGATCCACAAACACTGAAAGATTAGGAGAAAGTCCTCATATAAAGCGCAAAAATCCAGTTAAAAAAGAAGTTGCCTGTCGTACAGAATGATAATAATGAATATGACGTATATAGGATATGACAAACTGGATTAATACATATTTAAAAAGATGCGTTTGTGATGTTATATCAGGTCACATGACACATAAAATAAATTAGAATGAAAAAAATAGGTTCATTATAGAAATACTTGTGGTATTATTTCATTGTAGTTTTGTACAATACTCTATTAAGGGCATAAATACTATATATTTGTCATAGTAGTAATAATCTTAATATGGTTTTTATCAAGCGGCAAGTGGATGAGTCATATCTCATGTTATTATTATTATAATTATATCCATTTATTGTTAATTTTACCGATAGGCTGTATTGAAACAAGAGAAGAAAAAATCCTGAATGCTTTTCTTTAACAGTTTCTTTACACTATTAGGATAAACCTCTTCCTCATCCTTCGTTCTTTTCTTGTCGGTGTTTCAGTTCAGGTTTCTCTAAAACGCTCATATAATTAAAGCTTATAATTCCATATAAGTCCATCCAGCATCGAAACTAAGTGTGAATCAGCAGAAGTTTTCCGAGTAATATCGAGGAATAATGTTCAATTTTTGTGTGTAAACTATTCATTGTGTCACTTATAGTCACTCAATAGTCTCACATGAGCTTAAAACTATCATTTTCTCTAAACTTTAGGGGAAAATTAAACTCCACGAAGCTGCAGAGAGAGGGGTAAAGTTATGTTATTCTGCCCCCTGGTGGTCGAATACCGAACAGAAGAAAACACATTAAAGTCAAACAGTTAAATTATCAACTAAAATCGGTGTTCTGACGTAATAATAAACAACAATGATGCGTTTGTTAAATGCTGTATAAATGTTTTATCTTTTGTTTTCAACTCGTAAAGTGCAAAATTTTCAGCTTGTGTTTTATTATCAAGGGAAAGTTCTACAAGTTCTGCATCTATTTAACGCTTTTAACGCCTTAACCATCTCTTCTGTGTCACATTGAACCTGATCCGACATGAAGTTTGAACCAATTGACATTTGCTGCATTTGCATGTGGCTCATTTTCTATTTAGGCAACAACAAAAAAAAAATTCGGCTAAAATTGTGATTCATGGGTTTGTAAATATGCAAATCTCAAAAAAAGAAAAAACTCCAGCCAAGTATTCAGTGTGTGCAGAATAGTTCTAATTAGGATAATATGTATATTCTGTTATTTTATCCCCCCCACCTCCAAGAATCAATAAACCATAATAATACATGATCATTTATTACAGATTTATTACAGGGTCTTATTCCCATGTGCTTCAAATTCAAATTTGGATTTATTTTCCTCTACACACACATTTATATGAATGATTTACTTTCATTTTTCTGAAACGCTCATATACTTTCATATCATTCGTACTTTTTTTTTTGCTAAAATCAACCTTAAAAGTGTCGTAAATTACTTTTATAACGGCATTAAAATGCTCACATCTAACTTTTGGGAGCCCTGCAGAAAAACCCTGCATTTGTTGTATTGTTGTATTTTTGCAGGATTAATCTTAAACTGCAAAGTAACTTACGTTCTTCCATAAGTAAGTAAAAGCTAAAAAAAAAAAAAAGAAGATGTGGAGGAAGGAGAACCATCGTAAAATGTAATGAAGTAAGTATGTTCCAGCACAGAGGATAATTCAGAGCTTAGAAAAATTAGTATGAAAAATATCTGGATGGTTTTATTTACCGGTATTTTTATTATTATTTCCTGTTGGAATGACTCTTCTGCACATCATTCACACTCCGGGGTTTTTCTTCAAACGATGACCAGGAGGCGTTAATGTGAAGCTCGGACGTCCACGGGAGCGAATAAATGTTGGTAAACATTCCTCAGGGTCGGGTCCTTGATCCACAGCTTGATCCACATCTCTCACGCAAAGTAGCTCAAGGAATGTTTCCATCCGAGAGAAAAAGTATCGTTACATAGAACTGGAATAAAAAAGGCGTTTATCTATTTAACTTCACTTAGACATTACGCGAAAATGGACGGCAGAAAATATGATTAAAGTTAGGGAAAGAGTGTTGATAAGAATTTTACACATGCTTTAAAAAGTTCTGGAGGGATCAGAGTTCTATGGGAATGTTTTCCTGGTGAATTAATCTACAGGTGTTACGTTTAAAATAGGATTATAACCGATGCTTAGTCTCTGGCAGAGATTTGCGATCTCCAAATGCTCTTATTTTGAAAGTTTTTCTGTGTTCTGACACCTGTCCATCAGTAGTTGGTGCTGCAGTAGCTCCTCTGTGGGATCAGATAATCTTCATTCCTCATCAAGGAGCCTTGAACGTCCGTGATCCTGTCTCCGGTTCACCGGTTCACCGGTTCACCGGTTCTCCTTCTTTGGACGACTTTAAACCACTGCAGACCAGGATCACCTGGTCTGCGGTTCTGGAGATGTTCTGATCTAATCGTCTAGCCATCATAATCACGTTGCTCGAAATTGGCTGAATTCTCATTTATTCCCGATGCAGGTTGAGTAGAATTACATTAATTATGTTTCTGGACCCTCTTCCAGAGGTCCTAAATCCTCTGCAAGAGGTACTAGACCCTTTCCAAGAGGTACTAGAACCTTTCCAGGTGATACTAGACCCTCTCTAGGCAGTACTAGACCTTCTCCAGGAGGTACTGTCCCTCTTCATAAAATTATTTTTTTTACTGTTTTTAAAACATACGTAACCAAACAATTCATCGTTCTACGGTTATTTTAATAATAATGATTGTGTTTTTTCCCCCGGTGAGGGACTTTAAAGGCTTAAAATTCAAGGCCCCGTGTTTGCACTGATATATATATTCAAGGGAAATATTTACGATGTCATGTGTATAAAGAAATGGAAATATTTGAGATAGTTGAGATATTTGGGATGTTTGGGATGTTTCGGGCGAAAGCAGCATCAATAAAAGTTAGAATAATGATGTATGACATGATTTCGTGGAGATTGAAGCCACCGGATTTGGAAACTCAAGAGTTTAAGACTGGATAATAGAGAAGTTAATTATTTACTTCTTACCGCCGTCACACAACGAAGCAAAGTGAAGTAAAGAAAAGTAAAGAAAAGTTAAGAAGAGTTAAGAAAAGTAAAGAAAAGTAAAGAAAAGTAAAGAAAAGCAAAAAAAAGTAAAGAAAAGTAAAGAAAAGTTAAGAAGAGTTAAGAAAAGTAAAGAAAAGCAAAGAAAAGTAAAGAGTAGTAAAGAAAAGTAAAGAGTAGTAAAGAAAAGTAAAGAAAAGAAAAGAAAAGTAAAGAAAAGCAAAGAAAAGAAAAGAAAAGTAAAGAAAATTAAAGAAAAGTAAAGAAAAGTAAAGAAAAGAAAAGAAAAGAAAAGAAAATTAAAGAAAAGTAAAGAAAAGTAAAGAAAAGAAAAGAAAAGAAAAGTAAAGAAAAGAAAAGAAAGAAAAGTAAAGAAAAGTAAAGAAAAGAAAAGAAAAGAAAAGTAAAGAAACAAGTAAAAATCTTTACCAAAACATTATATATATGACATTAGAACATTCTAGTGCGCTGCATGCGTGTTATTACAATGTTATTATCGCAGTTCTATTTTTCCCTACTACTATTTTCATTATTCTTATTCTTATTTGTACATTTTCAGTTCTGTCTGCGTGTTTAAGACTTTCCAGCTTTTTGAATCCTGAATCCTGAAAATGATATTCGTATTTTTTTTACGTTCTTCTTATTTATTTCTGTTGTAAACACTGGTGACGTTTGTGATTGAATGTCGTTTCCTGAGGCGGATCAGCCTCAGGAAGGTCCGCCTCCTGCTCCCATCCATCAAAAGAAGAGACGGCCGATCTGTGTTTGCTCTGACTAATGAGAACAAATTACTCTGCAGCTGCTTGTTTACCATGTGACGAGTTAACTTCCTCCTCCATCAGTGTGTGTGTGTGTGTGTGTGTGTGTGTGTGTGTGTGTGTGTGTGTGTGTGTGTTTATTTGTGTATTGGGTGATGAGGTTTAGGCATGTTCCCTCAAGCCCAAAAGCAAAAATCAACAGAGGAAATGGCTGCAGGGGTCGCGCCTGTCCCGCCTCCTTCAGAATAAACAAAGCGCTGAGTCGGCGGTAGACGTTAAAGGTCACCGAGGAGAAGATCCTGACGACCCCGCTCTTCCTCTTCTTCTTCGTCGGTAGCACAGTTCTATGAATGTCATCTTTGTGTTGTCATTTAATTACCTCTGGCTCTGACTGGTTTTGCTATAATCACGTTAGGACGTCTGAATGAATTACCCTCAAAGATCGATACAACAAACTTTTGATGGGCGCTCGCACCGATGCATGCTGGGATGCACCGCCAATAAAGGAGAAGCCGGAGGAAAACAACACGGGCGCAGTGAAAGAGCATAGCTGAAAACGTTTCAGAGGCTGATCCATCTCTCATGCATGTGTGAAAAAGTCCTGCAGGGTGAAGGGTTGCAGAGGTGAGAGGTCAAAGGTCATGTTTGTCATTTCTGGCATGTTCTGTCAGGGTGGAGAAAGAAAAGAAACGACAGCGCTGGAGGTCTTTTTCTATCTGAAGAGAGCAATCCGACCAAGAGATAAAATGTATTTTGTACTCACTCCCACAGCTGCTGAGTACAAATACTGTGTTTGTGTACTTCAACGGAGATTTCATGAATCTTTACTGTGAGTTTTTATTCTTTTTATTTTGCATTATTACCTGATTTCGATGCATTGGCATTTCTTTAACCTTAAATGTTAATTATTAACTTCCTGGTCCTTTATTATAATTATAATATGTGTGATGATGAGCAAAAACTTTTTACTTTATACTTTTAGTACTCTTTTGTAAAACATTTCACAGCCTGTACTTTTTGCACTTTTACGTTGTTTTAAGACATCTTTCGACTTTTAATGGGAATTCCTTTGAGCAGCTTTGCGTCTACTTGAGTAAAGGACGTGAGAACTTTTACCTCCTCTGATGGACATGCAGAAACTTCCTCAGTCCTCCAGACATTCCTGCAGAGCTGAGAAGCAGCAGACGAATGAAACCACAGCGCCCTCTGCTGGTGGCAGGAGGAAGAGCAAATGGACCATTGGTGCAGAAAGTTAGTCACAGTAAGATTGATTATTTGTTGCCATGGCGCCCTCTAGTGACGGGTTTTTGCTTCTTTTTTAGTTTATTTAGGCTTTTGAGGAATAATCCTGCACTGCAAAGGGAAAAATTGTTGATGAATTTAAATAAATTACTTCAACTAGTAACGTAAACCTAAGTATTTTTTGTGTTAAACCTATTCATTTAAGTATAAAATAATTAACGCTGTAACGTCCTCGCCGAGTTAAAAAAAAAAAAAAGAAAAAGAAATTAAAATTATTTTCTTTGCAATTTTTTTTTTTTTCATTTATTAATTTTGATATCTTATAATTTCAGATTTCAATTTTTTTTTTTTCTCATTTCGGGGTCCACTGTAAAAAGAAAATTGTTGATGAACTTAAAATAATTAGTTCAACCAGTATTATTAATTCAAGACTAAAATATTTAATTACTTGTGTCATCAGTGGAAGTTATTTTCCAAATCAATAAGACATTTTTTCTTTTTTTTTCTTTTTTGCGGGGCGTAATATTTGTCTTAAACCGCTGCAGGAGTTAAATAATGTCATATTTGTGCATTTACTGTCTTATATTTTAGGTTACGAAGGTAAAACCATGTTTTTTGGAAGAGATTTGAAAATTTCCAAAGCTGAAATTTCTCCTTTTTTTCCTTTCGGGATCCAGCCGTACGCAGTTTTATCCATTTCACCACCACTTGGAGAAAATGAATTTTCGTTTGGAGCCTGAAGCCCCGCCTTTATTTACCACATTAAATAAAAACAGCTTTAACGGTGTTATGAAGTAATCTGTTGACGAAAGGTCAAAGTTCAGCCATCCTTCACAACAAATCAGACGCTCGTTCTTTGTCTTCCTCCATCCCATCATCTCTATCTTCAACATCAAAGGAAGACAGAATGGATTTTGTTTTCCATCAGGGACCCCCGCCCCCCCATTTCATCTAAACTACCACTGCAGAGGTGAAGAGGACTCTGGGTAATCAATATCCTGATGCCTTCGACATCTTCTCTGATGTGCTGCTGTGGTCAATGTCAGCCTTCTCCCTCCTGCTTCTCCACCTCCTCCGCCTGTCAACCGTGAGATGGGCGCCTTACGGAACCCGTGGCGGAGGCGGGTCGACGCATTGAGTTGATGCGAGGGCAAGTCGGATGGCGAGCGAAGGCACCAGCTCCTAACATTCTGCTCTGTATTGACGTTTGAGCGCAGCAGGAGGGGCGCTTCATCTCCGAATGAGAAACGTCCAGACGAAAAACTTCACCCAAAGGTCAGGAGTCAGTACCCAATAATATCCTCAAGGGGGCGCTGTTGTCGCTCTTCAGCTGGTAACTCTCAGGTAAATTAAATATTTACGACTCGTATTAGATTATTTTAGTCAAGAGTTCGGTCACCAGACGCAGAGGTCAATCAAAAAAATGTGTTTTTACGGTGCATGATTAGCATAAACGCATAAAAAAAGCAACAACAGACAGAACAGACTCTTCACTGTCACTTTAGGAACAAGGTTTTAGGTGAACTTGAGGTCACCAGGTTTGCTTGTCCAACCTTTGGACCCGGTCCAGGGTCAACACGGTCCTTTCTCTGATGTTTCTGCAGGTCTTAGTGGGGCATGTGTTCGGGTCAGGGCTGCACCGGAGGTAACGGGTCTCAGAGGTTTCGGTGTTGCGTTCACTGTCATCGTTCGGACCAGAGAGGGGTATCGGTTTTAACTGCGGTTGAAATTTGGATACCAGCGTTGAGTTTTAGAACTTCAGCTCCGAACTCCAGGACCCGAGTTTGGGTCCCCAGGACGAAGTTTTCTAACTGAACTCACTAAAAGTTTGTCGAGAACCAAGAACCCGATATTATAAATAATAATAACTAAAAGTCGTTGTGTCCTTGGAAACAGGTTAAGAGTATATATTTTTTTCCATGGTATTTTACCGTGTTACTGTGTTCTACATGTTCGCCAGATTTTTTCACGGTAAAATTCTGGAAAACACAGCTGCCGTTATTTTACCGTGAATTCTGCAGATTTTATTTTTACAGTGAGTCTCGCTGTAGTGGATAAGGCGAATAAACATACATGAAGAAATAGTAAATAACTTTCTTATTTTTATTTTTGGTGAAAAACCCAGTATTTTACTGTAAAAATACAAACGTTTGTAAAGATTAAAGGAACAACACCATAATGTCACAAGAAGTTAATACTGTAAAACTAATATTCTGTATCAATAGCAGATTTTTACCGGTATGGAAACACAAATAACCAACTTTAACCATTTAGCAAAAGCATTCCACAATTTTTGACGGACAGAAGATGCTAAAAAAAAATACGGTATAATTTGGGAAATAATGACGATTTCTAGGTTAAAAGTTTGAACTCATGTATATTACTGTTATTTTATGTAATAAAATATCTAACCATAAAAAAGGTTGACATTATATTTATTTTTATGGACATTAACCCCAACGTCTTGCACATGGTCACTGTATTTTTTTACGGTAAAGTTATGCTGCCGAGATTTTACCGTAAATTATACAATTTTTATTTTTTTGACTGTTTTTACAGTGTAGCTGAGCGACTTCCACCCTGATTCTGATTTTTTACAGTGCAGAAAGATGCACATAAAGTCAAACTTGTCACTCGGTCATCATAAGTAACAAATAACAAATCTCAAACTTCATTTTTCTTCCAAACCACATTTTTTGATAAAACTATCCAGAATAAAGGAGATTTTATCAGTTGGGACTTTTTCATAAATCACTTCCTGTTTGTAAAAATGGACCCGATTTTGTTTACTTTGCTCTCTGTGTTGATGTTGAACGACGGTGGCGAGAAGGTCGGCGGTCTTATGTCAACCCAGCGGGGTGGGCTTAAGTCAGGTCGCGGTCGGGTCTTGGGGTTGGTACCCTGAGGGGTCAGAGGTCAGGTCAGTGTGTCTGTTGTGGCCGTCAGCACTCATGTCATGCAGACAGCAGCTGAGCGCCGTGACCACCGCTTCATCAAGGTCAGCCTGGGATTGTTAGACTCAGGGGTCCGAACACACGGACCTCCGACCGCACAAAAATAAAGAATAAAGTGCATTTTACTTTAGTAAAGTATGTTTATTATAACAAAAAAGATTGCGTACAGTCAACACGCAGCAAGAAAGAAAGAAACTTCAGTTTTTCACATAGAAACAAGAATGTTTGAGAAACTTTCTTTATTAGTTCCTGACTGACTGAATAGAAAGTCTGAGTTTTTCTGCCGCACCCATTCAAAAGAGAAAAAAACACGTCGCAAATGACGTAAAGTAAACCGTTCCCTTTCATAAAAACACACTGCGGCGTTATCGCTGTCATTTTTCTAGCCGCTAAATCCGACTTTTTTTGTGCCGACGGTGCGGATTAATAGTTCCGGATACTTCCTTTTTTCATTATGTAGTTCTTTTCCTTCCAGTTGTATCCAGCGGTTTCCCACCTCACTGCCCTTATACTGCTCTATACTATCTCAAATACTGAAACTACACTTTCTGCATGAGTATGCAACTATTATATCGATTAGGGGCCAATACGACAAAAGTCCGATCACGGTAGGGGGTCTTTGGACCTTCATGTACCGGCTAGTTCCTCATGCTAAAACAAGTAAAAACCTATTTTTATGTTAACTCGCCAAGAAAACGCTTAAAGTCATTTTCTGTTTCCGGTGTATGTAAGGTGCTTTTACTTTGAAGGTTGAGCGGAAGTTAAGTCGGACGTTACTTGATAACTTAAGAACGGAGTCGGGGTGGCCGCCTCGTCCGGCGGACGGTCTCGCTCCTGTTAACCCATCAAATCACCAGTATTTACAAAAACTCTCGGTTTCACAAGTAATGGAGTACATTCTGTGAAGGGTTGTTCCAAACCCCTTCAAGATAAAACTCAAAGACCAAACACGTAAGCTACTACGCCATTTAAGCACAATCTCGTTTACACCAAATGTTAGCTGTGATAACGTACTTCCTTAAGTTTCTATGGCCCAGTACGGAGGATGTAAGGGCATCAAGTGGTGCGGTTCTGGACTGTGGGAAATCGAACACCCCGTATTTTATACTCTACAGGGCCACTAAAATCGTGACAAATGCTTCCTCGAGAGACGATGTTTGCTCTGTCAGTAGTTGGTTACCATAGAAACATGGCTCACTGTACTATCGGCGGAATCAGCCTTGTTCGGTAAAAGTCGCTAAAAGGCTATTTTTTGGCCGTCTTGTTGGTTTCATAGTTGTTAAAGTCACTATCAAACAAAATGTCAGTAAGTGTGGAATACCGATACCTTCAAAGTTTGTATTATAGTGGAACAACTCAAAGACTTTGTGCATTTATAGTCGTGAAAGCAAAATATCTGGGCCCTTGAACAGAAGATGGACAGCAGTTTTTGACAGAGACGGTCCAAAGTCGATTACACCCATGCCCTCTTGTCTTGAGATTCCCCGCTGTCGGACTGGTGGCCTGAGTTTGCTCCAGTAGGAGGGGACTGGACCAACTTTTTAACCCCCATAGGTGTTGGTACCCTGGGGATTGGTGGCGATCCCCTGCCAAGGCGAGGGGACAGAGGAGGTCTCAGGTGGTTGTGGGGAACAGAGTGAGTTGGTACTGGAGAGTCTTTGCTTTCGGGCTTCTTGTCATTAGTGGACTCAGCTGGTTGAATCATGGTTCCGACGTTCACCTTCATAGGAGGCGGAGCTTCGGTATTTGGCGCAGCAGCAGCCGTCTTTGAGCTTCCACTCGGGCTGGTTCTTCGGGTCAGAAGAACGTCCCTGTCCTCAGTTGTAGTCGTTGATGTCAACATGCTGCTTCGCTCTACTTTACTCATCTCCTCCATGAGCATCTCCCGTTTGCTCCTCCACGTCACCATCGCTTTCATGGAGCTCACCAGGTCCATCAGACTGAACAGAACGGACAGGGCGGCGAGGCCCAGCATGAAGTTGAGCATCAAGGTCTTCTCAGTTGGTCTGGAGATGTAGCACTGGACCCCCGATGTGCATGGGGCCTCGTAACAGAGGAAGCTCGTAGGAATTGTCAAACCAAAGAGGAAGAACTGACCTGCGCCGAAAACAACTTCTAGAAGGATCCGTAGAATCACAACCAGGAAGTAAGCGCAGTGGAAACGAGGGACGGCCCATTCTCGCGGGGGGTCGTGAAGCGGAGCTTTGTGCAATGAAAGTTCTCTTGAGGATCTCGAGTTCTCAAGGCTCCTGCTATAGCAGAAACGCCCATAATAGGACAAAACCTTGTGCAGGACATAAGTTGCGAAGAGCAGATGGGGCAGGAAGAGGAGAATCAGGTGGAAGATCCAGAGGCGGAAGACGGACACCGGAGCAAATACGTTAAAGCAGACATTGGAGCAGCCCGGCTGGATGGTGTTGCAGATAAATCTGTCCTGCTCGTCACTGAAGAGGGGGATCCCGGCCAGCAGGAGGACCAGAAGACGTAAAACCAGCATCACAGTCCACCAGACTTTACCTGTCGTAAAGAGACGATAGATTTCAAAATGATCCAGCAGAGTTATTAGGTTGTTTTAGCAGCCAGCTCCAGATGGAGGGTTGATTGATGAGTTAAATTGTAGAGGTAGAGAGAGTCACAGCTAGAAAACAAAACACATGTTCTTCAATATGGTGCCCCATATGTACACTCACTTCATTTATACACATTTATACCAATTTATACCCATGTATGCCCATTTATACCCATGTATACCCATTTATATCCATTTATACCCATGTATACCCATTTATATCCATTTATATCCATTTATACCCATGTATACCCATTTATACCCATTTATACCCATGTATGCCCATTTATATCCATTTATACCCATTTATACCCATGTATGCCCATTTATACCCATGTATACCCATTTATATCCATTTATACCCATGTATACCCATTTATATCCATTTATACCCATTTATACCCATGTATGCCCATTTATACCCAAGTATACCCATTTATATCCATTTATACCCATGTATGCCCATTTATACCCATGTATACCCATTTATATCCATTTATACCCATTTATACCCATTTATGCCCATCTATACCTATGTATACCCATTTATACCCAGTTATACCCATTTATACTCATTAATACCCATTTATACCCATTTAAACACTCTGATTTGAGTTCATATTGTTGCTTATT
Organism: Lophius americanus; assembly: GCA_037951165.1. Taxonomy (NCBI): domain Eukaryota; kingdom Metazoa; phylum Chordata; class Actinopteri; order Lophiiformes; family Lophiidae; genus Lophius; species Lophius americanus. The sequence continues at coordinate 3,626,455 of JBBDHG010000210.1, read as the reverse complement.
TTCAGAAGGCTTACAGATATTGACAAAACAGGGAAGACCCACCGATAAAGTATATGATAAATACTGTAAAGGATTTTTTTTCTCCAACTTTTTGGTTGTTTGAAGTTACATCATTTTGTTTAGTACGTCCAACCAGGCTTTAATTTGCCATAAAAAAAAATCTGATCTGCGGGGGCCCACCCCAGGGCACCGTCCTTGGCCCCTTACTTTTTTAGCATGTACCCGCTGGCCACAAAAGGTGTGTCTATTACCCCTGATATATAATTGAATAATCAACTTAAACAAACGTGAAGCGAAGATGAAAAAAATGACAGGAAGGGAATGATCATTTACAGATGTAAGTAAAAAGTAGAAAATTAAATATTTTGTAAATATTTAAATATTGGGGGGAAATTTCAAACTGGTCAGCAAAAAAAAAATTGTTTTTTAAACGTAATTTTACTCAAAATCACAATCGGCTCTCATAACGCCCTGATCGACCATAACATTGTAACCACTGACTGTTTAAGGGTCTAACATGGATAATCTCGTTACCATGGGAGGTGGACGCTTCAGGCAGCAGGTGAACATTTTGTCCCAAAGTTTGTGTGCTGGAAGTAGGAAAACTGGGAAATTATAAGAACCTGAGCGACTTTGACAAGGATCAAATTTTGATAGATTACTGGGTCATGTCCAGAACAACAGGTCTTGTTGGATCTTTCTGTTCTGCAGTGGTTAGCACCTACCAAAGGGGTCTGAAGAAGGACAACCGGTGAACCGGAGACAGGGTCATGGAAGAGCAAAGACCAGCTCATATTGCTGGAGGAGCTACTGTAGCACGAATGGCAATTAAAAAATAAAAAAGTATGTGAATGCTGGTTCTGATAGAAGATGTCCGAAGACGTGAATCATCGTAGAACTGTTTTTGTCAGCCAAAGGCGGACCTGCACGATGTTAAGCAGGTGGTTTTAATGTTCTGGCTGATAAGTGTAAAATTAAGATATTAAGAAGTATGTTTAGGTTTTTAAAGTTCTTTTTTTTTTTTTTTTTTTAGGATTATAGTTAGAAAAAGTAAATTTACAAAGTTGTTTGATACAAAACAAAACCTTACCCATAAAAGAGACGTTGTGACAGATGGTGATGACGAGCAGGTCCATCGCTCCCATCTTCCTCGGTATTTAACTCCGATTACACAAAACAAGAAATAAAACACTGTAAAAGTGACCGATCCAATCCTCTAGACGGTCATCGTTCGTCTCGCCTTCTGCAATCCAGACTGGAAGGCCGACCCGCCCAGCTCGACACTAAATACAGACGCCTCCTGTGTTTCCTTACCGCCGTTCCTCAGCCGAGGCCCCCGACCTGCAAGAGAGGGAGCTATTCTTACTGGGATGCCATCAGAGCATTGTTGGGATGTCCAAGAACCACACAACTTTACAGGAAGCTGGAGAGCTTGTTATAGTCGGCCGTAAACTCCGGAAGACCTCCAGTCAATCCGTCACTCGCATTCAGACGGGCGTCACGTCATCTTAATGCGAGCGAACTTTATGATTTACTCTCGGAATATGTGGGAAACACCGTGAAAGTTGAGGGACCCTGTTTGTGGAATTAGCCCATGCTGATAAATGTTATATCTAAATGTTAAATCTAAGTCTAAATGTTAAAATGAAGTATATATGTTCTAGCTAAACGCTATATCTATATCAAATTTTTATATCTATATATTTAAATTTAAGTCTATATATTATATCTAAATGTTAAATCTAAGTCTAAATGTTAAAATGAATTATATATGTTCTAGCTAAACGCTAAATCTATATCAAATTTTTATATCTATGTATTCAAATTTAAATCTATATATTATATCTAAATGTTAAATCTAAGTCTAAATGTTAAAATGAAGTATATATGTTCTAGCTAAACGCTATATCTATATCAAATTTTTATATCTATATATTTAAATTTAAGTCTATATATTATATCTAAATGTTAAATCTAAGTCTAAATGTTAAAATGAATTATATATGTTCTAGCTAAACGCTAAATCTATATCAAATTTTTATATCTATGTATTCAAATTTAAATCTATATATTATATCTAAATGTTAAATCTAAGTCTAAATGTTAAAATTAAGTATATATGTTCTAGCTAAACGCTACATCTATATCAAATTTTTATATCCATATATTCAAATTTAAGTATATATATTAAATCTAAATGTTAAATCTAAGTCTAAATGTTAAATCTAAATGTAAATTTTATATCTAAACGTTAAATAGAAGTTAAATATTATATCTGATTGTTATTTCTAAATGTAATTGCTATATTTGAATATTAAATATAAATGTAAATGTAATATCTACATTTGAATCTAAATCCAATTGTTATATCTAAATATGTTAAAAGCGAAATCTATTTGTTATATATCTTAATGTTGAATCTAAATTTTATATCTAAATGTTAAATCTAAACGTTGAATCTAAGTCTAAATGTTAAAATGAAGTATATATGTTCTAGTTAAATGCTAAATCTATGTAAAAATGTTATATGTATATATTCAAATCAAAATCTGTATATTAAATCTAAAGGTTATATCTGAATGTTAAATGTAAATGTAAATGTTTATATATAAATGTTAAATGGAAATGTTAAATATAAATGTTAAATATAAATGTAAATTCTATATCTAAACGTTAAATAGAAGTTAAATATTATATCTGATTGTTATTTCTAAATTTAATTGCTATATTTGAATATTAAATATAAATGTAAATGTAATATCTACATTTGAATCTAAATCCAATTGTTATATCTAAATATATTAAATCGTAATCTATTTGTTATATATCTTAATGTTGAATCTAAATGTTAAATCTAAACGTTGAATCTCAGTCTAAATGTTAAAATGAAGTATATATGTTCTAGCTAAATGCTAAATCTATAAAATCTTTATATCAATATATTCAAAACTAAGTCTATATATTAAATCTAAAGGTTAAATCTGAATGTTAAATCTAAATGTAAATGTTATATATAAATGTAAAACATAAATGTTAAATCTAAATGTAAATTCTATATCTAAACGTTAAATAGAAGTTTAAATATTATATCTGAATGTTTTTTTCTAAATTGAATTGCTATATTTGAATATTAAATATAAATGTAAATGTAATATCTACATTTGAATCTAAATCCAATTGTTATATCTAAATATGTTCAAAGCGAAATCTATTTGTTATATATCTTAATGTTGAATCTAAATTTTATATCTAAATGTTAAATCTAAACGTTGAATCTAAGTCTAAATGTTAAAATGAAGTATATATGTTCTAGCTAAATGCTAAATCTATAAAATCTTTATATCAATATATTCAAAACTAAGTTTATATATTAAATCTAAATGTTATATCTGAATGTTAAATCTAAATGTAAATGTTAAATATACATGTAAAATATAAATGTAAAATATAAATGTAAATTTTATATCTAAACGTTAAATAGAAGTTTAAATATTATATCTGAAAGTTGTTTCTAAATTGAATTGCTATATTTGAATATTAAATATAAATGTAAATGTAATATCTACATTTGAATCTAAATCCAATTGTTATATCTAAATATGTTCAAAGCGAAATCTATTTGTTATATATCTAAATGTTAAATCTAACTTTTATATCTAAGTCTTAATGTTGAATCTAAATGTTATATCTAAATGTTAAATCTAACTATTATATATCTAAATGTTATATCTAAATGTTAAATCTAAATGTTGAATCTAAATGTAATCATTATATCTATATGTTAAATAAAATTTTAGTAAATTTTCTTATTTTCTAAATATTCAGGTCCATAAATTTACATTTAGATTTGAGATTTAGATTTAGATGTTTGTGTTAAAATTAGCATGTGCTACTTTTGAAGTGGTGCCCCATATAAACCTTAAAGGTACTATAGATAGAGGTACTTCTCTGTTTATATGACATATTTTTGCTAGTACGAAAACTTAAATAAGCTACTTTAACCATTTAGCAAGAGCATATAATAATTTCTACAGATATAAAATGCAAAAAAAAAATGTTATATTTGTTGATTTCTAGGTTTAAAATAGTCTGAATTTATTCTAATTTACTAGCAATTTAATAATCACCTATGAAACTAAACAAGTTGACATTATATGTGTTATTTAATGCTAATTTACCGTAATGCCGCGGACATGACGATCATATTTTTACGGTAAAGTTCTGCTAATTACAGCATCGGGTGTTTTGAAGTAAATTATGCAGGTTTTTCTTTACAGTGTATTCAAAAGAAATATTCCTCTTGTTGGTCTTATTATATAACGTTTGTAATTGGTTTATGTGATTTGTGTTTTTAACAGAAGAACATCTCTACTAAAATAATAATTCTGTAATAAATCAAAAAGCCCGTCTTGGAGTTCTAAACAGTTTCTACACTGTAAAAAGTTTAATTTGAAGAAATTGTTTTTTATTTCAGCGACTTCATTTTCAATCAAATTAGGAAAAGAACACATAAACAGCTTTTAGATTTGATATAAAATCACAGTGGAAAAGCAAAATATCATCAGCGTCTCCCAGACCGGACCCCCGTCTCTAATCATGTCACATTTCCCACAATTCCACGGCGGCGACTGGTGGGCAACGTGACGTTTCTGATGAGGCTTCTTCACCTTATGTGACCTTACGTGCCGACAGTGTGAGACGAGAGCGACAGAAAATATCAAACATGTCCTCCACTGTGACAGCTGTCAGTCTGTCACCGTCTCGACAGAAACACGCCGCCATGACCTGCGGCAGAAGGTCATAGTGATGAAGTCAGTGAGGTGGAGCAGATAGAAACAGTTCTGTTGGAGTGGGGCTTCCTTTTATTGGCTGTGATGCGACTGAAGATATCCACGAGACCGGAGGAAACAACAGAACCAGCATCGGTCCAGGGACCGGCTCTTGAGTCTCTCTGCAGACGCTGTGTCTTATTTCTGTCGCCTCACTCGGTGCCTGAGCGGAAATCCGCAGCTGTCAAAAAACGCGGATAAGATTCATTCTTGTAACAGTATCCTTCCTCTCTTCCTCGTTTCCTCGGGTTTGACCCAGAACCATCCACCTTGAGGACGGATGTTAATAATAACGTTCAATCAGAGCCTCTGCGGTGGTTTTTTAATTGATTTATTGATTTACAGTCTGCTGATTGCTGTTGGAAATTTGTCACAATTCTTTATTCATTCTGGCCTCACCTTCATCACTCGTCACAATTCTTTTTTCTTCTTTTTTTCTTTTAGTATATACAAACGAGGAGCATCATTACATCCACTGACTACCTGAGTATTTAAGAGACAATCTAGGAATACTGGAAACCTTCGATATAAAGAACTTGCTATTATCATTATTATTATTATTATTATTATTATTATTGTGAGACCTGAAAAAGGAAATAAATAGTAGAATTCCAGTGCTACCTGACCGTTTTTCCAGTTGCAAATGTTTATTATAAGGCTCATTTATGCTCCAAGCTGAAGACGGACACATCATCAGTTCTCTTTTTTTCTTTTGCAGTACCACCGGTAAACACTAGGGGCAGTGTAGCTGAAGAAAAATTTTATTTTTATTTATTTTTTTTTCTTTCTTTCTTTTAAACATTGTTTCATTAATGTACCCTAATATAAGTGTATTTAATGAATTACCTCATATCACCGTCTAGAAAGGTCATTTCCAACGCTTTGGTTTTTTTTTTAATATCTTAATAACACGGTACATTTTCCTAACCTTAAAGAATATTTCATTCCCTTAAGAATTCTTTTGTTTTTCCTTTTTTTTTCTTTTCGGTGAAGATATTATTACGTCACTAGATGCCCGGATAACGCCACGGCAAATACCCTTGATTACTTAAAGACGTGAGAATTAAAGTCTCAAGCAAACCACAAAAATGAAACCGGATTAACCTAAACGTGTTTTATCTCATATAAATAAACAAGGATGTTTTTCTGAATTATCAAGATAATTCTGTTGCTTTTTGCAGGGAAAAGAAAAAAAGGATGGAAACATTTTTTCTCAAGTGAATAAAATACAACCTCGCCTGTTGCCGCCATTTTTGTTCTCAAGACTTTTTGACTCAAACTCAGGCAAATTTTTAATTTCTTTAACAGATTTTTAAGATTGTTAGAGAAGAGAAAATTTAATTCAAATTAAATTCAAATAAAAATAATTTAAACATTTTTTTTTTAATTTAAATTTTTTTTAAATAATTTAAAATAAATTTAAAATAATTTTTTATTAAATTTTTAAATTAAAAGTTTTTTTTTTAAATAAAATGTGTTGAAGACTTTAAGATTGTTAAAGGAAATAAAGATTATACAAAAATAAAGTAAAATAAAAGTAGAAAAAAAAAATACATATATATATATATATATATATATATATATATATATATATATATATATATATATATATATATATATATATATATATATATATATATATATATATATATATATAAACTAAAAGATTAAATGAAAATAAAGTTTAAATGAAAGTTAAAAAAATGTCAATATAAAAAATAAAAAATAATGAAAAAAAAATATGAAAAAAGGAAATTTAGTTAAAGATTAAAAGATTGTTAAAGAAGATAAACATTAAATGAAAATAAAATAAAAGACGTCATTGTTAAAAAAATAAAAGATAAAATACTGCGTTTTATTTTTTATTTCAAAATTAATTATTTACTTTGGAATTGAGAGGATAATTGGGTTCCTGGCGTTTTTAAGTAAAGAAACTTATGACAGGATGCTCTTCGGTGAGACTACGCTACTTTAATCGGGCGCATAAATGAGCCTTATGTTCCCAGAACCAACTAAAATGCCGCCTCGAAGGTAGATTAACTCTCAAATGGGACCCTAGCGTCTGGATAAAACTGGATCCAGTCCTTGAGAGATTTCACGTCGGTCTTGTCCGGTCCAAACTTGGACAGTTCTGACGATGTAACAACCTGTACATCCGTTCTCTCCTCCGTGAACAGGAGAGTTGAGGCGCTGTGAAGAAACCAGAACGTCGCCGCTCCTCCAAGTCCTCCAAGGTTTGTTTTCAATCTGGTGCCCGACTGAAAATCTCTCGACGCCGTTTAAGTGTCTGATGAAGTGTTCCGAGCAGGGCGGATTAAAAATAGTTAGGACAGGATTGCAGGAACCCATCTGATGCCGCACAGATTGTCTACGCTGGCCGAGCGCTTCTTGGCGGCCTTGCGTACGTCCTTGTACTTGTCATCACACAGCCTGGAAATAGCCTGAGGAGAGGGCGACGAAAAGGGGCTTTAAAACCGGGAATCAGAGCTCGACTTGCAAAATTCAGAACAAATTATGATCATCCTTTTGTATCTTAGAAGTGTACAAAATGCTCTACCGCTCAATAGAGACCTCTGGGTAATTACCGGCTTTTTTCCTCTACAAACTTGTTTTAATCGCTCTTTGGCAAATCTATGTGGTCGATATTAGGATCGCATAAAAAGTCAGAATTCTGACTTTAATCCCAGAATTCTGACTTTAAACCCAGAATTCTGACTTTAAACTCAGAATTCTGACTTTAATCCCAGAATTCTGACTTTAAACTCAGAATTCTGACTTTAATCCCAGAATTCTGACTTTAAACTCAGAGGTAACATTATTCTCAGATCAGGGTTACTTTATTCTCAAAATTCTGACTGAAACCCAGAAGTCTAACTTTATACCCAGATCAGGGTTCCTTTTTTTTATTTTTTAGGTATTCTGGGTTTAAAGTCAGAAATCTGAGAATAAAGTGAGGATTCTAAAACAACTAACTTCATACAACCACCTGTGGCACTAATCCTCTTCCGTAGGTCGACCTCTAACATCACTTACAAAACGATGCTTTTAAAACGCTGCATGTTCCGATGCTACCACCAGGTGGTACTAGAGAAACAATAATTCAACTTTTACACGCACTATTCGTAAATGACTGAAAGCAGCAAAATGAAAAAAGCTATCATGAATCAACATGTGTGCGAAGAACCTGCACCTCCAGCTTCTGGGCCTTGTCCCTGCTGAGCGGCTCCAGCGGGAAGCTGAGGTTGTTGGACTCCGACAGCGAGCGCAGGTCAAAGTAATACTTGGCGTAGACGCTGGACGGCACGTTGATGTTGAACTGCAGCAGCTCCAGGAACTGACGCTCCAACTCATTCCTGTCGGAGAGGGATGAGCGCCGGAATAAAGCCCTGAATCCTTGAATGCACCATACACCCATCAGCCATAACATTACAACCCCTGATGGGCAAAGTTAGAATAACATTGATTGAAAAACTTAAAAATTAATTTGGGTACTTTCTGCTCTAGGGGGCTTGGATCATGCATGTTTGGACACAAAAACTCTTTTTTTTTCATCTTCTTCAGTTGAGGAGACTGTTGTTCTAAGCACCAAAGCTTCCCTTGACTTTCCATTGGCATGGGAAGAAAGTTCGTTTTTTTTTGTTTTGTTTTTCAGTGAACTGCTCCTTTAATCGTGATCCTAGGTCTGAAACATAAAACCAAATAAAACCCATTTTTCAGTCCTAACCAAACTCACATGTCCTCCACGGTGATGTCCTTGAGGATCTGGCAGTAGTCGACGTTCCAGACAGCCTGGTCGTCCCAGACCTTGGAGGCCAGCAGGATGGCGCCCAGAACGATCCTCTTCCAGTTTCCCGGACTGATGTCCATCTCCGCGTAGGTCAGGAGCCTCTCCAGGTAGACCTGCACCACAGAGAGGAGACACACCTGAAGACTGGACGTCAACCCCGACACCAGTGGATTCAATATATATATATATATATATATATATATATATATATAAACTAGAAATGAGTAAAAATGTTAAATGCGGTATTTTTCTTTTAAAAATAAAGTTTATCATTATACCTCTTACATTTTTTGTTATCAAAGTTTTTTCAGTTATGTACGAAAAAGATGATTTATAATAAATATATAGACAAAATCCTAAATTCCCCCTATTTTTTGAAAAAAAAAATTAAAATAAAAAATTTCAAATAAATGTTAAATGTGTTATTTTTCTGTTAATAATACTTTTTATCATTTTACCTCTTACAATTTTTGTTTTCAAAATATAGTCAGTTATATATGAAAAAAAGTATTAAAAAAATACAGAGAAAATTATATGTTCAGACCGTTTTAAAAAAAAAAAAGACTTTAGAAATTCGAAAAAATGTTAAATGTGTTATTTTTCTGTTAATAATAAAATTTATCAATATTCATCCTACATTCTTCGTTTTAAAATAATTTTTTCAGTTATATATTAAAAACATTATTTAAAAAAAAAATATAGACTAGAAACTCGAATAAATGTTAAATGTGTTATTTTTCTGTTAATAATAAAGTTTATCATTACTCCTCTTAAGTTTATTAAGATTAGTAAATAAAGTAAATTAGTATTAAAAAAGAAATACAAAAAAAATTATAGGCACATTTTTCATTTAAATATAATAATGAAAGGATTTTTTCTGGGATGGTTTAGATATAGAATCATCCATTTTTACAGTCCGGACTACCGTAGTAGAACTGGACTCTCACGCCCCCTTCAGTGAGGGAGAGGTACTGCTGTCTCACCTCCTGCCTGTTCATCAGGGTTTCATGTCAGATCATGGAGACGAAATACGTTCTACACAAACGTGAAATACACAACCTCTCCTACGGACGGAGAGGACCCAGAGGCCCAGTTTGGACCCGGTTAGAATACAAGAAGAGGACAGAATGTCTCACCAGCGTAACGATGGCGCACTCAGAGGTGAGCTGGGCGGCGCTGAACAGCGTCCTGACGAAGCGGTAGATCTGCCTCTGTTCCGGGTCGTGGTGGTCGTAGTCCAGAGGAACCTCTGACTTCTGGAGGAGAGAGAAGTAAAGAGTGGAGAAGGATTTTTCTTTTTTGATAACCATTTCACCAGTTGGAAAAAAAAAGTCTTCATCCGTGCTGGATGTCACTCACAGACAGAGGATGAAGCTTCTCGTCGAATATGTCGAGCAGCGTTCCTCCGTCGGCGTCCCTGTTGGATCACGGCAGAAACAGGAACAACGGACGCGTCACATAAGGATCATAATACAAACAGAATATCTCAGCAGAAAATATATCTCGATGTTTTTGATTCCCTCAGATCCTCCACCTGTTCTTGATGTGGTAGTAGATGGCCAGCGCTACGCTGTCGGGAGAGAAAAAAACAAGGCGAGAGTTAAAACGTCGAAAGAACAGATGTTCACGTGAAAAACACGAAAAATATTCTGATTGCGTTCTTTACCATTTGATGGTGTATTTGAGGTTGGGCTGACTGACTGTGTTGTCGTCCAGGAAGATCGTGGAGCAGGAGCTGTACTTCCGCCTCGACGCCCCGCGCTACACGCACACACACACACACACACACACACACACACACACACACACACACACACACACACACACACATGCATTTTTAGACTGAGCATGTTTTTGTCTGACCCACATAAAGCCTGCGAGGCACAGAGAGTCTGAGAGTCTGAGAGTCTGAGAGTCTTTTGTCTTCAGCGTCCGATTGGAGAGATAGAAATCACTTACGTTATTGATGAAGAGGCTCTTTCTTTTATCCCGCACTACAGAGAGGAAGAGAGATCAATAGATTTAATTTTGCACTGACGGCAGCAAGATGATCGAAAAACAATAAAAAATAAAAACTCAACTCAGAAGCAGAACCCGGAGGAAAAGCTTTAAAGCACCTGACTGTATTAAATATAATAAATGCAGAGCAGGAGAAGAAGTTTGATGAGGAGTTAAAGGAGGGGTTAGAGCTGCAGAGGACTGAGGGGGAAAATGAAGTTTCACCAGCAGAGGGAGACAAAGTCAGACTCAGGAATACTCACCACTCCTGCAGGGAACCTCTGCAAAAACATCAACCAGAGCAACTCAGTCCTTTCTGCCGATTCACACGACTTCACCATAACAGGTGAAATTAAACATTTAGATGAAGAAGATTTAGGTTTAAATTTAAAGTCCAATTCAATCAATATTTAAAAAAAATTAAATATGATTTTTTTAAGAATATGATTAAAAAATATTAAATATTAAATATTAAATATTAAATATTAAATATATAAATTAATTTATTATTTTAAATTAAAAATGAAATGGAATTAAGTTAAATTAAATGAATATAAAAAAAATAAATTTAAATTAAAAATATATAATAAAATGTAAAATATAAAATTAAATCAAATGAATATAAAATATAAAATACAAATAAATTAGATTAAGTCAAATTAAATTAAATTAAGTTAATATAAAAAATAATTGAAATATTATAAAAAAATATATATATAAATATTTAAAAAATATATATGTATATATATAAAACATAAAATTAAATAAAATAAATAAAAAATATAATTGTAAATTATTATTAAATTAAATTAAATTATTAACTTAAATTAAAATATAAAAAATATTAAATAAAAATAATAATAATTTAATTAAGTGATAAATATAAAATTAAATTAAAAAAATATTTTTATTCTTAAATTAAATTAAAATATTTAACGATTAAAATATTTCACGATGAACCAAATTTGAGCTCAGAATGTAAAAGACCTACAACAACCAGAATGCAACACGTCATATTGACGAAGTGTGGCCAGATGTACCATAATTATCGTATTTGTATGATATGTTTGTCCTCTGTATGATCAAAACGTATGATTATTTCACCTCTTTATTACGTTTACTCTTACGTCTCATCCAATAAGAATAAGGCCCTCTGTATTTATGTATCATATTATTTATCTGACATCTTTCCGGTGAATCTAACCTGCCGTGGTGACGACGCCGTCAGCGATGTTTCATAACGGATTATGGCCGTTAGTCCATACAATGAGAAGTGTCGTTAACGAAAAAGATTAATCCTCTAGACTAAGAGATTACTCCATGACATCCATGACAGAAATCCGGATGCAAACCTAATTTTCCTAGAAATATAGTAATTGTAAAACTCTGTTATGACAATCCAACATTTCCCATCTGGTGACGCTGATCTTTCTGCAAACTGGGTTTTGCTTGGATTTGGCTCGTCAGTTTTGAACAGAACGGCTCGACATCAGCCTCCGGTATTGTTCAGACATTAGATAGCAGCTGGACAATAAAAGTGTGTTTTCACCAATCAGCCATAACATTAAAACCGCCTGCTTAATACTGTATAGATCGCTCTTTTGCCGCTAAGTCACAGTGTGTTCTGACATTTCTATCAGACCTTTTCTATCAGAACCAGCCTGAACTAGTTCAGCAATTTGTGCTACAGAAGCGCTTTTGTTGGTTCAGATAAACACAATTATCCCTTCAGCCGTCATCATTGAGCCTCAGGCGCCCAAGACTCTGTCGCTGGTTCACCAGTTGTCCTAGCTTGGACCGCTTCAGTCGGGACTGACCACTGCAGACTGGACTCCACAAGTCCTGCAGGCCTGGAGATGCTCTGATCCAGTCATCAAACCATCAAAATGTGGCTCTTGTCAGAGTTGATCATATCGATCATATCCAACGACTTCAGTACCGACGTTATACTGACATCACCAATCAGCGGTTATAATGTTATGGCCGATCGGCGTATAATGAAAAGAGTAAGTGCTCGGTGGGGGTATGCACTCCCTGACACTACAATTGTCTATAAATAAAAGTACTGAATGTGCTGCAGCGCCGGATCTAACGTCTGCGTGATGTCATGGATTTCATTTTAATGGGACTAAATGATTCATCGGCCGCCGTTCTCATCAATTATAAAATCTAAAGGCCTGTATTCTCTCCTCGTTTGTTCCCCCCGCCCTCCGGCGGCGTGTTAACATCGGCGATGTCACAGTAGGAACAAATAATGAAAAACCCACTGGATGCAACAAATGAGCCGACACGCGTTTGTTTTGAAGCTACTCACCATCGTTCTGGGATTTACTGAGGAAGATGGTGCTGGCCCGCGGATGGTCCGAGGGATTGTACACCATATTCAATTCTGTCAAAAGACAAAGAATAGAAGTCAGGAAAACACCTAAACGTCCTCCAGTGTCCTTCATCGCGCACCGATGAATCGGATCAATACGGTGCTGTGAAAAAGTATTGGACCCCCCCTCCTGGTTCCTTCTTTTTATTTTTTCCCATCTAAAAAACTGAGTCGGATTTTCAAACTTAATTTAGCAACAAACAAACAAAAAACAACCAGAACAAACGCAAAAAGGAAGTTTTTCTTAAAAAGTAGTGTAAAAAAAAAAGTATCAGGAACTACAAAAAAAAAAAACCTCCTGACCCCAGAACAGCATCTCAACGGGGTTCAGGTCCAAAAGTTGACTAGACCACTCCAGATCTTCAACTCTAACTCCTTTTTTAGCTCTTCACAGGTGGTCTCGCTCTTCATCGTATTACTGCGCGAGCTTCAACCTCCCAGACTGATGACCCGACATTCTCCTCCTGAAATCTTCTGTTTCCCCTCAATGATGGCGGGTCATCTTGTTCCTGAAGCAGCAAAGCATCTCCACGACACTCCACTGCCACCTCCTTATCTAACCGCAGGTCTGAAGTTCTTCTTGAGGAACAAACCATCAGGTCCGAGGACCGTCGAGGCTTTCTCCTCACCGTGAGGTCTTCTTGGTCCAGTGTCTTCTGAGGAACGGAGACATCACTTCTATGAAGGTTCACTGTTGTTCCGGGTCTTCTCCATCAGAAGATACTTTGGATCTGTGGAGTCCCAGAACCCCGGAAACATCTCAAACGGATGGATTTCAAGCACTTTCAGGAATTTCTTTTGATTTGGGCATATTGTGCTACTGGTGAAACCTCAACGCCAAACCTCCTGCTTCTGAAGAAGTTCTGCTGAAGTGATGATGTGACCCGTGGGAGGCGCTGGAACCAGATATTGATGAAGCGAGGTCATTTTTTTCTCTTTGACAGAAAATTCGTAAACTTCGCGAATGATTATTAGTTTGTGTTTTTTAAAGCACCATCTGTTTTTCGGTTGTTTCTCCCTCTGGGACCCCCCCCCCCGGGCTTATTTATGGTTTCTCTTCACATCCAGACTGCTGAACAAGGAGACACTTCAAACATCTCGCCACATGTGCCAAAACGCTTGTTGATTTGGAGATAACGCGTTTTAACGCTGAATGAATGATGAATCAAAACACGCCGCCGTGTTTACATGATTTATGAGGTGCTATAACGCCGCTAATCTTCCCACGGAGATTCTGCTGAGACAGCATCGTTATAAACGACCGAGAGAGAGAGAGAGAGGGAGAGAGAGGGTAATTATAAACGACCCGATATAAGGGGGGGAGAGAGAGAGAGAGAGAGAGCATAGTTGTAAACGACCCGAAAGAGAGAGAGAGCAATACTTAACGAACTGAGAGAGAAAGAGAGAGACAGACGGTAATTATAAACAACCCGATAGAGAAAGAGAGAGGGAGAGAGAGAGAGAGAGAAAGAGAGAGACAGCATAATTCTAAACAACGCCATGGAGAGAAATCATAAGCGCCCTGATAGAGAGAGAGAGAGAGAGTGAGAGAAAGAGAGAGAGAGAGAGAGCGTAACATTAAACGACCCGATAGAGAGACTAATTATAAACAACCTGATATAGAGAGCAAGAGAGAGAGAGACGGAGAGCATAATTCTAAATGACCCGATAGAGAGAGAGAGAGAGGGAGAGAGAGAGAGAGAGAGAGATTATAAATGACTCGATAGAGAGAGAGAGAGAGGGAGAGAGAGAGAGAGAGAGAGATTATAAATGACTCGATAGAGAGAGAGATAGAGAGTAATTATAAACCACCCGATACAGAGAGAGAGAAAGAGAGAGAGAGAGAGAGAGAGAGAGAGACAGAGAGAGAGAGAGAGAGAGAGAGAGAGAGAGAGAGAGAGAAAAGATTAAAATCCACACAGGAGAAATTAAAACGAAACTTTGTAAGTCTCGTTCAGTTCATCATTTCTTCTGTTTGTTTGTTTAAGGACTTCAGGTCTCGTTGTTGGCTCTCAGCTCCTGCTAGCTTTAGCCGCTCTGCTAACATTAGCTCCTTGAAACCTTCTATGTTCCTTGGGGTGATTAAATTTGACGTCTGTGATGAGGTCTGTTGTGCAGAACATTTTCGTCATATCTTCCGATTAGAGCGGACATCTCCCGATCGGAAGATTTGAAGGTTGCCGGTTCAATATACTTATTCCATTTTATACATTCTGGTTTGTTTTGTGTAACTGCTATCTTAGAACAGACTCACTGATGCATTTCATCGTTTTTTGTTGAAGCAGAAAAAAAAACCTTTGCGTTTTCATTTCCAGCCACAAATCCTCGATGAATCCATGAAACCCAGCATGAATGTTCTGACTCCTACTGTGTGACTGTAGAACGGACCCAGATTACGATCCTGGCAAATTAATTACAATGCAGACGGTGAGGGAACAGCGGGGCCCATCGTCTGTCATCGTGACAGCAGCTGCTGCGAGACCACCAGCTGCGAGGGGGGGCGGGTTTAAAAACGAAGAACGTCACTGCTGTGAGCAAACAGCAATTTCAGTGTCGCCCTTACGACCTCCATCATCTTAGTTAGGATTCTCTCAATCCTTCTAGTTCCGCCCGTTCCTCACAGATGATTTGATGATTATCGGTCTAAGCAGAGTCATCAGCCGCCACCACCACTACTACCACCACCAGTATCCAGACTCCAAAGGAGGGATAAGACCGGCCGCTGTTCAGGACCCAGACCCTTCAGTCACGTTCTCCCTGAAGAGTCCAAGGACCAAAGACTTTTCTGAGGGACTAATTATCACGCTCACGCAGAAACGAACAATCTGTCGGAATCTGCTTTGTTTCTAAAACGGCTCGTTAAGTTAGGCTTCGCGACTGGAAGCCTCGAAAGACAAAGCTCTTTGTGTTGGACGTGTTTCGCGGCGTGAAATATTAATCTGCTGGTGGTGCAGCA
Source organism: Lophius americanus (assembly GCA_037951165.1). NCBI lineage: Eukaryota > Metazoa > Chordata > Actinopteri > Lophiiformes > Lophiidae > Lophius > Lophius americanus. The sequence goes on along the minus strand of JBBDHG010000210.1, from coordinate 3,610,508 downwards.
CTCACGGTGAGCGATGACGGAGCAGCCGCACAGACGGGGCGGCGGCGCTGATGGATTTAATGGGCGTCGTCTTGTTTATGATTGGTCCGGTGAGAATGGCGGCTTCTCGCCTGAACACACGCCGGCGAAAAGGTTCCGATGTCCTGGGGTTGGATGAAGGCCGCACCTCTTCTCCACTGGAAACAGAATTTGATCCAGGAGGATTCTGATTCTGATTTTTTTTTGCGATGTCAAAGTCGTTCCCTTCATTCCCTCGCCGCCGACCTTCTGCCGATACTTTCGGAGAACGCCTCTGATTAGTTCTGGCTCAGAGCCTCAGCAGCCCAACCGGACAGAACGGCACGGATTAGTCCAGATTGTTGTTTCAGCGTCTTACGCAACAGTAATCAGGAGAATCGCTGATTCCAACACTTTCACACCTCAGAGCCTGGAGAGAGTTTGGGTCGGATCAGGGGTTTTTTTAACGTAATATGCTGCGAATCCACAAGCTGAAGTCCACAAACTCTTTTTATGTCCTCACCAAGAAAAAAATAAAACTGGAAAAAAGTCCTTTCTTTTTCAAACATTGTATTACTTTGGGGCATTTATTAATAGAATGTTTTAGAGACGCAAAATTTAAGATAAAACAGAAAACTAGTTTGATGAAATCAGTAAAAAAAAAGAAAAACGGTGTAAAATTACTTGATGAAGAACGTTTTTATTTTTCATGAATTATAACCTCAAACATTAAAATATAGAATCAGAATCATTATGGATATTAATATTTTATTGTTATATGTTTGGTTGATAATGATGATATATTAGATGAATTATGGTTAGGGTAACTATATAGGGTAACTATTTTTTTTATGTATATATATATATACATATATATATATATATATACATATATATATATATATATATACATATATATATATATATATATATATATATATATATATACATATATATATATATATATATACATATATATATATATATATATATATATATATATATATATATATATATATATATATATATATATATATATATATATATATATATATATATATACATATATGTATACGTTTTCTACTGTGTTATTGTATTAGCAGCGTGTTCTTTTTGTGTTGTTGTATTTGCGGCGTGTTTTCCAAATGCAGAAAAGTTAAAACTAACCGGTTAAAATTTATTTGCACATCCTGTCGGAATCTAGAAAACATTTATAGCGGTGAGTTTCTTCCCTGAGTGTGTCTGATATTCTGATTCTTAACCGTCGTGTCCTCAAACATCCGCCGCATCACTCGGAATCCCAGAATGCCCAGCGGCCGGTGCTGATACGTGATATTCACCACCTCAGGTGAACTTCAACAAAGACTTAGACGGTCCGCATCTGCACAGCGAAAGAGGAGAAGGTCCGCTGCAAACCAACCCGACCGCCTCACTGCTCCTACATCATGCATGAACAACAGACGCTCCTCCAGGACCCGCCTCTCACGTTTGTATTTATTTATTTGTTTTAAATTTGACTCAATATTCCTTGTCCGCGAACTGACTGGAGGAGATCCTGAGCATTTCACAACTTTTGACGGACAAGATGGATTTTGCGGGATTTGTATTAAGATTCGGCTTCTTTCAAGCATTTTGCTGAGTCAGTATTTGTATCCCGAAAAAAATTGCTGATCTCAGCATAAATCGCATCAGTCCGATCCATCTTCCCGAATTTCTTTACTTTGAGGTCCGACCGCCGTCGTGCATCTTTCAGGGGTTCTGTTAGAATCTCAGATTTATGAACCTGGAATGAATGTGTCGGGCTCAAGAGCAGCTGCGTCCCTGAAGAAAACGCTCGCCGTCGGCGTTGCGCTCTCCGGTGGGACTGTGTTATTGTTGGAGTCTGGGTCGGCGTGAAGCCCGATTCGCTCCGGTGAAGATCAGTCACGCTTAATAATCTCAGCTGGTTCCAGATCAGGAGGGGATTCTGGTTTCAGGTCCTGCTGGCGGCAGGATAAGAAAGGGTTTTCCAGACATCCCTCTCCCCGGCTACATTTCCCAGCGAATAGGACTTCCCCAACAGTCATGGTAAATGCTTCCTCCTTGGTGGCCCCCTTTGACCCGTGGAGTCCCCCAGGGCTCCATCCTCGGCCCCTTACTCTTAAGTATATACATGCTAGCACTGGGTCACATTATGATCCGGTTCTGTCCCATTTTCCAATAAGAATAAGTGATTCAAAAGAACATTAAAGGGTTAAAAATGGCCTTACCCAAGTATATTCTAACCTTAAAAATGCTTGTAGAACCTTAAAGACAAAGAAAACCAGGCCAAACACGACTAATAAATAAGAAACGGGATCTAAACGGGATGTGGGACCGGGTCAGAGGTGATACGGTTCTATATCCAGAACTGTGCTGATGATGCCCCTGTGGACCAAAAGCGTCTCCACGTCACTCACTGGCAGAGTTGAAACTGAGGAGACGGGATCAAGCAGGACCATGAAAGGGCCTCGATCCCGTGTCTGCTGAGAGCGACGCCTCGCTGGCAGGGAAACAAAACTGATTCTTTGCCCGTTTTTTAGGGAGAAGAGTCCAAACCACTCTACACCTGTCTCTGGCACCCTCGCACTCAACGTACAGGAACATGCGGGGGGAAAGGTGCTCAGACCAGGGAACACAAGGAAGGCAGCTGGCCCTGATGGAGTACCAGGAAAAGTACTTGGAGTAAGCAGCGGCGGCTCTCAGCGGTTTCCACCAGCACCTTCAAACATCCCTCGCAGTAAAACCCACCCTGAAGTCAGTCCGCCATCACATCCCCGAGGCGTCACTAGTGCCCCTGTGGAATTATGACCTGGCTCTAGTGCCTCTGCAATGTATGGAAATGGCTCTAGTGACTGACGTAACAATGTGTCCCAGTAGCGTCTATGACATAATGACATAGCTCTAGTGCCTCTGCGACATTATGATGTGACTCTAGTGCCTCTGCGACATAATTTGATGTTTACATGCTTCTTTGACATAAGAAAATGGCTGTAGTGACTTAAGTAACAACGTGTCCCTTGTGCTTCTGCAACATAAGGACGTGGCTGTAGTGCTTTTTCAACGTAGTCTGGAACGATGGCTGTGCATTATAACGACATGGCTGTAGTCGCACTGCGACCTTAGTGCCTCTTTGAAATAATTACGTGGTTCTAGTGCCTCTGCAATGTATTGACATCACCCTAGTAACATGTGACATAATGCTGTGGCCCTAGTGACTCCTTTAGTACTTGTCCTTCATGCCTGTGAAACGTTAAGGACGGGGCTCTAGTGAATTGGATCTTTTGCCTCCTTTCCAGTCCAGAAACAAAATCAATGGAGTGATCAGCCATGCTGGATTAATGACTCTCCCCCCCCTCTGCTGTGATGGTCTTCATTAGACCGCCGCCGGCGTCTCAAAGCAGATGCTGGGTTGCTGAGAGACTCACCAAGGAGACGCTAACCGTACCCTCATCATCCTCAGTCATGTAAATCAGTCCCGCCTCCAGAGTCTCCCGCCTCAAAGCCGCTCAGAAGTGATAATTAGTGGCATGAGGTGGTCTCGGTTTGGTCCGGGGAGTAAATTACTCTCCCATTACTAGTCAATAAATCAAACAAGAGCCCTTTTTCCTGGGAATGTTTTGACCCTGAACGCAATGATTTATCACCACCAATGGGAGAGGAGACACACCGGTCTCTGTTTTCTGCTTTCAGAGCATCGATTCTGGGGGGTTCGCGTTCAATATTTTCATGTTTAACTGTTTTCTCTTCGCTTACATGGCGGGGAGGGAGCCAGTCATCCAACGGGAGCCAAACACGTGGATGCCGCTGCTGTGAGAATAAAAAAATCGGATCTGAATTTGCTTCTACGGCAGAAAAGAATTTGCTGTATTGTGCTGATTCAGCAAAAAACGGTGTCATATCCCTTTACCCTGCTGGACAAAAAAAACAAAAACACAGCGCTGACAAGAGGATTGTGAATAGCTGTTTTCGTTTGCAATGTTGGCCTTACAGCCAACGTTTGAGGGGGGGAAATGCGTTTGCTTTTCCAACAGAGGAAAGTAAATGAAAAGGAAAAGAGACATTTCACTTCTTTTCATCTCTTCATGCACTTTTTTTAAAAATCACTTAAGCAGGAAGATACTATATATTTTATGTTTACAGATGGCACAGACTCCAAAAGCGCCATGAATTAGTTACACCCCAATCAGCCATAACATTAAAACCACCAGCCTAATATTGTACAGTGATGTCACTGGGTCTGTTCAATTACAAAAAAAACTCTATTTTACCCCCATCAGGGGCCGACTATTGTGAGATGCTTACGAAGGAGCTAAAAATTGAATAAATCTTAAAGAGGGGTGAAAAAATGTAAGATTTATATAATGCACAGGACTGTTTATTCATTTAGAGTTCTTACTGCAGAGGGGATAAACACAACATACAACCACAAGCATTTTGCTTCAAAACAGTTTTATCATGTCATTGAAGGTAGTAAAGGTGAGTTATTCTAATTAATATTGATTATTTTCCATGAAATACAACATTAATAATTTCTCTATCGATGTTTTTTTTGTTTTTTTTTTAATCAAAAACTCTGTTTTCCGAACATAACTCAAAAATTATTTCATGGATCATTTTCAAATTGGATACCCTCATAAACCTTAGTGCGAGGAAGAACTGGATTGATTTTGGTAAAACTCGGTTGTATCATTTCAACAATAGGGTCCTTTTAAGTCCAGATTTGGTGCGTTTGAATCAAGTCAAGGAGATATTTTACTCTAAAAGTTCATATTTTACCGACTTGGGGGAACTTTCATTACGTGAGTTGAGTTTTTATTCTCTTTTAATAACACACAGCTTGACAAACACTTGACTCTAACTTGCGCGACTTGATGCGGGAGACGATAAAACTTCTCCCTCGTCACAGATCCAGCTCCAAAATATGATTACTGGTCGCTGAGTCAAGACTTTAAGGATGGCGAAACACCCGATGCGTTTTCCGGAGTTGCAATCACTTGTAACGTCATTTAAAACGGACACTCATCCAACCCAGTCACCAAGTAACCATCACAACACGAGCATTGCCGCGCACTAACCTCAGCGGCGAGCATCAGCTGATGCGTGATGCATCCCAGAGACACAAACAGTCATCCTCAGGGTGGAACATAGCCGGCTTTGTCAAAGAAGGCCGATCATATGACGGCATCGTCTCTCTCCAAGCGTCTTCCTCCTCCAGGGTAAACTGGTGTCTCCACAGTTCAGTTCGCAATATCCCTTCTAATGGCTCCGCCCCCTTCAAATAATGTCTGCTTTGGGTTTTATAGTTTGTTCTCAAACCTGTACAATCTTTTTTTGGATGCCGTCAGATTTGGGTCCTGATATTTTAACATTTTAACACTAATTGCGTTTGTCTAATATCTACGATGGGCCCGGTTTTGAGATCGGAGAATTCCGCCCCCAAAAGTTTTTACTATTTTTTTTATTCTATAACCTGAAAAATGAGTTCCGGCCAATGGCTGAAGATCAAAAGAAACTTTTCCAGTCCACTAGACGGTGCTGTAAAGTTCTTTCAAAGCGAGGTGACGGTGTCTCTGCCACTGGAAGTTGAAAAAGTAACTATTTCCCTGCCAGTAATCTATTATTCTGATACCGATTCCCCTCCGGTTTAGGTTCTGTATCAAAAACAGGTCAAATATATGAAGAAAAACTCATCACTTAAATACTATACTGGTGTTTAATGAGTTCTAATCACTTTTTAAATTGTAAATGTTCAATAATAGATCAATTATGTTAATTTAAATTACCCACCCGCCATACCCTCATGAGCCACCAGGGGGGCTGACGCCCGCACTTTCAGAAAGACGATCTCGAAAACGTGATTTTTGACGTGTAATACAGAAAACGTATCTCTATGAGGTCTAAAAGACGATTACGCCCCGAATAATCCACCTTCATGGATATATGAGCGCCCCGAAAAAAAACAGGAAACACAATAATTCCCTGGACCGGCTTCAAGGCGGCGCCTCACTTCGATGATGATGTCACGTAGCGAAGAGATTATCTGCTGTGAAAAACAGAGGCTGCTGGGAGGTGATTTTAGGATGAAAAGTCTAATCTAGTCAGATACATAATATCCCACACTATGAGAGGCATGACTGTCTGCTGCAGAGGCATGCTGGGAAAACAGACGTCAACATAGGACTTAGTCAAACTGACTCTGATTGCAGACCAGGAACACCCAAAAAGACCTGGAGGTCTAGAGATGCTCTGACGGTGTGGAAGTAATCATTGAATCAGCTTTCAGTGGTTATAATGTTTTGGCTTATCAGTTTATGCCTCGTACTCACTTATAGCCTAAATATTGCGTGAAAACTCCGTTTTGAAGGTAAAGAAATTAGACTTTCCGGGGTTCCCATGGCTCCTTGAACCCTGTAATCCCTTTTCTGTGCGACAGCCCGTCCCAACATGAAATAATAATTCCTACTAAGCGGCCCGGCCCGTAAGGCTCCGATCAAACGGGAGGATTTGGGTTCCGAGCATCCTCACACAACCTTCACGCTTCATCATCTCCTGTCAGTCTTTTCACACCGACGCATTCAAACGGAGGCTGAGTGCTCCGAGGCGTTAAAGGTACATTTAGAGAGAAGGAGGATTATTTATAAATATATGTTCAAAAAAAGAACACAACGTGGCAAAATGAACAAATTCAGTCACGCCTGGAAATCTTACATTCAGTCAACATCAGAGGAACCTCCTCACCGCTTAACCACCAGGGACAGACCACCAGGGACAGACCACCAGGGACAGACCACCAGGGACACACTGCCAAGGACAGACCACCAGGGACACACCACCAGGGACAGACCACCAGGGACAGACCACCAGGGACAGACCACCAGTGACAGACCACCAGTGACAGACCACCAGGGACACACCACCAGGGAAACACCACCAGAGACAGACCACCAGGGACAAACCACCAGGGAAACACCACCAGGGACAGACCACCAGTGACAGACCACCAAGGACAGACCACCAGGGACACACCACCAGGGACAGACCACCAGAGACAAACCACCAGGGACAAACCACCAGGGACAGACCACAAGGGACAAACCACCAGGGACAAACCACCAGGGACAGACCACCAGGGACAAACCACCAGGGACAGACCACCAGGGACAGACCACCAGGGACACACTACCAGGGACACACCACCAGGGACAGACCACCAGGGACAAACCACCAGGGACAAACCACCAGGGACAGACCACCAATGGACAGACCACCAGGGACAAACCACCAGGGACAGACCACAAGGGACAAACCACCAGGGACAGACCACCAGGGACAGACCACCAGGGACACACTACCAGGGACACAACACCAGGGACAGACCACCAGGGACAGACCACCAGGGACACACTACCAGGGACACACCACCAGGGACACACCACCAGGGACACACCACCAGTGACAGACCATCAGGGACAGACCATTAACGTCTCACTGTAAAGTGAGAGCGCCGCTCCGTCGTCAAAGATGTCATCTGTCCCAATTTCAAGTTTGGTCTTTTCTCAACTTTGACCTTTCTTGTAGATTATAACCAAACTTCTAATCGCCTGTATGAGCTTCATCAATTTTGTATCACACACACACCTACAGTTGAATCAAAGATAATGTCTTAATAATAACCCCGATCTCATGGATCGCCTTCGCCATTTTCAATTACACAACCACATAGACTTAAGTGCGAGGAAGAACTGGATTGATTTTGGGGTTTTATATGTCTGACACTCAGGGCAGCTTTATCGCCAAAAGTTTTCAGGCCGTAATTTCTCAAGCGTTGGTCTAATTTAATCAAGATGGCGTGTGAATGAATCGACTCGAGGAGATTTATCTGGCATTTCTCACATTTCATTCTCAAAGTTCTGATTTTACACTCTAAGCAGAGCTCTTTCTACGAAAAACGATATTCTTTGGACAAAACTTCACATGTAAGTTGAGGAATTCCTTCAAGGGGGGCTGCACAGAGGATTGTACAATGCAAGGGATCGGGGGGTTTTCAGGGACGACAGCATTAAGCCTAGTTCTTAATCTCGCCATCTTTAATTAAAGCACGTTGATTTTTACTCTGATGCTAGATGATATTTAAATCATGCGGACGAACGATCGGTCTCGCAGAGATTCTGAGATGATCCGGTTATGGCCGCAGGCTAAAAGTATAGCAGAGACGTTCCGGTGTGAAAGGCTCCATTGTGATGCATATTAGCATGTGTCAGTGTGTGTGTGTGTGTGTGTGTGTGTGTGTGTGGGGGGGGGGGGGGGGGGGGGGGGGGGAGTTCCATGGTTGCATTTTCCTGAATGCACAGGCTGAAAACAAAGAGCAGCACAAAGGCGTCTGTCCTCGTGAGCGCAGGATGTCGTCTCTGGGAGGAAGCGTGACTCGCTGCACCGATGGCCGAAATGATTTTTTCCTCTCGGCTCGAGGACGAAGACGAGGACGAGGGCGAGGACGAGGACGAGGAAGAGGACGAGGACGAGGAGCAGCAGCCGTGTCCTCAGGATAGGATGTCATCACAGAGGAAGACCATGCAGGATTGAAACTGTGTGCAGCATCTAACTATGAAGGCTATGATGGTCTCATAAGTGTCAGCAGCCCCCATAGAGATTCAGAGGACCGACAAACCCTCAGTGTCAGCCGATGTTTCTATCTGTTCTTTCCTGTTTTTATCTGTTGTTTGTTGTTTTTATCTGTTATTTGTTGTTTTTATCCGTTCTTTCCTGTTTTTATCTGTTCTTTGTTGTTTTTATCTGTTATTTGTTGTTTTTATCCGTTCTTTCCTGTTTTTATCTGTTCTTTCCTGTTTTTATATGTTCTTTGTTGTTTTTATCTGTTCTTTCCTGTTTATATCTGTAAGCTCGGGTTTGCCGTGTGACTTATATCCTTCAGTTGTTCTAGATTGACCCACATCCTGTTTTAAGACGTACGGAATGACCTAAAATATTATGTTTTGAAATAAAGTTTCCACTTTTATTGACTTTAGCTTTCAAATAAAGTTGTTTTTTGTTTTTTAGAAATGACATTATCTAGATATTTATGAAGTATTTCAATCCTTCACCACCTAATGAGACATAAAATGTCCCTTTCCTAAGAGTGCTATAATATATTTATAAATACACATACAGACATATGTACATATATACACATATATAATATAAACATACATACATATATATATATATATATATATGCACATATACATACATACATACATACATACATACATATAAACATATATATACTGTACATATATACTAATATTATTTTAGACTTTTACTTTCTTAATGTGTTTAACTAACATCAGTCCTGATCACAACCAAAAAGTAATTTATTTCCCCATTTTAACCCTTTAATACCACGTACAATAAATACTACATACTAAACGCTACATATGATTATACCTATTGATTTAGATGCATTTATCCACTAATTGTAGCATTAGATATAAAATATATATAACCTTGGGTGAGGGTGATGAGTGACTCTTCCTCAAACTGCCATAAAACATGATATAGTCATGTTATTTTTTCCTTTTTTGTGACTTAAAAAACTACATTTCTTGATCATATCGACCAAAACTTCATTTTCGGTATTTCACCCCAAATTCTTTTGTTTGTGATGCACTAATCTTATAAATAATATTAAATTAAGAAATATAGACATTTTCTGCATACTAAATGCCAAATATGACGATGATTAACAATGTCATTTATTTATATTTGCATTTTTACATCTTATTTAGTATCAGATTATATATATCTTGTTAGAAGACTGAATTTATTCTATCAAACTTTTAACGTATTTTCAGAGATTTAGGATTTACTATATGATTCCTTATATGGCACACTATGGGAAAAGGAACCTTTATGTATGAAACAAATGAAAGAACAATCTTAAAAACAAGAGTAAAAGCCTACACTGTAAAAACAATAATAATAATAAAAAAAAACAGTGACTGCTTATCTGTTCTTTATTGTTTTTATCTGTTCTTTATTGTTTTTATCTGTTCTTTATTGTTTTTATCAGTTCTTTATTGTTTTTATCAGTTCTTTATTGTTTTTATCAGTTTTTTATCGTTTTTATCAGTTCTTTATTGTTTTTATCTGTTCTTTGTTGTTTTTATCTGTTCTTTGTTGTTTTTATCTGTTCTTTGTTGTATTTAATCTGTTCTTTATTGTTTTTATCAGTTCTTTATTGTTTTTTATCAGTTTTTTATTGTTTTTATCAGTTCTTTATTGTTTTTATCTGTTCTTTATTGTTTTTATCTGTTCTTTGTTGTTTTTATCTGTTCTTTGTTGTATTTAATCTGTTCTTTGTTGTTTTTAATCTGATCTCTATTGTTTTTATCTGTGCTTTGTTGTTTTTATCTGTTCTTTGTTGTGAAATGGCAACAGTAGAATACCGTGATTTTCATTTTACTGTGTATTTAATTTTACTGTGAAAATTCAAACATTTTGCCAAATTAATGCATAACTACTGTAAAATTAATTACCGTAAAAGTGAATGATGACTTTTCTTAGAATGAAAACGGAAATAACCAACTTTAATTTAACCATTTAGGCAGATCATACTGTAATTTCTACAGAAATAAGATTGAAATAGGTTTTATATTTATGACATAAATGTAGATTTCCGGTTTTAAAAAAAGTCTGAATTCATTGTAAATTTTCTGTCATTTTATGTAACTGACTTTATCAGTTTTTTATCGTTATTTAGAATAATGATCTAATTTTTGACGAAAAAATCCAGGCGGCAGGGATTACCAGAATTTTACCGTAAATTAAACAGATTTATTTTTTTACAGTGTAAAATCTGAGGCTAAAATGATCAAATTTAACCCAAACAATCACACCACCTTTCCAACATTGGTGCCGGTCACATTCTGAGAGACAAAGACAAAAAAAATGTCCCCTGCTCACGCACGTGGGTCCAAAGTGAGACCGCACGTGTTTTCAGGACATTTTTTTGTTTGTTTGTTTGTTTTTTACCGTCGACGTTCTCCCGGTCGCTGATGTGCTGCAGGTTGCATCCCGTCTCCTCCCGGCTCAGGTCCGACTCCTGATGGTAGGACTCCAGCCTGGAGTGGACGTTCCTGCTCAGCTTGGGGCTCGCGGACACGCAGCAGGAGGTCGTGGCCCCCATCGTTCCCCTCTATCGACCCCCTGAAGTCAGCGGGGTCCCCCTGAAAGGGCGCTTTGGGTCACCGATCCAACCGAGGCGAGCCGGTCCCTGCAGGATCCACGCGCATCACAACAGAGGATGGGTGAGACGGATCCACCGGGAGGAGCCTGGTACCGATATCCCGGCCATAGTGAACCCGAACGGTACGCGGCGGAGGGGAGGCGGAGAGGAGCGCGCGGCGGTGTTTGAGTCGGTGATCGGTGTTGTGGCTGGCTGTCAGGGAGATAGACCGACAGGGAGGGGAGAGAGGGGGGGGGGGGGGCTACGAGCCCGGAGAAAAGGTTCCGGTTCAAGAGGGTGGGTCCAAAGAGCGGAGTCGAAAAGACCGGGTTTATTTAATTATTTATTTAGTCATCTATTTTTTTATATATATTTTAGTTGGTTCAATGGAGACGAGTGACGTCAGAGAAGGAGAAACGTTTCCGTACCACGTTTTATCATCTCATGACGTAAGAGAACATTTTATGATAACACCACATTCTTACGTTAAAACAACCGGTTATTACGTCATTAATACATAATAAAGGTTGTTATAGTAAAAAATAATGATACTTCTTCTTCTTGATATGATATGATTATAACAATAAAACATAATAAAGTGATGATGATGATGATAATCAATGATGATGATGATGATGCTGATAAATGAAGATGATGATGATAATAATAAATGGTGATAATGGCAATGATAGATGATGATGATGATGATGATGATGATGATGATGATGATAAATGGTGATGATTATGATGATGATGATGATGATGCTGATAAATGAAGATGATGATGATATTAATAAATGGTGATAATGGCAATGATAGATGATGATGATGATGATGATGATGATGATGATGATGATGATGATGGTAGACAATGATAATAATAATAAATGATGATAATAAGTAATGATAGATGATGATGATGACAATAATAATAAATGATGATAATGGTAAAGGAGGATGATGATGATAGATGATGATAATTAGAGTGATGATAATGATAAATGATGATGATGATGATAAGGTTAAATGATGATGATGTTTATGATAGATGTTGGTGGAAATCCTCCACTTCAATAATAAAAATTATTATTAAATTATTTTCTTTAAATTAACTTAAAGCTTCTTATTTCAGCTGATGATGCAAAGTAAAAACATAGTTATCAAAGTTATAATCCATTCATCCAAAAACACGTCTAATATTTCACAGACTGAACCTTTAAAACTGTAAAATGATCGTAATCATATGATAAAGAAATGAATACTGCAAGTCGGGGGGATTAAACACATTATAGCGTGAAAATAGATTTGATCCAAATGTAAAGTGCATTATAAATTTAATGTATTATTATTATTATTATTATTATTTTCAGATGTCTATAAGTGTATTTTTCTTGTTGTTGTTGTTTCACATCTTCTTCTGCTGCTGAGAATCTCCTGAAATGACTTCTGTCTTTTTCCATTGTTCTATTAATAAGGCCTTATTTTTGATAGTCATGTGATTTCAGGCGTTTTCAAGAGAAACGGTACTTAACGGATTCTAGCTGCTCGTCACATGGTTATAATTTGCATAAATAAAACTGAAACTGATTCTTCTGAGATGCAAATCTATAATATGAAAGTACGACAATGTCCAAAAGCAAAACTTGAAGTTGCATTTTCTACTTATAAGATAAATAAAACCTGTCTAAATCAGGCCTTCAATTATATATTATTTATACCGTGGCCCACAGCGCCACCCAGCGGGAACTGCGGAAACTTTTTTTTAAACCTTGAAATCAACGTTATTCACAAAAATGTACCATATTTTTAGCATCTTAATAAAAATGAAGGGATGTTATTACTTTTTTTATTTACAGTAATTTTTCATGTCGACAATATCTGTCATTTAGACATAATTTTTTTTACAGTAATGATTAACTTGTAACATTATAGCATTTTCTGTTTTAATTGAATTAAACTTTTTTTCATTTTTAACAGAAAAAATTCCATGTTTTCCACATATTCTTAGCCTTAAAATTTTTTTAGTATTTACTGTTTCGTTACTTAAGATAATGATATACTATTTTTAATTTTAACGCCTTTTTCACAGTTATTTACCGTAATTTCCGCTGACAACATTTTATAGCGTATGAATTAAAAATATTCAATTAAACATGATGACTTCAGATCATACTGTATGTTTCTATACAGTCACAGTAAATCAATGTAACAAACAACAACTAAATATTTGTGTATTTGTTGTTTCGTGTCTCTGAGCTTCCTGTTGCAGTAGCGCGTGCAGACCAGCAGAGGGCCTCCTCCACTATCTAAACAAAGCGCCCCTCATGTTGTGAAGGTGGTGGGCCTTGACTCTGGCAGTAGGCGGTCAACTTTCTAGGTGGAAATTTCCACTCCTGCCACACTGGACCAAAGGCCAGGAAAAGGTTTGAAATGCACCGGCGTGAAATATTTAAGAACCTCCCACTCTTAGCGACTTTTTTTTCACGTTTGTTTCCAACCTGAGCAAGAAGGCAAAGAAAGTAAATATTGTATTTTATTATAACTAAAAGTCAAGGAGGCTCCATCAAGAGAGGTAACCCCAAAAAAAAAAAAAAAAAAAATTGGGAAAGGAGGGGGGAGCTGCTCAGAACTCAGAGCTCTTCTCATGTAGGGGGTGGGAGGTATTGTCCAGGATGGAGGTCAGCTTGATGAAGATCCTCCTCTCTCTCACCTCCTGCACAGAGTCCAGGGGAAAGTCCAGTACAGAGCTGGACCTTCTGGACCTTCCTGTTGATTCTCTTCCTGTCCCTCTGTGTGCTTCCTCCAACCCAACAGACCACAGAGTAGACCATCTCAGATGTTAGCGCAGTCCACGATGGCTTCTTGGTGACAGCCAGGAATGGTTCCGCACATGTTTCTTCTTCGATGCCTCACCTCTTGTATTTGGTAGTTTATTTCCTTTTGTTAGCCATGGTTTTCTTGTATTTGGTAGTTAAGACTTCTTTTAAGGCTTGGTTTTCTTGTATTTGGTAGTTTATTGCATGTTTTAGTCATGTTTTATTGTATATGGTAGTTTAGTCCTCTTGTAAGTCATGGTTTTCTTGTATTTGGTAGTTAAGACTTCTTTTAAGGCTTGGTTTTCTTGTATTTGGTAGTTTATTGCATGTTTTAGTCATGTTTTATTGTATATGGTAGTTTAGTCCTCTTGTTGGTCATGGTTTTCTTGTATTTGGTAGTTTATTGCCTGTTGTTTGTCATGATTTTGGTTTTCGATGACCTATTTTACTTTGAAGGTTCATAAACTTTCCGCCTGTTTTTTTTGGTTTCCATGTTTTATTTTGAAAGTTTCTTTCTCTTTCCTTACACTTCCTGTTATTGCTTTTGCTGTGATCAATTCACATTTTCACTTATTTTAACCCCCTGTCCCAGTTTAGTCTTTTGATGTTTTTCTCTCTCTTCAATCGTTCGCCGTCTCCAGACCCTGTGATGTCACACATCTGTCTTCTTTTGACTGACTGTCTTCCCTCCGTTGATCGGCCCCAGCTGTATCCTCTGGTTTGCTCTCTCTCTCTCTGTCTATTTAAGTCTGCGGTTCTGTCTTCTGGGTTCATTGTTGATCCTTGTGTCACATGTCCCGGCAACTTTCTTCATCCTTTCCCCGGCGTAAAAGATTTTCTCTGGTTTTATCTTTCTGTTCGGGGGTCTGGTCTCTCCCCGGTTGTTTAGAGTTTGACCTTACCTCTCAGACTGCGACCCCCCCCTTTGGTACTCCTGTGTTCCGCCCCTCCAGTCTACATAACAGAGTCTACAATCTGACAGAGTTTCGGCGTTGAAGCCCGGGCTTTACGGTCTAGAGAGGTCGACTCCTCCCTCTTTTTTGCAAAAGTGCTCCGAGATAACATTTGTTATGATTTGACCTTGTGCCTTTTATTTTAATTATACTACTTCTTGTTCTTCTTTGTATTCCACTATGATGTAATCTTGATTGTGGGGACTCCAGGGAGAGTAGTGGCTACATTTGTAGTAACTAATGGCAATATTAAAAAAAATAAAAAAATTGGACACTGTACAAAAGTAGGTCTTCTGTTTTTGAGTTTTTAGTTTTTTTATAAGAACCAACTTATTTGTATGTTGCATCTGGTCCCACAAAATAATTGTACATAGAATATTTTTTCAATATTTTTGATCCGCATCTAGATTTGTGTGACAAGTTAACATAATTAAATCACGTTAATTCAACAAAGTCTTTTACTCAGCATTTAAATGAATTATGACATGTGATAAAGCACAATTGAAGAAAGTAGATTTTACAGTGTTTTTTTTGGGGGGGGGGATTTACACGGGCCCCCCGCCTGGGCCCCGCCAGAGTGTAGGCTCGCCACTGCTACGGTTAAGAAAAGCTTCAGATAGATTATGTAGCTGCTGCTAGTTTATAAAATAACACAAATCATTAATCCAGCATTAAAGCCGCTTATTATTGATCAACCGATCCCTCAATCAACCGATTGCTTGTTTTTAAGTTTGATAATCAATGAAGAAAAGTTACAGTCAAGTTATATTTAAAGCCAAAAACTCTAAACGTTCTGCGCTTTTGACTGTATTCACCCTCATTATGTTTTTTTGGGTCAAAATGTCGTATTTGTCTGATGACAGAACTAAAGGGACATTGAATTATCCCCCTCCGGAGTCCCGTGGTCCCGGCTGACCTTTAGAAGTTGAACAGAGCAACAAAAATATTGAATTAAATCATTTCAAATGTTTTTACGTACCATTTGAGGAAGTGAATGTTGGAGAGGCTGGAGAGTTTGCGTAAGCATGGTTTTCAAAGAACAGCACTTTCAAGGTTTCATTTTTTTGTATATGCCTGTGTGTTTGAGTGTGTGTGTGTGTATGTGTGTCTGTGTGTGTGTGTGTGGGTGATAATTAAAGAAGTCGAATCGCCGTTTGTGCGGGTGAGTTGTTGTTTTTTCTGAGACGGCGTGATAAGATTCTTGTACGCGGGGAGCGTTTGTGTGCATGAATGAAGAAGACACATGAAATCTATAAATTAAATCCACAGTTACCACCATTCAACCCTCCGAGGTCAACGCTTTATCAGCGGGGGGGAGGGGTTGCTATGGAAACCACTCATTTTCATTTCCTCGGCTCCTGAGATTTTAGCTGACTTCAAAACATCCTTCAGATTTCACGCGGCTTCCTTCTCAAACCCTCGTGTGTCGGTCGCGTTGCGTCGTTGGTAAATCACTTAACACGGAGAGAGGTTATTCCTTTTTGCTGCAAATCCTTATAAAGGAGCGTTTCCAGGCATTTCTGCCCCCCCCCCAGCGTTTCTTCTAAGATTGCGAGGGCGTTTATTCACACCTTCTATAATAACATAACACCCCATGAGTGGATTTTAGCTACGGCTCCTCAGTGATTCTCCCGGCCCCTCATGTTTTCCTGTCCGTCTTTCTTTCTACTTCCCTCTTTGTCTTTGAGTTTTCACTCCTGGGCGTTAGTCCTCATTTGGCCCAACACCTCCAATCCATCCACCTGCTGCACAAGAGCCCCCGGATCTCCGACCATCCCTCGCCAGATTATACAGCATCATAGACAGACTCGTCATCGCCACCCTCTCCGTAGTTCTGAAGGTCTGATCTTCGTCACCAGCTTCCCCAACGATTATTCTCTTTGAATTGAACCTTTTTGGTTAATGTTTCTCCTGGAAGGTGGAGGCAAAGATTAATAACCACAAGTACAATGAAGTGGTATCGGCTTTAAAACCAGCGCTGGAGTGACCTGATCAATAAATCTAAGATTTATGAGCAGCTTTTGTCTTCTGATGGTCTCCCTGTTGCCCAGACCGGGTTTGTTTTGGACCAGGAAGAAGGAGTGACCTTCACCGACCAGCGGTCGGATAAAACTTCATGTACTCTATGTTCAAGTTCACCCTGTGCCAGACTGGGACAATTCCACAAGTACATGGAGTTCATTTTTCAAAAGCTCAACTATTTGAAATTCTACCCAAATGTTGTTGAATCAGTGGCGGACGTCACATTTCCTCCTGACGTCTGAGTCTCACACACTGGTACCTCCGTTTACCAACTTTATTCCATCCGAGACCTTGCTCGCGAACCAAAAAACTCGTAAACCAAAGCGAATTTCTCCATTCAAATGAATGGAAATCCCATTATTTCGTTCCACATCCCGAAAATATTCCTCTAAAAGTCATTGACCATGTTTTTTTAGTAACCAGCTCCAGAGTGTTTGAGAGACACTTAGAGAGTTTGTCGGAGTTGTCGGTAGATTTAGAGGCTAGCAATAACGCAGACATTAATGAAGAAATCTGCATAAACTTTTCATAAACCTTGGTTACTGCCTTGTTCCTTTGATGTTTTGTGTGGGATAGGAACGAGAAATTACGCATCAATGTTTTTTTAAGAGTAGCTGCAGACATACGTTTTGACCTTTGGCGAAGGTTTGCACTCTCTGGGTGCTTTTTCTACCTTAAATGATAAAAACTAGGCCTTACGCTGTCGTCCCTGACGGCAAGGGCATATCTCAGCAAAGCCCCCAATCCCCTGCGTTGTACATGCTATTCTTACATAGCATACGCAAGATAGAACTTCTCGCGTCGATTCATCTACACCCAATTTCGCCTAAGTCGGACCAACTGTTGAGAAATTTTTGGAGATAAAACTCCCCCTAATGTTGGAAATATACAACATGACCATTCCCAAAATCAATCCAGTCATTCCTTGCACCAAGGTCTATGAGGGTATAAAATCTGTAAATGATTTACGATAGATTTTTCTATTTGAGTTATCGCATTAACGCGTAGGATCTGCACCGGTGACATTTCCATAGTAGCAGCGACTTCTTGTAAGATAAAGAAATTGAATTACTTATTATAATTAGACTACTTTCATAAAGTACTTAAGGTCCTTAGAAACAACCATTCACCTATTATGGATGTTTTTGGACTGTGTGAAGAAGCTGGAGAACCCAGTACCCCCAAGCCCTCAGAACCAGAGGTGGTTTCAACCGGGAACTTTCCGGCCGTGAGACCACACCACCCCACTGCCCAGGGAACATTTTATCTCTACAAAATGAAAGAAAAACCAAAAAAAAAAAAGGTGTCATAGATAAAATTCAACGTCGTCCTGTTTTCAGTTTCCACCCTACCAGACACAAAACATTCTATAATGAGAAGCATGTTGGCGGAGAAGGAGAAGAAGGTGCTGGGTTCTAAATCTTTCAACATTTCTCTATGGAGCTGGAAGGTTGTCTATGGGGGTTTCCTTCCGGGTTGCACCAAACCCCTCCCCCCCCACCATCACCACAGCCCAAGGCTGATGACCACATTACTCATTGCTGAGAATGGTTGATTCTGTTTATGAGTCATAGTGAACTGTGGACTGGTTCCCCCGACTCTGCAGAGAAAGGTTACAGAAAATGAACGGATAATGTTATCGTGTGTTAGCGTGACAGGAATGACCTTTTTGATACCAAATTAGAGGTTTTTAAACTTTGCTTTGTGTAACTCTGGGTGAATGATAGTCTGACTTAAGTCCCGCTGTCGGCAACAAATCTCAGTCCATATCACATTTTGAACATTTTTATTAGATTTACAAAAGTAGTTTTGGTTTTACAACGAACAAGGTGGAGCCATCTGAAATAGCAAAAAAATAAAACAATTAAAATAAACAAGATGAGGGATGAATTCCAGAAAAACCTGACATTGACTTAAACCTGTTTTTTTATTCAAGAAGCTGATTTAAAAGCCATGATGGGACATTTGGGCTACGCTCACAGTGACGTTTTTGTCTTAATGTGACCCCCCCAAAAAAAAAATCTGATTTCAGAGCACAAAAATCTCCATAGGTCAGATTTGAGACACTCTAATATCTGCTCCAGCTCAGATGCACAACCCATTTGTGGCCGTGTGACATGAATGAGGGCAGTCAGATTGGAAATCATGTGGCATTTGGGACGCGCTGAACGCTGTCGTCATCACAGAGAAGCGTCTGAGAGCAAAATGTCAAGCGTACATTTACTGCCAACGCTTCCATTTCAACTGGAATTCCACGGGTCGTTTCACAAATACGACACTTTATTTTCACATTAAGTGACGCATATGACCCGATCCGCACATGCCGGCTGATGCACCCACATTAGGGGTGGGTCACTGCGGTTAAAAATGTGATCTTCAAGATCTGAGCTGAATAAAAACATCAGAACTGGGTACCACGTTGGAGAAAGACTAGCCCTATAAAGCATTTATTAATGTTTTATAATGAGGTTGTGAGCATCATTAATAAACTACTTATAATACATGTTTCAATAATCAGTAAAACGAGCAACAGGTCAATGTCGCCTTATTTATCTCATTACTTATAGCAGCTTATTGATGAAGGGTTCACCAGTTTCTTAATAAACTAGTTATAAACCATTTATAAACCCTTAATAAGGCCGGTCTTATTGTAAAGTGGTAACCAGAGGATTGTGTTGTGAACGTAGCCCCAGTTGGTAGAAAAAACAAGATTGCCGCAGCATGAGTCATGATGATGTCACTGAGCTTAACAGCAGTTAAACAGCAAACTGTTACTTAAGCTCTGGCAGTCACAAGACATCCACATTTTCTCTTTACATTAAAATAGATGAAACTACATAAACGGAAAAATGCAAGCCGTTTGTTTCAGCGGAAAAACACGAACACAAGTTGATATATTATCATTCAAATAAAACTTCACATTTAAAAAAAAAAAAAAGAAGGAAAAAGAAATTGGCATCACCCTTTAAACAGAGCATTTTAATATCCAGCCATAATAATCAAATACAGTTTCATACCACGATGGATAACCCATCATTTGAAAAACAAAAACCGATGCTTGCGTGAGAGTAAAGCACGACTGTTAGTTTTCGTAAAGATGCTAGTTTATAAAATGCTTCTTTTTTTTTTTTAAAGAATGGAATCAACGTTTGTCGGATAACATGTTTGTAGGATGCATGAAAGTGTGGAGTGAAACTCTGCAGATAAATCTGAGCCACGCTGACACTTTGGTGGTACGTTTTGTGCTTTGACTGAAGGGCAGTTATGCTTTTCTTCGTTTTAAATACTAAAATCCGCTCACTTGATTTGTGAAAAGTACACTTTTCCTGACTCCTGTGATGTAATCCATACGCTGGATCTCTTCAACTTGAACACGAACGGAGAGAACGTTGGGAGATCACCTCACTGATACATCTGGCGTGAAGGAATGCATTTAACGACAAAGAAACAAACAAAGACACGGCAGAGTAAATGACTCAGAAGAAGACTTCATCAGGTAAACATGGTTGACTCGCCTCGTTGCAGCTGCTGGTGGATTGGCGTAGCTTTGCTTGCACCGCGGATGACCTCACACAAACTTGCTGGTTGCGGGACCTGGCTGACCTGCCAAGATTTTTTTCCATATTGCCCCCCCCCCTTACTACTACCAGCGTGGTACATTCTCAGGAAGCACCTGTATTTCCTACTTCCTGTTCCTCTTCTTTGGCCGCCTCTCATTGGCTGGCTTGGCCTGTGCACGACAGCGACAGCAAACGCAGTGTGTGTGTGTGTGTGTGTGTGTGTGTGTGTGTGTGTGTGTTTTGTGTGACCCTCGAGTCTTCACATGCAAAGTCCACAAGAACAAGAGCGAAACTGGCAAGCTCAAGCAGTTTGAATTCACTAGGACACTTCTGAACTCAGCATAAACCGGGCCTGAGTGAGCAGAGCGACAAAGACGGTCAAAGCAGTTTTTGTTCCAGAGGATCTTTTTTTTTTCTCATCAGTTTGGAAACTCTATTGTCTTCAGCCGCGTAACCACAAGCAGCCGCTGCTACTCGGCTTTGTGGCAATAAATGTCCTTCAGCGCCTTCAGCTCTTCAATCAGGGTCTTGTTTTGGTTTTCCAACACAGCCACGCGGTTTTCCAGACATTTGACGTACTCTTTCTTTTTCCTGCGGCACTCGCGGGCTGCTTCCCTGGAGAACAGAGGGACGGAAAGAAATATTTGAGTGACTAGATAAAAATGTAGCAACCAGACAAAAATGCAAAGCTGGGCATGTGATCCAACAGAACCAGACGGGTCGGGTTTTATAAGTGCACTGATTCCACATACTGGGCCTCGCTTTCTCAGACAACTGTCCGTTTACAGGCTGCAGCTTTCCCCCAAAAAAGTCCCGACTAATCACTATCATTAAGGCGTCTATAAAATCAGTCTGTGCAGCTTTAGCCCAAACACCACTTGTTGCTGGTGTGAACATCCAAGTCCGAACTCTGGAGCCGCGTTCCCACCAAAAGGAATGTGAATGATTGGAGCTGAAAAGACAAATGACGCAAATGATTCTCCAAACAAGTAAGGCAACGCGAAAAGAGCGCGTAGAGGATGCGAAAAGAGCGCAAAGTGTCTTTCGTAGAGTGACGTTTGAAGAGTGGGTGGTGACGCAAGTACAATGACTTGAAAAAGAGCCCATGGAGTGTCGCGAGTAGAGTGACATGAAAAGAGTGATTAGAGTGTTACACTGGTAGAGCTGTGTGAGAAGGGCTCGTAGAGTGACGCGAAAGTAGTTTAAAGTGTTGCGAGTACAGTGACGTCAAAAGAGCCCATGGAATGTCGCGAGTGTCACGAAAAGGGATTGTAGAGTGTCACGAAAAGAGGATGCGAAAAAACCCGTAGGGTGTCTCGAGCAAAGTGACACGAAGAGAGTGCGAGGAGGGTCACGAGTAGAAGGAGTCAAAAAGAGTGCGTAGTTTCGTAGTAAATGTAGTGATGAAACAAGAGTTTGCACGGTATCGCGAGTGGAGCAACGCTAATAGTGCGCATTGAGTGTAGCAAGTAAGTGTGAGTGTTGTAAGTAGAGTGACATGAAAAGAGTACGTGTAGTGTCTCGAGTAGAGCAACATGAAAAGAGCATGGAGTGTCACAAGTATACGGAATAATATAGAGCGCGTACAGTATCGCGATTGAAGCAACGCAAATAGAGCGCGTTGAGTTTAGCAACTAAAGGATGGCGGGGAAAAGCGCGTAGAGTTTCGCGAGTAGAGCAACCCTTTTAAAGAGAGTGTTGTGAGTAAAAAGAGTGCGTAGAGTGTTAAACAGGTAGAGCATTGTGAGAAAGGCATGTAGAGTGACACGAAAAGAGTGCGTAGTGTCGCGAGTACAATGACTTCAAAAGAGACCCTGAAGTGTCGTAAGTAGAGTTACATGAAAATAGTGCGTGGAGTGTCACTATTAGACGGACGCAAAAATACTGCGTAGTTTCGCGACACAGTGATGCTAAAAGAGCGCCTAAAGCGAGTGTAGCGTTGCAAAAGGATAGCATTGAGTTTGGCAAGTAAAAGATGGAGAGAAAAAAACGCGTAGAGTATCGCGAGTAGAGCAACACGGAAAGAGCAAACAGAACATTGCAAGTAGAGGACGCCTAAAAATTACCCGAGTGTTGCAGACAGAGTGCCCATAGTGTCGCAAGCGGAGGGATGCTAAAAGGCTACATAGCAAAATGATGAGCGTGAACAAAGCTTTAAAACATAAACCAATTTATTTATATATAAACCAATTATAAGATGCCAACCTTTGTGGTTCTTACATAGCATGGGTAAAGTCTCATTGAATACTGTCCACCAGGTTGGAGGGGGACACATGGACAGACAGGGGGACGTACTGAACTTAACCCTACGGGGCATAAAAAAATCCTTGAATGTGCCCTTTGACCCTGAAAGGCCATTCCCTTTTCTTCAACCAGGTGTCATGCAAATCAATCCAGTGGTTTTATGTAATCCTGCTGACCCAACCACCCAAAAAAAAAAAGGGGTAATAGAACCTTAAAGCCATCAGCGTTCCATAATTCCCTCGCTCAATGACATCACAGTGACGGCATCTGAGCTACGTCGTGCTATTAACACAATCTTATTTTCCTCTCCAGAAATAGTCACATACTCTCCGATCCCTTGAGGAATGACAGGAAGTAGTTGTCTAACCCGAGAAAAAGTGACCCCCCCTACCTGTTTTTCATCAGCCGGACCTCCCTCTTGCGGGTGATCTCTTCAGCGTGGTGCGTCGGGGGGTTCTGCATGGAGCCCGGTGACGCAGCCATGACGATGCTCTGGGCCAGGCCGGAGTTGGGCGAACGCAGCTGGTAGGAAGGTATGTCTCCTGTGGCCGCTATGAGGGAAGACAAACAAAACTTTATTTACACACCGTTTCTTCACATTTCCCCTCAAGAATACCGAAGGATGATAGATATCAACCTCAGTCAGCGCCCTCCTTCCTGCTTTCAAAGATTCCTTTCCTGTTAATGTGAACACAGAGGGAACAGTTCTTTTTCCTTTTGGGTGTGTTGGTTTTGCACAGTTTCAACAGAGCAATTGAGTGAAATGATTTCTTATTTTGACTTGACGCTTTACCAACATGAGGAAAAACTCCATGTCTGAATCTTGAAAACCTGTAGGCGCTGCAGTACCTCCAATGGCCACTAGATGCTGGATGAACAGAGATATAAACAAACACACCCAAACCTCTGAATTGAAACGCAAGGTGAAAGTTTCAACTCCTGTTTTAAAGTGCTGTAGGTGAAAGGAGAATTTTCTTTTCCCACTAATTGGTGACTTCTACTCTCTTTGTCTCCAACGACGACTAAATTATGCAGTAGTTGCGTCGAATGAAGCTCTAGTGAGAGTTTAAGGACCGCCATTCTTTAGCAGGTCTAGACCTGTAGCTTAACTCTCATGACATCCTCAGGCTATCATACGTTTCCATCAGCTGATCCGATCCATCCAATAGCGCGGCGACACACCTACACTGTAACATCTCGATGTTGTCTTTTTAAAACGTCTCTCTGACTTTAGCAACGCTCAGGCCCCTCCTCCTCCTCCTCCTTGTCACTGCTCAGGTTTTACAGATCATTTCATCACCGTCCCTGCAGTCATCAGCCACCACCACCACCACCACCAGGGGGGGTTTTATCTTGTTGCTTCCAGACAGGTTTTTGTCATCACACGTCATCGGCTGGATTAAAAAAAAAAATTAGCCTCACCTTCTTCACCTGTCTGTCCTGTTTGAATTGACTGAAATGGTAGGTAAGGTTTGCTTTTGTTTTTGTTGAACGAGCTCCAAAGAGTTAGCAAACAGGCTAACAGACGATTTGTCAGATAAATCTACTGCATTTTTTATTAATATATTCTTATTTTAATAAGATTAAAATATGTTTTTATGGATGTGACCCTAAACTTCGTTTCAACAGTAAGGTCCAGACTGGTGTGCAATCACCTAGGTGACACCAATCAGCCATAACATTAAAACCACCTGGCTAACATTGTGTACGTCCCCCCCTTCTTCTACCAAAACGTGAGCTGCCATTTAATTTGTCTTCCTTTGTCTTTACTTTGGTAGGTACCAACCGCTGCAGACAGAAATTTGCCCTTTTGTTAAAGTTGCACAGATCCTCCTGTTTCAAAAATCTACTTCAGTACAAAATAATCCCATGCTGCCGATTGATCCCACCCACTGACTGACAGGTGCCATTGTATTGAGATAATGGCTGCTGCCCGCTGTTCACCTGTCGGTGCTTAATAATGTTATGGCTGATTGTAGCGGGTGTAGCGGATTGGACCATGTCTAATTCTATTTAAATGGCCTTCTGGGTTTAATACTGAAAGACCATGTTCTATATTTAATATCCTTATATTGCCATACTGACCAACATTGTTGAACAGGTAAACTTCCTGCATGTGTGTGACTAACTCAAGGGATGGGAATGGTTCTGGTTTTGGTTTATTGTGTTTGTCAGTGGAAGTTGCTCCGGTTCTGGTAAAAGCTGCTTACTGGATGTGGTTGGACTCATCAGTTGGATGAGTCAACTATCAACGGCTCTCCCATCACAGTTTCTCTTCTTCCACTTGTTGTTCCTGAGAAGTTTCCATCTTACACTCTCATCAAGAGGCAGGTGTGTGTGTGTGTGTGTGTCTCTCTCTCTCTCTCTCTTCCTCTCGCTCTCTCTGCCTTCCTCTCTCCCGCTCTCTTCCTCTCTTCCTCTCTCTCTCTCTCTCTCTGTCTGTGATAACAGAGTGACTCGGCCCGGGCTGACGTCAGCGTGTGCGTCTCACTCGCCCGTTTTGCATTCTCTCTTCCTTGCCTGGCCTCTGTTCCAGGAAACCGGAGTGACGTCAAACTGACGACTATCTCAACCCCACCCCCCACCACCACTCGCGGCCAGTAGCCCTTTCACTTCTCACCCCGCCCCCCCCTCCTTCTCCCTGCCGTTCTGCCTGACAACCACTGGTGGCTCAGAGAGCTGACTTTGTGTGCGACTGCCTGTTTGTTCAGCGGGATACAGACTGACAGGAACAGAGTTAAGCAAACCAAGCTGCCGTTTGTGGACATGTTGGAGCCGTTTTCTCCCCTTTTTCTTTTCCCCCAGCCGCATAATCTTTGAGCTTTTCCTGTGTTCAAATTGAGAATGACAGCGTTTTCTAATATGTGGTAGGTTCTTTGCATGAGGTTAAAGTTAGTTTTAAAGTAATACAAATATCAGAAATATCCTTTCTTTCCCGCAGGAAAAGCTTCTCTTGCACTTTGAAAATATCACAAAAAGACGTTTGACCGAAAAAATACTTTTAACAAAAAAAATCCTGAATGTAAAGCACAAATGACAACACATGCAGAAGAGTAAGAGTTTTTTACACGTCACACAAACAGGAAATTTCTACCTGACTCAGTCTCATCCCCGGTCACAGCCATCTCTCGTTTCCAATAATCCAGCACAACGGTGGCAACAAAAACACTCTTCAACCTTTTCTGCTCCTGGCTTCACAAGAAAGTCTCTCTTCCTCCTCTCCTCTCTCTATCCCCTCTCTGAACCAGAGTGGTCGCCCGTCAACTTTGCAGCCGATTACAATTCCAGGCACTGACATCACAATGACATCACTCCTGCCCGCTGAAGTCAGTAGAACACCCGGGATTAGAGATCCTCCCCTCGAACCCACCCGCCCCCCTGCCGCGGATCAGACGCTGAAATAGAGAAACACAATGTGAGCCAGGCAGGCAAGGCTAGGGAGGGAGGGAGGGAGAGAGAGAGAGGAGGGGGGAGCTGAAGGGGGGGTGGTGGTAATGGAGGCTTGTATTTTTAGCACCAGTGACGCAGCTAGAGAGACGCTCAACAAACAAGAGGATATTGTGTCCCAAGTGGCTGCCGTGCAAACTGTTGAGCACCCTGATCTATTAGGTGTGTGTGTGTGTGTGTGTGTGTGTGTGTGTGTGTGTGTGTGTGTGTGTGTGTGTGTGTGTGTGTGTGTGTGTGTGTGTGTGTGTGTGTGTGTGATTTATGAGACCAGAGGAGGGATTACAGCGAGAGAAAAAACAGATAATTGAGGGTTTTATAATACTTTGAAGTAGTCACAACAGGCGTCGGGGACATAACAGTTATTTAACTAAGCCGGTGAAAAGATGACGTTTTCTCCTTTAAACAATTATTAACCTACTGACGTGATCCGTCAGGAGAGGATGTTTGTTCTCAGCTCCACTCTTTGGCAGGAGTCAGCAAATGGCTGGCTAGGTAAAGGAATAAAAAAACTTCATGAACAACTTCGTGATTTTGTCCATTTTGCTTTGCCTCTCATACTAAACTAAACTGTCTCCGATCTTCCAACTAAACTTCACATCAGACCAACAACAACAACCAGGAAACGCAAGTTTCAGTTCGTTTCAAAAAAGGTTTTATTCAGTGATGCAAAAAAGGGGGTCAACCTAAATGATCACTGTCAAAAACCTTCGTGAAGGTGACACCTGGTTGAGTCACTTCAGGAGGAAACATCTGCAAACAGACACTTCTGATATCTGGAGGTCGGTCTCCGAAGTCGGAAATTTGGCCCGCTCTTCTTAGCATGACCGGCTTGAGCGCCGCCACATTGGAGGGTTTGTGAGCGTGAACTGATCATCTCCAAAACAGGACCCAAAACAGCATCTCCGTGGGGCTCGGGTCCAGACTTTGATTAGAACACTCCACAACTTTTTTTAAAATCCCGTTAATCCATTCAGAGGAGGATTAACACAAACTGATGACCCGACATTCTTCTCTAGAATTTCTTTGCAGGATCAAGAACAAGATTTCATGTTTCCCTTAATTATTGCAAGTCATGATTACTCTGAAGCAGCGAGGCATCTCCACAACATTCCACTGGCACCTCCGTGTTTGACCGCAGGTCTGATGTTCTTTTTACTGGAATGCTGTGTTTGGTTTGCAGCGGATGGAACGAGACCCCTGTCTTTAAACACTCATCAGTCAGGAGAGATCTACTCCCTACAGCTGAGAGTCATCTAGGTGTATTGTGGAAAAATTCAGACACACCTTCATGGTATTCTGGGCAGTGGCTTTCTCCTCGCCAACCTCCCATGATGCCATTTTTGCCCGGTACTCTTTAAACAGCGGAGCCATGAACTGGCTTTTAGTGTGGCGAGTGGAGGTTTTGGGGATTTCCAGAATGAGCCTTCGGCGTGCTCCATGACGAAGGTGAAACATGGCTCCAAGTCTTCTCCATCTGTAGCTGAAGTCCCACTAGGGACCTGTAGAGTCCAAGAACCTTCAAGATTGATTCGGAACCATTTCCAGACGGATGTAGTTAAATATTGAATATAATATTGAGAGTTTTTTCCTTTAATGTGATAATTCTATTGAATAGATTCAGGACTGATATCAGATTTAGATGTTCAGATTCAGTCCAGTACTTTCTGTGTCATCAGGATCTCACAACCATAGTTCTGGCCCATAACTTCCCTCAAAGTTTCATGGAAATCCTTTCATGTTTTTTTCTGCGGAATCCAATGACAATCAAACAACCAACAAAAACCAGTGGAAGCAGAACCTGGGCAGAGGAAATAAAATGAATCCAGTAAAGGAAATCCGTTCCATTGTTTATAAACTCAATCCCAAAAAAAGTTCAGAGTTTTGAAACCTCGATGACATCATCAATTTTTGAAAATACTCTCTCGTTCTGAATTTGACGCCAGAAAAAAAACCCGATTCAAAGCACTTGCGACATGAGCAATAAACGGCAGAAAGAGTTAGAAGAAAGGTAAAGGTGAAGGCTAGGGTCAAGATAAAGAACAGTTAAACATGTTAAATGGTAACAGGTCAAAGTATCACAGATACTCCACATGCTCCTTTGTGAAACCCACGTTTGCAGTCTTAAGGATGTTACGACATGGGCTGAACTCTTCGTCGAAGCTGCTCATTGCTAAATATTTACAAAAGTTATTTGCAAATGATTGCATCCTGTTTCATTCAAAGTTTGAAGCGTGCCAGCTCCCTGACTGTGACTCGGCAATTTGATATGCTAATGAAGTTCAACTCCATCGAAAGCCGGTTTTGATGGAAAGAGAGAAAAAGATCTCCTGAACATCCTGTCAATCGATTCAAAAACATTCAGTCATAGAGTCCCTTAATTATTATGGTCACACACTGCTTTTTGTTGCGTTATTTTATCGGACAGACATGTAGTGACTTGTACCCGGCATTGTTTTGTTTCTGGATCTGACTGGACCGGCTGAAAGATCCAATGACCGTTATTACTGGACACAGCGACTACATTCGTTTCACTGATAAGGATCACAAAAAGACCTTCCCCTGGTGAAAAGAACCACCTCAGCGGCTTTAGTGGAGGATCTGAAAGCAGAAAGCCCCTCAAATCCGTTACATTTTGAAGAAAAAAATGAGCTTGTGAGCCTCAGGAAGTTTCAGGGGAACATTTGTTGTCAATATAACAAGGTGAAGAGGGTTTTTTTTTCTCCCATACTCCTCCGGAATGTGTCGCTTATCTCTGCTCAGTGGATAAACATGGTGGGGTCACAACAGTCTCAGAAAGAATCAAGTGGCAAAGATAGCTCAAGCTGAGTCAGCAAAATCTTCCAGTAGTGAAGCTGGAACAAAAAGGAGGACAAGGGGGGGGCCTTCAACGGGAGGTGAAGGTTCTAACTGGCTCTGCTGATAAAACAGTGGCTGACTGAGAAAAATCTTAAGTGGGCCAATTACTGTGACGGACCACCGGTGCTTAAATGTGACAGAGAACAGAGGTCAGTCAGTCAGACTGCTGAGCCTCAGGACAACATGGTGACGATCGCTGAGACAAAAGGGACACATCCTGAAAAGACTTTGGTTTCACCTCGTTTAAGTGACGAGTATTCTGGGACTTTTCCCTTAAAAAACTTTAACCTTTCTTTGATGTTTGACTTAATAAAAACAATACTTGAGACTTGATTTGGGCTGGTCCCTCCAATACTTGAAACTGGACTTGACATTGCCCAACAGAGATTTGACACTTGACTTTGCTCGTTGTTAAAGGACCCAAGACTTGTCTTGGACCCCTCAAAGACTTGACACCTGATTGGAACTCTTAGCTTCAAAACTTGTATTACTTGCGTAAAGACATGAACTTGTCACTCAAACACTAATGACTTGACTTTAAAGCTGCGATTACACAAAGTGCGATTGCAAATTTTTTACTTGCGCGAAAGTCACCGGGGATTCTTCGCATCACTTGCGTGAGTAACGTGAACACAACATTCTGATTGTGTTTGTTTTTTAAAACCAAAGGCTGTTATATCCAAGTTCACAGCATAGACTGACACATCGCTAATTTGCGTCCTCCGCTTCCACGTTAACGTCTTACTTACATTTGGACATGTGAAATTCAATAATTATCAACACTGATGAGCATTTTGTGTCACAAAGTCTCGCAAATTCCTCGTAGTTTGTGTCACCCGGAAGGAGTTTGCCAGCACTCGCAGCTTTACATTCAATCAATCTTTATTTATATGGCGCCAATTCACAACAACAGTAGCCTCAAGGTGTTTTCCAGAAAGAGCAGGTCTAGACCAGACTCTTTATATAATTATCTACAGGACCCAACAAATTCCTCTGTGAGCAGCACTTGGCGACAATGGCGAGAAAAAACTGCCCTTTAACAGGCAGAAACCTCGAGCAGATCCAAGACTCTAGCTAGTTAGAAAACTTCAGATCTGACAGATTTGAAATCGCCACACAATGATCTTAAACCTAAATTTATAGCTCAAAGACTGGAGACTGGACTTTGACTGATTCACTTTTCTTATGATTTAAATTACAATTTCCACACAGCTCTTTCAAAACGTCTGTCTCATTCCCTTAGTCCTCCGGTAGTAGGAGTACGAGGATTACAGGGCAGGTAACACACTTACTGTGTGTAAGGTCACACTCTCAGAAAGCAGACTACTGAAAACTATCGACCCTTTTTTCCATTCAACAGCACGGACGTATTAGTAGAACGACAAAACACCCACGTTTATTTTTAAGCACTTTAAAGTGTACATTCTCTCGAGATGATGTGGTGAGTATGAAACTACTTTCCCTTGGAGAGAGAGTGTGGAATGGAATACAGTCAATACTGCGTGTCAAGTGAAGGTTTTGTGTTTTTCTACTTTAAGGGATTGTGGTGGGCATTCATCCAGACTTTGTTTCAAGGACATTGACTGCATGTCTTGATAAGACAAAGAAAAGAGTCACAGCGGAGCATAAATTCTTGGCAAAACCATCCCATAGCCAAAGGCAATGAAAGGTTACGTCTCTTTCTGTGTTAAATGTTACCGTCACCAAGGGGTCCAATACGCCAGCAATCATCCCGCCTCTAAGAGCCGAGTCCTCACCTGAACTCTCATTGGGTTGACGGTAAGAAAGAAGCGCAGATATGAGTCAAAGCTACGTAGGCTCTGCCTCCTACCTTCCCAGCGATGATGATGTCAGGAAAAGAGGTTCCATTGAAAGTAAGACTCGGTATGATACTGAAGGACGGCGTTTACCTTCATCGAATAAATGATATGTGATACTTGAAATAATGTTTCACCACCACCAGTTCCCATCATTCTGTAAGTATTTGAGGAACACTCACAAAGATAGCACGCAGGGTGCTGGCACTAATTTGGCATTCTCTTTGAGGACTGAGTCATCAACCCTGTGAGCGCTAAAAGACCCTTCCACGTCCGGTTGAGCTCCAGGCGGTAAGAAAGGCTCTCAAAAGCGATAGGTTTGGGTTTGGCCGCTATATTTTCTTCTATAATCCGATAATTTCTTTTTACATAAATGGTCAATTGAGCCTCAATTCACGCTTTTTCACTGGAGAAATCATCCAATATGGGCAAATTTGACATTTTGCACTAAGTTTATAATGTGCATTTTTCCCCCCCGGCGATTTATGAAAGCTAAGAAGGCGTTCATCTTCTGAGGTTCCACTGTTTGTAGATTTGAAGCCTACCTTGGATGAGCACCTGTCCTCCCTGGATGAAGAATTGCTGCTGCGAGTCCCTGGGTTGAGCTGAACATTGTAGGATTGTGGCTCCAGCCTGGGGAGTAGGAGAACTGGCCACCGTCTGGGTTTGGGCCCTCGGAAAGGTGTCAGTTCCAGGGCTGGTCAGATGGATGGCCCTCCCCTGGGTGAACGCAACTGCATGAGGGAAAGCGTCAGTTATAACAAGGCTGCTGGGAAATGAAGTTTACAAGAAAAACTGTCAAAAGTTTAGTTTAAAGTTCATTCCGTCCGAACCCTAGTTCAAAAAGTTCTGAACTACTTTCGTACAAGTTTCTCATGGAAAGTATGTATTCCTTAATGAAACATGACACCCTCAAGCTTAAACCATTAATTAAGAAAAAAAACATGACTCAAAATCTAGTATATTTATTAAAAGTCAACCTTGTCAGACGGTGGACATAAAAACTTAACGAGACCCCTGAGCCACAACTGTCAGACCCCGATATCTAAAAAGAAATAAAGCAAAGTTGCCTAATGGATGTTTCAATGGCTCCATGGTAAATCAAACATAGGTGCCCTTCAATGGAGAAAACCTGGTAAAAAAAAAAAAAAGAAGCCCTATAGGGTTCTCCTTTAATCAACGCCCTCGTTGTAAACATGTCCTAAGGGGACTCTGTCCAGTCCATGAATTATAAGCCCCTCCAGTGTTTTCTTTCCTCCAGTGTTTTCTTTCCTTGCGTGTTATTCTTGCAGAAGAGTTGCAGTTATGAAATCAGCATCACACAAGGAAACAATTTGCATTTTAAGCCCCAGCAGCAGCTGGTGCCTTCATCGTATTTGGCAGACGGGTCGACTCATCAGAATGGAATTCATGTGTATGATTATTATTATTATTATGATTTAACGTGACCGTATTTTGAGTTAAAAAGCATCCTGAAGGGAGTTAAATACAGACTATTAGATTCAAATATGGGTAAAATATGATATTAACAGGATGGATCCAGTCGATCCACGTGCACCAAGTTCGGAGCCCCTGTTAGGATCCTATGTCTTAAAAACTGTTGGGTTTTTTTTTGTAAAATGCTCCCGCTAATGAGTTAAATTAGAAATATTAAGAGTAAATTACAATGTACACAAAATAGATCTCCTCGAATCGATCCACACGCACAACGGCTCAGAAATTCCGATTGAAAACTGAAGATAATGCTCCCCCTAGTGTTGGAAATATCCAACCGACCTTTCCCAAAATCAATCCACTTCTTCCTCGCACTGCAGTCTATGTGTTCATCAAATTTTAAAATGATCCATGATATGGTTTTTGAGTTATCGTGCTAAGATGAAGGAACGAATCAGCGGAAATGGTGGCGGGGCAGCGACGATGATTCCATAATACTTTTTAACGTTTGGGGGAAATATTTAAACATTTGAGTGAAAACAATGACTGCATTCAGCGGGTTGGAGTGTGTGGTTGGAGTGTGTACTGACTATACTGTCCTGAGCTGGTCTGGTAGATGGAGGTGGGAGCAGGTGATGAGGCTGCATAGGTGACCGTCACTTCCTCCTCCAGCTTCTCCTCATCAATTCTGGGAACGGCCGGCGAATCCGTCGAAAGCTCGTTGAGAATTTTCCTGCGGGAGACGAGGATCTCGTCGTTTCGCGTGTAATTGACAGATAATTCGGCTGGATCAGACTTTTTTTAATCACGGTCTTGTTGACGTGTCTTCTCACCGATAAGACGGGCGCCTGGAGAGAAAGTCCCGTCTCTTCTGGGTGTCGTCGTCCGGTGCGTCATCCTCCATTTCTGCCATAGTGGAAATCTGCAGAGAGCAAATAGTTTTCAGAGTTGAGAGTAATCCTGTTTTTTTTCATTGTTTATACTCTATTCTGTTAAATGCTATTACTGCAAGGAGGGAGCTTTCTGCAGACAAACGCTCATGAGTGGCGTTTGTTATGAAGGATATAAACCGTGAAAGAGGAGTCTGACGTCAACGCAGGCATCTGAGCGGCGTTTTGTTTTTGAGCTGTCATTTTTTCTTTCGGCCCATTTCACGTCCTAACGGAGTTCGTTACGGTGTAATTACTCCTGCACTGAATTACGGCCTCCCTTCTCCGAGCATAACGTCAACGAGGCAACGACAAACACGAGCCGGGCTCAAAGCGCCTGGGAAGAATCCATGGACTGATGACGTTGGATGACGAGGACGGACCGATTAGGACCAAGATTTGGGTCCAAGATAAGTTATGCAAAGCATAACTTATCTTGGACCCAAAGATAAGTTATGCTTTGCATAGCTCTTCAGGGAGCCGTTAAGGCTAGAAGCTGAGGACTTCAGAATGTCTTGAGCAGACCTCTACATGAACCCATAACTCATAGAGAATGTTTTTAGTGCATCTAATTAACAAAGACAGATATAATCAACGATGAAGATGTTGGTATGGAAGGCAAATGCGGCGCTGTGTAGATTCATGTGTGTATCTGATAATCCATCCACTGACTGTGTGTATCTGATAATCCATCCACTGACTACACCATGTGTGTATCTGATAATCCATCCACTGACTGTGTGTATCTGATAATCCATCCACTGACTACACCATGTGTGTATCTGATAATCCATCCACTGACTTCACCATGTGTGTATCTGATAATCCATCCACTGACTGTGTGTATCTGATAATCCATCCACTGACTACACCATGTGTGTATCTGATAATCCATCCACTGACTGTGTGTATCTGATAATCCATCCACTGACTGTGTGTATCTGATAATCCATCCACTGACTACACCATGTGTGTATCTGATAATCCATCCACTGACTGTGTGTATCTGATAATCCATCCACTGACTGTGTGTATCTGATAATCCATCCACTGACTGTGTGTATCTGATAATCCATCCACTGACTTCACCATGTGTGTATCTGATAATCCATCCACTGACTGTGTGTATCTGATAATCCATCCACTGACTGTGTGTATCTGATAATCGGCATAATTATATCCCTATTCGTATAATTCAGCATGTTAGCAGAATTAATCCTTAATTGTAATCTTGGTGAGTAAAAGCGTGAAATAATGGTGGGATTGATTTGAAGTCGTAATTGTTAAGGTTAAAGGTCAACGAGGTTTCTGCGCGGCTGCGTTTGGCTTTGTGATGTCATACAGCGGCTGAACTGCCCTTTTGGTTTTACCGCCTTGAACACAAATAAGTCCTTAAAGTCCCAGCATGACGTACAAACATAAACAACAAACATAACGGCTGACAGGATGTGATTGGCTCCCGTGTGAACGGGCCATTCAAACATTTTTACGGGCTTATATTTTATGGGGTCATTTCAAAACTGCGTGATGAGGTCGTCTGATTTCATTTATTTATTTGTTTTAAATCAATCACACACTTTCAAAAGTAGGAAATCCATCAGAGATGGAAAACCGCCGAAACTCTTCCGTCGCTTGAACCTAAAATATCGTAAAAAAAAAAAAATGGGGGCGTCTGGAAGAAAAAGCGTCTCTGCAGCATCAACGGATTTAAAGGTCATGTGATGGTTTCAGTCAAAGTTCTGCTGGCAGGATGACGACGAAAAACAACAACCTCTCGTAATTAAACTCGCTTCAACAAAACCGTGCTGTGGTTCACATCTGCTGTTTCACTGACCCAGTTCACACGCAGCGTCGCCCCAGACCGGCTTCCTCAAAAAAAGAAACAGGCGTCTCGTGAAGTTAAAAGAAATGATCAGTTGGAGCGAGAAAACCTGCTGCGAGACGCAAACTTGATCCGATACGATACCGGTTTCATTCGCACTGAAAGCACCGCCTAGAAAGTGAAAGTCGGACTGATGGGCTTAAACCTCGGGTTCTGCTTCTCACCACAATCCTATTAACAGATCCATAAGACCGCCTGGACTCCAGAGCACCTTCGGCGCCAACGCACTCGCTCTGACATCACAACCTCTCTGAGGTAGTTCCTGTTGGCTCCAGACCCGGAAAGCGTACCGTCAGTAAGGGTCGTTAGCAGGTGGATCTTTACGATGATGATGATGAAGATGATGATGATGTTTCATCCAATAGTTCGCAGACATGCGTTATAAATGAATTTTTGCCACATAAAATGATAGATCTTGTTGAGTCGACTCATATGTATCAAATGTGGACTAAAAGGACATTCCAGGTTCTCACCTGGACCGTCTGGACTTGTGGTGACTGTATGACGGAGGTCTGAGGGACCTGGATGACGCCCTGAACCGTCTGACCGTCAGACAGCTGGATGACCGTCACACCGGGCGACTCGGCGGCCGCCAGCATCTGGAGGAAACAATCAAGACAGGAAAAAGATGTAACATGCAAAGTTAAATTTTGTGACAGTCTACTGTGTGTGTGTGTGTGTGTGTGTGTGTGTGTGTGTGTGTGTGTGTGTGTGTGCGTGTGGGTGTGTGTGTGTGTGTGTGTGTGTGTGTGAGTGTGTACCTGAGGAGGGGCTAATGGAGACGCACTGTCTTCACTATGGTCCTCTTCTCCATCGGTGACGGAGTCGTTCAAAGTTCTGTCCAGCTGGGAGGAGACGGAGGTTTCCATCGTCAGTCACTAAACACGGAGACACAAGCGGATTACAGCGACCAGCCATAACATTATAACTACTCCCAGCTGAAGTCAGAGTATCACTCGTGTAAGCCGGGGGGGTGAACATTCTATCCTGAAGTCGATCTGCTTGAAGCACTTGGACATGGACTAAATTGAGATGACTAGACGGCTGGGATCTCCAGAAGGGTCGGTCTTGTTGGGTGGGATCCTGGTCCTCAGTGGTTAGTAGCTGCCCAAGTGGACTGAGGAAGGACAACTGGTGAGAAGAGGGGTGACGGGCACCCATGGATCCAAATATATCAGAGCACACCTTCTGCAGAGGTCTGGTGGGGTCCAAGTCAGATTTGTTCAAACTTCCCCCAAAGCTTTAACTTTCTGCCTGACACAATCCATCCACCGCCGCCACCACCACCGGTCCCGTGTTTGTTGTCACAATTTTTTAAAAATAATTTAGGTTAGTCAAATAGGTCCTCATGTTGTCAGAGTGTGTCGGCATTCCCTGGAGGATGAAGGTATTGATGATGATGACTGGTCGTCATGTTCCTGAATCCACCAGAGAACCTCTGAGACGTTATTTATCGCTGCATCAGTCACCACCACCACCACTGACCACAGACTTTCCAGGATCCAGGTCTGGGAGTAGATTCCCTAGTGGGAGGAGATCCCCCCGGGACACCATCTCATCAGGAGCATGCCCAGATGTTTTCAGGAGGGTGGGGATCAAACACACTCCTGGGTCACATTATGAGTTGTTGTGATGAAATTCACAGGAATTGGATCAGAACCTGTGATTTCAGTTTTTTTTTTTAAACTTTTGGTGTAATTTTGAATCCAGCCCTTAAAGGTTTCATGATTTTTATTCCCATGGAATCTTTGTTCTAAACACATTACGCAATGTATATCAATAAAGGTTTTCAACTTGAATATTTCTTCCATCCAGATCCAGACTGTGATTCAAGTCTTCAAGAGCTAAACGACAAAAATCACACAAATAGATAAAACATATAGAAAGTATTTAGAGTCCCGATAGCTTTTGTGTTTTCGGTTCAACGGAACAGAGAAGTGGGTAGTGGTTGTTTTTTATGGTCTGGAATTTACATTTCTTGATGTGAAGGAATCGTAGATTACAATCAAACCGATAAAGAAAACACATTTTAATCAATACAACACAGATGAGCAAATATAATATTCTTATAAAAGGGAGAAAAGTTCGATAAAATGTGATCTACTTACAAAAATGATGATATTTTTCCCCAGAGAGGAAGTAAAACTAAAGTACCAGAATAAATGAGAGAGAGTTTCAGGATGTGATTCAATTCAAAGGAATCTTCTTTGACCCTATTTGTTAGAAACCGTGTTCCAATTACGATTAACAAGATGAGTTTAATGAAAGGTTCCTGCAGGAATAAAGATCATATCGTCATGGGATAAAGCTTTTATTCTGGGGTTCCCCTCTGTTTTAGAGGAGAAACAAAGTTTACCTTAATGGACTATAAACTGGCTCAGGGGGGTTTCTTTGGTGCAAGAAATTGTGAATAATTAAAGAGTCAGTCTCACTCGTGTTTGTAAGGAAGTAACCAAGGCCAAGAGGGCCTTTCCATGAAAATTCAAACGCTTTAGAGGTATTTTCTGAATATTATTATTACAGAGTGGGGAAGCAAAAGTGTGAAAATTCATAGTGAGAGACGAGTTTTGGTTTTTTTTAGTATTGTTTGATCCAGTTTATTTTCAAAGTGTTAATAGGGACAGTAAAATCATTAAATAAAATATGTCGATCAGCATTATAGGTAATCAAAACTCCTTAGAAAGTGTTTTTTTTGTGAAACTGCCAAACATTTTATGAATAAATTTACTAAATTAATTATCCAAGATAAAACTGATTGAGCAGCTTAAGTCATTATTTGAGGGGGGAAAAAATTATTTTCATGAGCAGTTTTTACATTTAAAAAATGAGAAATTGTACAGCGTATGACAGTTGCCCCGGCAACCAGATAATCAACGTCATTCTGACGTCACTCGCCAGTGGTTATAATGTTATGGCTAATCCGTGTTTAGCCTTACATTGGAAAATAAATGAAGCACCGACACAATGATATAAAGTTTAACCTACGAATGAAAATACTATCATAATTCTTAAAAGGTTTTATTTTGAAGTTTCTCTGTACTTCCGTCACACTTTGAAGCAGCAGGCTGCTTTAAAGTGGAGCAGAAAGGAGACACTTTTTTCTACTCCATGTTGTTTTCCTCTTTCTGTCCGCTAACACAAAGTTTTCATTAATGCAAAGATCCGCGGCGCAGACCTGTTGGCGCACTCTCCACCTACTCCACCCCGGTTGCGCTGAGTGAAAAAATGTGACCGCTTTGAAGTGACTTACCGAAGTTTTACGTAGTCTGACTCGTCACTAATGACAGTAGGGCTGGACGGCCTGTGCCTCTGCTCACGTAGGTTCACGTCAGCGCTGATGATGCTGTACCGAAAATGTCGACCGACGAGTCACTTTTATGTCAAAGAGTGTCCAGCGGGAGCGAGAGCACTTCCGCCTGCGTACTTCCGCGTTCGCTTTGAAACGCCAAAATGACCAGATATTGGGCAGAAAATGGCGGTGAAAAAGGGATTAACCGCTCCTTTTCACAATATATGTCAATATAACAAAAGTCATTGTTGTTTATAATCATATCAGCCATGGTTATCTTTCTCTTTTCTGTGTTATGGACTTAAGTTTAATGGTTATGTAGTACAATTCAACCCACATCATCATGTGAAACAACTATAAATGAAGAAAAGAAGATATAATAAATTATGAAATGGTGTTAGTTAAAATAAGTGTTTTATATTTACAAAACTACTTTGGCTACTCTGCTAAAAAGTTGTTGTTTTTTTGTTTTGTTTTTTTAATAGCTAACACAGAAACAGTTATCTCTAAATAAATAAATGAAACCTAAGTCAAGTTTGTGATACCAAAATTAAACAAGAAATGTTATTAGACTATCAAATTGCAAATTATTTCAGAATGTTTTGCAATGTTTACTCGGGTTGCTGGCAAAACTCACATATCAGAGTGATGTTGCCATCTAGTGGCGGTAAACAGCAACAGCAATTAAAAACACTCAACATCAATTTGAAATTTTTACAAAAAAATGTATTAAAAAATATATAAAAGTTTCAAACTGTTCCACAAGGATAATATAGAAGTTGGGGGGAGGGGGTTAATAATTTGGGCCCTCAGACCTCAGACTTGGACCTCAACAGGGGAGGAAGGTTGATGTTTTTTTCTTAACTAATTTTTACGGCCAGCATGGTGGCGTGAGAGTAGAAAGGGTTCTGGGCTCGATCCATTGAGCAACCCACGACCTCTTTTTAAGGGCCAAGTCCTCCATGTTCCCCCCCAGAGTCCAGAAATATCTAATATAAGCGAACAGGGGACTCAAAGATGTCCATGAATAAGACTTGTGGGTGAGATCCTGCGAAACAACAAAAAGCCACAACAGCCGACATACTGGGTAACTACGCCATAAAATAATACCCCGTCGGACCGGAGTCCATGTCGTGATGTATATGAAACATCCTATCTTGATTGTTAAGGCTACTTAAAAATCTTTTATGGGGGGTAAATGCCCTCCTTTCTGTCTGTTATTCCGTTCTGATGAAGACGTAGGTGCTGCAGAATCTCTTCAACCCTGGAGAGATTCCTTCTTATAGATGTGACTGTGGCTGACCCCAGAGCCGCCATCTGTCCCCCTGCGTGCCGGGAGAGATCTTGCCGTTCAAAAAATGGCCGCCGCTGCCTTTCTCTGCAAGCCCCTCCCCTTAATCTCTCTACATTCTGATTAATACGCGCAGTTTTCAGGAACAAGGTGATTTCCAGGAGCCTACTATGCCTTAGTTCCTGCAAGTCAGTTCTTATTTTAAAGCACCAACTCTTTTCAAAAAGAACATGTCTAGACAGTTACTACATGTAATAATAATAATAATAATACATTTAATTTATAATGCAAAAAAAAACGCCTTTAACAGACAGAAACCCAGAGTAGATCCCGACTCAAGGACTTCATGGAAGACCACCACATTAGTGGGTGTCCATAAGAACCGGCAGGATGATAAACAGCAAAGATTTCGGGGTAGATGTCAAGTCTGGACATCTCGAACGTTACATTCCTTATTTGACACATTTATTCTCTAAAATGCATTTATTCAATTCAGCAATATATAGTTATATATATTCATATATGTATTATTGTATTATTATTAATGTATCGTTGTGTCTGACAAACAGTATTTTGCGATCAAGTGAGTTAAACATGAGCTATTAGAGTAAAATATTAAATATATTAGATCGATTTCCTTCAGTTGTTTCTTGTGCAACAAATTTGGACTAAATCAGACCAACGATTGTGAAATTATGGCTCGAAAAGGCGTCGGGATAAAACTCCCTCTCGTCACTGAATGTACCACCAATTGCTCCCAAAATCAGTACACTTCTTCCTCACACTAAAGTCTATCTGGCTACAAAATTTGAAAATGATCCATTAAACATTAGTGGAGTTATGGCGTTAACACGAATGACTGTGGCAGCGAAAACGGTTCCGTAATCCCAAAGAGTATCCAGAGATAAAAGGTGGCACAAATAAAATTCCAGAACAACGTGACTATTCCCAGTTTCAACAGCGTTTACGTTAGTGCCTCCTTCAGAGCAAGAGAGATGGAAAGTTGGCGATTGGGCAGTTTAGAAACAGGAAGTGCTATGCGACAGGCCTTCTGAGGTCACAATATGAGCATAAAGGGATAAAAGGAGACGGAGACCAGTCGATTCATAAACAGGAAGTGCTTTGCAATTGGCTGAAACAGTCACAAAGACCTCAGAACTATTAGTCTGACACCAAATGAATGACGACAAAAATGAATTCATAACATCCCCAACTTTATGAGGAAAATGGCGTCTCAGGGAAAAGTCTTTGTTTTGGACACTGTTTCGCCGTCACTGTGTAAAATAAGTTCTGTAAGAGGTTTAATTTCCTGTATCTACCCAAGGAACACCCGGAAGCTCCATTGGTTCTGAAGTGTTTGTCCCAAATCATGATATGAAGCTGTTGTATACTTTATTCTTCAAGCACTCAAACATGAAGAAGTAGATGAAGCTCAAAATGAAAAAAACAATTAAAAAACCTCCCATGTCCCGCCTCTGAGTTTGGTGGGAGCCAATCACGTTTGAGGAGAACAGCCTGCTTTGAGATGGGGCCAGTGATCCCCCCCCCCTCTTCCTGTCACACACCTGTATGTTGAGTGTATAACACTGGAACTACCTGACTACATAATTATCCTGCTATAATAGATCATTTTACTCATTTATGATTAAATTAATAAAGATTTATTAGAGTTACTCTGTCCTCCTCCTCCTCCTCCTCCTCCTCCTTCACCTTCTCGTGGATGGGCGCTCCAGATGGTGGAGCACCGGCAGCAGAAGGGGGACCCCCCCCAGTGGGCACAGAACCCTGACAGCAGGGGGGCACGGACACGACCCGGGTCGGGCGGCTCTTTAGCACAACATTAGCCCCGAATGAACTTCAGACCCTAAAGACTCTAAAATAAAATGATGCCTATTCCCTAATAAAAGCAGACAAATCTAAGATGGAATCTTCTTCCTTATTTATTTAACACTAGCCTTAAATTGCATTTATTCATGACAGCTGTCAATCACATTTATCCTTTTAAACGTTATTATTTATTTTAGTCTAGTCAGTTTTTATTCTAAAGCACCAAATCGCCGTGTCAGAGTCCTGAAAGCCACGTTTACGATCAGCGGATCGTATCCGAGGAAACAGAGATTTCAATTAAACCAGTTGTGATTTATTCCGGAATAAAACGAGGCATTAAAGGAATATAAACTTTATATATTTATTTATAAATAAAGTTTGTAAACTCCAACGGTCAGACGTCCGCTTTTGACCACCAGGCGGCACCACTGATCCAAATACGATTTCAGGTCAGGAACCAGTTTCACATCCAACAGGTGGAAATTTACATACTCATCAGAACCGTTTAGATAGAAACTGTCTGAAGCACCTTCATCACCTTCATCACCTTCATCACCTCATCATCATGTTCACCCATGTTCATCATCATCATGTGTCTCCAATAATACCTTCTTATGCACTAGGATAGAATTGAATACAGTAGAATAGAGTAGAGTGGAATCAAATAGAGAAGAATAGAAAAGAATAGAAAAGAAAAGAATAGAAAAGAATAGAAAAGAATAGAGTAGAATAGAGAAGAATAGAAAAGAATAGAGTAGAATAGAGTAGAATAGAAAAGAATAGAGTAGAATAGAGAAGAATAGAAAAGAATAGAAAAGAAAAGAATAGAAAAGAATAGAGTAGAATAGAGAAGAATAGAGTAGAATAGAGAAGAATAGAGTAGAATAGAGAAGAATAGAAAAGAATAGAAAAGAAAAGAATAGAAAAGAATAGAGTAGAATAGAGAAGAATAGAAAAGAATAGAAAAGAATAGAAAAGAATAGAGTAGAATAGAGAAGAATAGAGTAGAATAGAGAAGAATAGAAAAGAATAGAAAAGAATAGAATAGATTAAAATAGGAAAGAATAGAATAGATTAGAACAGAACAAACTTTATTAATCCCCAAAGGGAGATTCAAGTATTACAGCAGCTTAAAGCATTGATTAAGAAAGAAATTAGGATAAGTAGAAAATGTGCAAAGTACACGATAAAGAAATATTAAAGACATATAGACAGATACATCAGTATATATACTGAGATATATATATATATATAGATGTGTATATATCTATGTATATATATATATATATATATATACATATACGCGTATATCTACACACACATGCTGCTCGGAGCTCCACAGTCTCATGTAGGGGTGTTACAGGTGTTGTCCAGGATGAAGGTCAGCTTGGTGAACATCCTCCTCTCTCCCTCTTCCTCCTCCACAGAAGGAAATACATAATAATGATAATAATAATAATAATAGTAATAATAACAAGAATAGTAATAACAATAATAATATTATTATACTTTACACCTAAATTTCTATTATGATGTATTATACATAATTTCTTATTATAATCAATAATATACTTACTTTATACATTATATTTATATATGTATTTATTATTAGCTGTTATTTTTTTCTTATCATAGTTTAGGATGCATTATACTTAATTTCTTTATTTTCCCTTGTTTGAAGCTCTGACACTATTGAGTCTGAGATACACATAAAAAAAAAGGAATAAAAAAGGATAATTATTTTTCTACATCTCTGTAGAAACACATTTTAATGTAAAAAAAAAAGAAACTATGTTCTTAAACTGAATAGAAGTGACTCTATTGTCATTATCACAAATCTTTATACGCCGATGACACAACGATATGCGGCTCAATGTTGAAGGTTCACGGATGATTTATGGGCCACATCTCTGAGAGGACGATCTCTCCTCTCCTCTCTCTTTCCACCAACAAGAACCTGGTGCTAGTTCGGTGCTGGTGCTACTGCCAGTGCTTAGGTGGTTCAACTCAGGAACCTCCTAAGAACCTGTTTGCTTTTCCATTGGCAAGGAGCCAAATCAGAGCCACGCCATTACGTCACCGTGAAACCT
The DNA here is from genome assembly GCA_037951165.1 of Lophius americanus. Lineage (NCBI taxonomy): Eukaryota > Metazoa > Chordata > Actinopteri > Lophiiformes > Lophiidae > Lophius > Lophius americanus. The sequence continues at coordinate 3,566,809 of JBBDHG010000210.1, read as the reverse complement.
CAGAATGTTTGTTGAACCAGAGCCGAAAAAAAAAAACTTTTGTTATTCATTTTAAATTTAAAAACAATAAAAATAAACTTTATTGCTAATTGAGTAGATGAAATTCGCTCGGCTGTTTTTTTTTAGAAATGGCGGTTAAAGTAATTGGGCCGGTCTTGTTGGTCACAATAACCCCGCCTCCAGCCCCTGACGTATTCGGTTCTTGCCTCTAGACCTGCAAAGGATGGTGCTTGTCTGGCGCCAACTTTGAGAGCTGGTGCTTAGGCTGTCGAAAAAAGCTAAGAACTTGTGCTAACGTCAGGCTCTGGCTCCGAACTAGCCCTGGAACCAGCCCGGTGGAAAAGGGGTATGACTGAACGTGAACGTGTAAAACACGGACGGAGTCCCCGGTCACGAAAAAAATAACCCCACCTTTTCGCCCACGAGCGCTCATATTGTCCAAAGTTCTGGCTGTTTGATGGGCTGTGACAGCTGGCGGCGGGGCGGTGGTTGGTGCCGGTGAGTGCTCCAGCCGCGCTGAGTGTTAAAACAGTCTCGCGGCTGCTGCTGCCGTTAAACGGCCGCCCGGTCCCTCTTCACCCATGTGAGAGTAAAAAAATTCAATTTTCAAATAAAGTCACTCCCCTTTGTCCCAAAGTTCTACCAGAACCAGGACCGGCACCTTCTCCGTCTCCACAGAGGTGGGACATTCTGAATATTATCACGCCGTACCTTTCCTGGGAATATAAATAGAGGGAACGAAACGCAGAATCCGACACGCAGCTTCTATTTTTAGGGAATACGAAAGTATGTTCCAGCGGCTGACGGGAGGATTCTTCGGGTGAGGCGTGACGCAATCCATCCATGTGTGTGTGTGTGTCTGAGTGTGTGTGTGTGTGTGTGTGTGAGTGTGTGTGTGTGTGGGGGGGGGGGGTCAGCTGTTCCGAAAAGCTCCCAGATGGATTTGGACTGTTTTTTAATCTGGGTTTGGTTCAGTTTCAGACTGGGGTGGAATGATGGACTGAAATGTGAGAGCAGCAGATGCACAAGACGATTGGAACGCCTCCATCAATAAAAGTCTATATATGACAGCACACTTCACATTATTATTAGTAGAGTATGTCTCCCCCCATGTTCTGTTTTAATTTTTTTTTGTTTGGCAGGATTATTCAAAAACTTCAGATTTCTACACTCTAAAAAAAAAATAAAAAAATTTAAGCCTAAGATTCTATATTTCAATTACACGTAAAAATGTACGCGCATTTGAATTATATCATTTTACAATAGTTGTCATCAAAACATGATTTAAACAATAAAAATATGATTTATGAGATATTCATAAAAAACTGCGCGTATTTTTTTTTTACTTATTAAATTGTTTTCCTGATTATATAATTTATGCAGATTTTACAAAATTTGAATAAATACATTTTCAATATATCATTATTTAAATAAAATCAAATAGATGCCAGAACATAAACTGAAACTATGCAATGATTTTTATTTTTTATTTTTTTTTTTGAGCGTATGATCGCTGGTAGGGAACCAAAAATTTAAACTTAAACTTTTGTAGGGAACCAAATATTTTGCCTGACAGGCAATCTTTCAAGATTTTGCCAATTATGCAAAAACAAACTCCTGAATTGATTTCCTGCACTCAAAAAAAAATTGAAGCCTAAGACTTTATATTTATGTATTTCAATTACACCTAAAACCTCAGTTCGTTTGAATGACATCATTTTAACATTAACAACATTTTTTGATGCTTATTTGTCACAAAATTATGTAAGAAACAAGAACAAATTATATTTATATAATAGTGATATATACCTTATTTTAAGTTATTTAATATTATTAGTTTAAAATTCATTTCCTGTTAAAAAACAACATAATTTCCTTAAATTTATACGTAAACCAACCTCACACATTTTAACCTATTGAATCCTGATTGTTCTACAATGAGACTCATTTAAACCTTTTTCATATATACATGTATTATATATACATATATAATATATTATATATAATAAAATACATAAGTGATATATTCATAGAATTCATATTTTCGTTTTCATAATAAACACATTCCTGCTGATTCTACGACATTTGAATAAGCGCATTACTTAAATAAAATCAAACAGATGAAAGTACTTTAACTTTAATTATGCACTGATACATTTTTTAGAGTAGGGTTCAAAGCCGCCGTAGAACCCGGCGCCTTTCTCTGTGGAGTTTGTTGGTCCTCACCTCGTTAGGATTATGTCATATTGGAGACTTTTAATCGCCCATAGGTCTGAACGTGAGCATGAATGCTTGTTTGTGTCGCTGCGTCGCCCAGAGATGAACACGGTGTTCCTTCATGTCATCTGGGACTGGTTCCAACCCCCTTCGGACCCGATCAGGGTAAGTATTTACAGACAATGGATGGATGGATGATTTTCAGAAAGTATTGGCAAATTGTTGCGCAGAGTCAGCACAATAAAGTTTGATTTTAAACTAAAACTACGCTGTCATCCACGACAGCAAGGGTATATTCCCCCCCAAAAGTCCCCAATCTCCTGCGTTTTACAAGCCGTCCCCCTAAATGTAGAGTTAGCTCAGAAAATCAGCGAGTTTAATTTTTTTAAGACGCTCCCCCTTGTGGCTAAAAGATGAACTATTAGAGTAAAATATGATTTTTTACTAGTTTTCCATATAAATCTCCCCTTAGTGAGCAAAATATGAACTATTAGAGTAAAATATGATATATATACAAGATGTATATCCTGGAGTCGATTCATACGGAAGAAATTTGGACTAAATTGGACAAACGGTTGAGAAATGATGGCCTGAAAACCTTTGGAGATGAATCTCCCCCTAGTGTCAGAAATACAAAACATACCTTTCCCAGAATCATTCAAGTCTTTCCTCTCACTATAATAATAATAATATTAATAATACATTTTATTTATAGCACAATTTACATTTGGATCAAATCTCAAAGTGCTTTAAGGTAAAAGCAGATAAAAGCATTCACAAAAAATATATAATAATAATAATAATAACTATATAAAAACCTGACCAAAAAGCAGCAATGTTAATTAAAGTTATAGGTTCTGCTAAAAAGGAAAGTTTTAAGTCCTTTTTTAAATGTGTCAGTCGTCTGTGGAGCCCTCAGATGGTCAGTAAGGGCATTCCACAGACGAGGGGCAGCAGAACAGAAGTCCCGATCCCCCATGGTGCTGAGCTTAGTCCGGGGAAGGAGGAGGCGGTTTGAGTGGGTAGAACGGAGGGATCGTGTTGAGGTTGAGTTTCCAGTAAGGTCTATGTGAGTACAAAATTAGAAAATCATCAATGAAACAGTTCAACTCTATTCTAATGGTAAAAGTCACTCAACAGTTTTCTGGAGGAGCGTTAATGAACTCAAAAGACTCCGCAGCAGAAACAAATATTTACTTTTCTCGTTGCTGTGTCCGTAAAAATAGTCAAGCTGGAAGTTTAACAGCCAGAAGCAAGGTGAAAATGTTTTTTCCCGTTTACATGAAGAAGAAAACGCCCCAAAATTGCGATCGCCGGGTAAACCAATGGTCAAAGTGCAAAAAGAATTGAATCAGGTGATCGTGCTGCTTCTTTGCTAATATTTTTATATAATCATTATCAATATTATAATTTCTTATTGATGCTTTTATCTGTTTTTACCTTGTAGCACTTTGAGATCTGATCCAAATGTAAAGTGTGTTATAAATAAAATGTCTTATTATTATAATAATGTAATTCCTATTCATAATAAGTCAAAATATCAAATTCACCTCTCTTACTACCTACAACGCCAAAAGCAATTAATACCGAGATCCTCTCTGTTCCATATTTACAGTCAGTCGCCGGTAACTTTTAACATTTTTCCTCATTTCTCAGGAAATAATTCACAATAATTCATAAATTGTGACTAAATCCGGGTCAAAATATCTATTTGTAGAAGCCGATCTTCATTTTGTGCATCAACAAAACAGGCCAAGAAAGAAACTGCGTTCCTATTTTTTTATTTTTAAGTTAATGGGTCGTTTTTCTCCTACAGTTTTTAGGATTTTTGAGGGTGTGTCACATCGGAAACATTTAGTTTGTACCAGTTCTAGTTGATATCTTAACGTCTGCATTATCCTAATCCTAATTTCGAACAGGAGCCTAAACCCTCATAATAAAGTATTAGTAGAAACAAAGTTTGCCCAGGAAGAAAAATGTTCTAAATGATTGAAGAATAGTTTATAAACTGTCTTTTAAATATAAGTTTCATCTGTGATTACCTCTCTTTGATGGAAACTCTGCTGCCCCGCGCGCCAAACATCAACACATCCTGAGGAGGAGGAGGAGGACGAGGAGGAGGAGGAGGGACCGACACTGGGGCCTTCCCTGCTCCTATGATGCGTTCACGTCCTCTCGTAAAATAGAGTTTCAAAGGTGAGAAGCAACGTCTTTGCCCTCAATACACTTTTTCCTTGCGTAGGATTTAAATTTCCCTTGTTCAGCCTGCTGAAAGGTTTAATTTAGAGGGTTTTTTATTTAACCTTGATGCCTTGTTTGTTTATTAATAAACAGGATAATGCAAAAACAGTTGAACGGATTTCCAGGAAATCCGTTTTTGTTGCCATTGATAAACTTGCTTCACATGTTTGCATCTTTTGATATTGTATATTTTTAATGCACCTCTGGAAAACTGTACTTCCATGGTTTCTATAATATAATAATAATAATAATAAAAATAATAATACATAATATCCCGGCAGAGGAACAAGATTTTTTTTCTTATTTTAAAATAAAGAAATTCTATTTTAAGACGTGTTGATGTATTATAAGCTTTTTTTCTTCCTAATTAGTAATCTTGAATAAAATTATAGATTTTAAAACCAGCACAATGAATGGAATGAAATACTCATTTTAAGTAGATCAGTCTTAAATAAATGACATTTCCTTGCTTGTTAGTATAAAATCGCTTAAGTTTGAGCATTTGTGTCTAGTTTTAAGGACAATTTCGATGTCTACGTGTCTAGAACTTCAGACTTGTTGGAAGAATTCTAGTCAAGCAAAACATTTCATATCCTATTGTCAGATTTATTTATTTTTAGTTGCTAATTTCAAGACATTTCGATTTTGTTTTGAAGATTATATGGAATTTTTCTATAATGGCTGCATTTGCAGTGTTATGTTTTTTATTACTATTATTATTATTTATGTTGTTCTACATGTCTGTGAAGTTTCTGTTTATAGACTACTAATTTTGTTGTGAAGTAGACAATAAACTGTTTGAACTTCTGTTATGAAATTTCCCAGCAAACCTTGAACGCATCGCGTTAGCGCTGAGAGAGAGAGAGAGAGCGAGAGAGAGAGAGAGAGAGAGAGATCGGGACGAAGGGAGCGAAGGAAGGAGAGAGAGAAGCTAAACAGGTGGTCTGAAAACACGCAGAAAACAATGTGGTCCGGCGGGGAGACGCGGACAGACCTCTAGTCCTCGCTGCTGGAACGGAATACCGGGACTCAGACACCCGAACCCATGCGCTTCCTTTGACTCCGACCCGGATCCCTCCCCTCTCCTCCTCCTCGGGTTCGCCCCGAATCTAGGCAGGATCCTCGGACGGCGGCACCATGAAGGTGACGGTGTGTTTCGGCCGGACCCGGGTGGTGGTTCCGTGCGGGGATGGGAATTTGAAAGTGCGCTCCCTCATCCAGCAGGCTGTCATGAGGTACAAGAAAGCCATCGCGAAGGTAAGAACGCTCCGGCTCTCCCTGCGGCTTTTTGCGCTCTTGGAAAACAATGTCAGTCTCGCTCAATATGGCGCTAACTTGTATCAGACGCGAAGAGGAGGGAAAGGGCTGCGGGCATCTGCTGGCTCAGGCAGCGTTTGCGCAGCTAACGTGCACGAAAAGGATGTTTATCTCGCCTTGTGTTGCAGCTTCTTCCCGTTTTTTTTTTTGAAGGAGAAAAAGGCGCTGCGCCATTGTGGCTCTGATGTTTGGGAAAAAAACTTCCTCTGGGATTCAAGCTGTTGCTCTCAGCAAACTATGAGCTTGTTTGTTTGTTTGTTTGTTTTAGCTTTAGCTTTGGCGACTCTAAGAAGAGCTTTGAACACATCCGGTGCTCGAAAAACCCACATTTGTGAAGCTTAATTGATGCTCAGTGTGAAGTGAAGTTGTCAGCAGAGATTAGCTTATAGCAAGTTAGCCAGCAGGCTGCAAACAGCGTGATGCGTTCAGGGTCCGCTGCAAAAAAAGCAATGACATCTCAGCTCTGCTTTAACCCCTCATTAAAACTCGACTCGAATCCCCTTTCAGGACATGAAGGTCCGTTTCTAAAAAATCTAGACCCCGCTCCTTGACACGTGTGCCTCAATAGGAACATTTTTTTTTATCATTTTACGTATGTTTATTTAGAATTGCGACTGTGATAATGCAGCTATTATAGGATACTTTTGTCATTTCAACCTTACATTTTTTAATATTTGTATTAGTAAGTCACTATGTGTACAAAATATATCCTCATAGCCTGCTTAGAATAAAAATGTCCCCACATTGAAACTGAAATTCTGGATCACACTGATATTGGGGGGAAAAAAATCCATGTTGTTTCAAAATAGTTAATTTTACATTTTTCGATCTCAAAGGGGACCTGCATTTTATTTTCCCCAAATACATACCAAGACGACAGAATTCCCGCTTGATATTTAAAACAATCCAGTTCAAATTCATTCCATCAGGCCTGAACGTGGAGGCGACTTACTACAATCGGGTTTGGAAGAATGACATATTCTACAACCAGTGATGCGTTTATCTGCGACCTTTCCCGAACCTAATCTTGACAGCAAAGCCTGTTAGAATTTTTTCACATCACCTGACCTGTTCTGAAGTCTAAACAATAGGAAGACGAGTGAAAACAGACATGGCGGCGAGTCGACTCCAGTAGCGTTGCCTTTCAATCCAACGACAGAATAATAAAAGAGCATTTTTGGGCTAGAAATGAATGAATGATTGGTGTCACATTCGTAGTGTCGCCAGCCTTTCGGTCAATACATGGCAATAATTTGTGGCTCTTTGAAGGCCTGATCTGACAGATTGAAACTTGAAAGACCTTCATTGAGGACAAAAAGATGGTATAATCTGAACCAGGCATTATGGGCTTTCATGCTGTATATGGAAGTGCTGTGAAGTAGAATGTTTTCTGTGTTCATTTTGGATGTCAGAGAGTGATTTATGTTAATAAGAAGAGAAAAAAGGAGTCCCTTCAGTCCCTGTCACGGTTGTTATTCCTCCCCCAGTGCCGAAGTTAGCTTAGTTTTGTCCTATACAATACAATATCCTTAATGTCTATCTGAAGGAACCTCATCGCGTTGACGGTTTCCTCCATCGCGTTGATTTGGACCTTCAAGGCCACCGTACATTTTTCCACCTCACTTGGACATTGCAAATTCACTGCTAGACACCAAGACATTCTACGTACTGCACCTTTATTGGGAAGTTTGCATTTTATTTGCTCTGTTTGTAATGAACTCCTCAGTTTACTGCAAAGACAAGCGAGAAAAAACGGAGAAGTTCCAAATTCAAGAGGCCTGGTTTTGCAGAATATAAAAAAAACCCAGAGAACTTCAGCTGCATGGCTGTCTGAGCTGGACCGGGATTGAATCCAAACTCCAGCTGACTGGTGGTGAGGGCTTGAACCTGACACATAAATCTTGGAGATAGTAGTGAACTTAAAAGAAAATGTGAAGCGTGGTGTTGGAGTAGCAGCAGATGACCTTTGAACCAACGGGGGACAAGGTTCTCTCTGGTTAGATCGGATCAGGCGTTGTAAACACGCTCCTGTGTTAGAGCTTTAAATCACTTTGAGGATTTTTGGGTTCTCTTCCAGCAGCACCAACATCGCCAAAGCAACAATCGAGGGGAAGAATATGCCACCAGAAAATGGAAAGCTGCAAAATCCAACTGGGTGTATTAGCATGAATGCAATCTTTTTTCGGTTTACCTGTCCGTATTTTGAAGGCGGGTCTGGTGCCCCTTTTATCCCGCCTCTCCATTCCCTAAAAGCAGTGGAGGTGTAATTGGCCTTGGATTGGTAGTACTTAGCACTTAGTTAGCATTTAGCTTAGATATGCTAATGCTACATTTTTGCACTCAGGAACTCCCTAAAACCACCAATGGAAGAGGTACCAGGCCATGGTCTGAATTAAAATGCTGGAGAATCGCCGTACTTCAGAAATGAGATCGTATAAACGTCTGAATGCAGATCGCAACCTTTTTACATTTAATCGCCCTGCCCTAATACCCTGCTAGTTATTTGGTTAGCATATCCTAACTAGCTGGACTCTACTGCAGTGAAGGGCTGTAAATCTTGAACTGTGAAATAGGTGAGTGACCTCTAAGACTCCGCAGGTCCGTCCTGAGAATAAGTTGTACCTAGTAGTTTGACTTGTTATCCACTGACGAAGCTGTGGATGGTCTGCGGGTTTATCAGATATTTGCTGATTGCAAGATTTTTGTTACCTTCAGCTTTTGTTCCGTTTTGTAAAGCTGTTCTCACACTTTTGATCGTCTTGCCGAAAAAAAAGATTGATGCTTGGCATTTGATTTTTGTCCTTTTATCACAGACCGCTATTCCTGGCCTCCCCTTGCTTGAATTTAGCACCAACCATTTGAACCTGTTAGCCATGTTTGATTAAATAACCTTTGCGCCGATAACGCTACTAGAACCGAACCTAGTTTATTACCAGTTGTCAGAATAACGTTCCTAGTTTTTATCTAAGGTAATATGTTGGAGCAGCTCCCAAAGTGTCATAAATATGTCCGACGCTTTGCCCTGCCATATATTCAAACTTTAAGGCAGCGTTTTCTTTGCTGTAAGAAAAGAAAATGTGGTCTAGAAGTCCTACCATATTCTTCTTGTGAATAATTCAGTGTGAGCTGGCTGAAGAGTGGAATTGAGAGGCAGGTGAAGAGCTACTCTATACTCTTCTTTGACCTCCTGTGTGTTAGAGTTGATGTTTCTAACATACACAACTGGGCCGTAAACATTGAACAATTAACCTTTTCAGGAAAAATTTGTACTACAGTAGCGCTTCTGTGGAATCGGACAACACAGGGTAGCCTTTACTCGACCTTTGGATGCCCATGACCCTGTCAGCTGTCGTTCTTTAGACCAATTAGGTAGGTACTAAGTGCAGACGAAGATCTCCCAACAAGACCTGAAGTTCTGGAGATGCTCTGGCAGTTCTGAGTTCGTAAAGAGGTTGTCCACTTATCTGAAGGTCGGTGGTTCGATCCCCGGCCTCTGCAGTCTACATGTCGAAGTTGCCTTGAGCAAGATACTGAACCTCATGTTGTTAACAGTGGTTGTTCCATTGGTGCGTGAGCGATGGCGTGAATGGTTACCTCTGTGGCGCCTTGCATGGCAGCCTCTATCTTCACGGTATGAATGTTTGTTTGAAGGTTGAATGTAAACAAATTGTAACGAGAGCTTTACACATTCTAAAGCGCTTTGAATGGTCAGTCAGATTATAAAAGCTCTATATAAGTAAAGTCCATTTACCCTTTACTAAAACGTTCACTCGTTCGCTTATTAACGTTAATGTGGCTTAACCTGTCAGTGGTTTTAATGTTATGGCTGATAGCTACAGCCCTTTTTTGGGGAATAAAAGTTTCTTTAGAGCGTTAATTAGGAGCACGTTCAAGGCGGGGCTGATGCGCCACTGAAACTTAAAAACCCAGTATCTTCTCATGAAATACCCGCCCATAATAAATATAATACTGCCTTTAAATAAAAACACCATCGTCCTCTTGCCAGCAAAGATCTGCGTTTATTGCTCGCCTCCTACCCCGCTTGTTATTGTCTGGTGAAGTCACAGATGTTGTGTTGAAGATCACAGGTTTCTTCGGGCCGCCCGCCTTAATAAGAGACCCAAATTTAGGTTGGTTTTCCGGCTTTATTGTTTTGCGTGGACCCTCTCGTAACTTCCCCTGTCATTAGAGAGGAATGCTTCCTTCTGGAAAAAAAGCAACATCTGAGGGGTTGAACCCATCTTAACTTTGGGATTAGAGAGATGGTGGCACCAGGGTGAGTTTTCAGAAGCTGGTTGTACGGCGATAAATCTTACTGGACTCCAGAGAGGCAACCTTTTTTTTTGTTGCCAACTTTCAAGTCTCTGAACTTCTTGAGATGGAACGCTGTATTATCGTCCTCCCTCTCTTTTCCTTCCACAGATCATAGGGTGGATTCTGACTTAACGCACACCCGTTTGCCTAAGTGTTGCCAAACCTTTTAAAAGGACACCCTTGACTGGAAAACCGTCTGGTGGTTTAGCGGCTCCAAACCCTCATAGTGACATAAGCGTAGGCACGTCAGAACCAGGAGGCTTTTAGAGCCTCCGGGGGGATATCAGGTGTCTGGATTGGCGCGTTCAGACCAGTACGCTACAGATTTCCATTTATTTTGACACTGCTGCTTCAGCAATTTGTACGACAGTAGCTCTTCTGTTGAATCGGATAACCCGGGGTAGCCTTCACCCGACCCTTGGATGTCCATGCCCAGGTCGGTTGTCTTTCTTTAGACCACATAGGTAGGTTCTAACCACAGCAGACAAAGATCTCCCAACAACATCAGCAGTATCGAAGATTCCTCTGGGGGAGTTGGTGCTACTGTGTTCATACTTTACCGCTGAGACGGACAGATTGAACTAGACTTTGACCTTTTTCCTGACGATGCAGTCACATAATACAAATTTAGGATTAATAAAGGATGCAACTTATTATGGGCATCATTATTTGTCCATGTTTTGGTTATTTTAACATGAAACATTCCAAACATGGGGTAAAATACCTCTCACGAATACGGCCTGAGATGGTCTTCAAATTGCTGACCAACAAACCCAAATGATTCAGCCTCCGCCAAGGCCGTACGAACTTGCCTTGCCCTTGCCTCAAGGAATGCAGCTGAGTAGTCATTATGGAATAAAGGGGGGGAAAAAAACAGCCATTTAAATCGGAACTGGGAAGAATATTCTGGATTCACCCCGTCCAGATTTACACAAAGCCTTAACGGACTCTTTCCTGGCTCGTGTCACATCCATCTAAGTTTAGTGCGAATCCATTCTGTAGTATTGAGTCAGCCTGCATTCAATCCAATAAAGGATAGCATTCATTTCCTGGCACTGAGTAAATAAAACCAGCAAACCTCGGATTATTGCTCTGTTTGCGTCGGACTTTAGATTTATGCTGTTTTTCGTATGTCTGTTCTAGCGTCGTCACATTGGAGTCTAATTCCTTTTACGTGTCGATGAATTAACCGACAGAACTGATTCTCTCATGATGTCAATGATCCGATGAACACCTGTGACCTTTTGAGAAGTTTTTTTATACCTGGAACTGAATGCTGATTACTACATTTCCCTCTGGAATCAAATACAAAATGTGTGTTAGGATGTTTTTGGTCTCGCATGAAAGGCTGGGTTTGTTCGTCTGGATCACCTTAAACCAAATCTAGGGTTTGCATATCGTGCATTTGTTAACCAAGAAAATGTATTTTGACCTGTCCTTTTGGTGAATGGAGACAAATAAATAGTTGGGTGGACCCTGTAATAGAGGCCAATAATTATTGCAGGCTGCGAAGAACTTAAAAAATAACACTGCCTTGAGCTTTGCTGTTATTTTTTTCCTTATATACCAGTGAAGCTCTTTTCTCTTTTCCTGCTAACAATGCAGAAATTGCACTAATGATGTAATCACGAGAGGCTTTCCATGCTCTTGGTCTATTGTGCCATCTAAGCAGAAGTTATATCAGCCCTTAGTTCTGATCGTGCCGAACTGGATCGCTTTTATTTGGACTCAGGAGTAATTATTTACCTCTACATACCCAAGAATAGAGTTGTCTGAGTTTGAAAGTGGACCAACTCATTGAAGTAACCCATTACCACTGATTAGTTCTGGATTTATTGTTCATTCCATATAATTGGTAGTGTTGGGAAAGGCTTTATCATGTCGGAGCAGGAGGATTCTGGGTTCGAACGCCAACCTGGCGCCTTTCTGAGTCGGTTTAATGTCCTCCATGTGAGTTCCCTCAGGGTGCTCCAGCTTCCTCCCTCTGTCCATGAACTTGAACATAAGTTAAATTGATGACTCTAAATGTTTGAGCGTAAACGGCCCCGGGTTTACCCAGTGCCCATCCCGGTGTCGGCCGGGCCAGGCTCCGGTTCCGGCTCCGGCTGCAGGCAACCCTGCAAAGGAGAAGCGGAAATAGAAAAATGGATGGAAAGTTGATTTGTGATTACAGGTACAGTAGGTCTTCGTCCTGTCGGGTCCTAAGCTCAAATCATTTCACACCTCACCAGTTTGATCCTCATGTCATCAGGCGGCACCAGCCAGTGGTTCCCGTTTCCAAAACGGGCCGAAAGCAGGATTAAAAGCTTCACTCATAATCCCCCACGCCGCTGAATTTGCCCTTGACCGAACGCCTGCGAAAAAATGTTCTGAAATATGACCTGACAGTTAGTATTTCATTTCCATAAGACATCAGATAAAGACGCGGCGGGATGAGCTGAAGAAAATAATTTAGCCATGTGGAGCGATAGATGGACACAGTGGATTTGTGGGTATTAAAAACAAACGGACGAAGATTCAAAGTCTTATCAGAACGGTTTTCCCAAAAACTTGAGATTTGTAGATGTTTGAAAATTCTTTGGGGGTAAATAGTTTACTGTGACTCAATCGATCTATAAATAGCCCTGAACTCCCCCCTTTATAAAATCTTCTTCTTCTCCGGACTTTATGTTGTGGATGAAAGGTTACTAAATTAAAGACTGATAGCCCATGTGTCTCGATTTTGGTATTTCATACCCCTTTATTATTATTATATTACACTTGTTCATGAGGGGAAGTCTTGTTTACTGGCGTTAGTGTGAGATTTTTAAAAATAAGTTGACGACATTTAACCCTTCGGGACCAACATGAACACTTTTCCGTTCGTATTTTTGTGTCTTGCTTTGTAAAGTTAGCATTTTTTACAATAGAATCAAGCGTAATACCGATTCTGGTTCCTCTAATCTGTCTTTTATACATTCTAAACAAGTTATTATCGGAGGACATAAACCAAGGAACTAAATGTGCCTTGAATTTGTACTTATTTCATGGTGAAAAACACCATAATAACAAAAGCAATGTCAGCACAGTTGGTTGCCCAGTTTATCTGGATTTTGCTGAAAGTGTTTGGAAGGTTCTATATTTAATCTGATAATGGAATCTGTTCTCTCTTTTTTGGCATTTGCTTTACTTTAGTGCCCCACCAATGCATCGAGGCGGTCCAGGATTCCACGCAGGGGCAACTCAACATAAACGTCTCAGCCAAATTCTTTAAGCATTTGTTCTCCGATTCGGAATCTCAGTGATTTTGATTTTCCCCACCGGAGCCAAAAAGATCATACAATTCCAAAATGGGACTCTGTGCAGTTCTGTTACATGTTTATACGTAAGCCGAAACAGTCTAGGTCACTCCTACGGAAAGTCCAAGTTTCTGGAAAGAGCGAATGAGTTTAAGAGGAATATTAAGAGGCAAAAATGGCTTGTGATGTCGCTACAAACAAATGCCCTTGGACAGGAAGACTACAGCTTTTGGACAAACGCCATAAGTATGGCATTTAAGGCATTGGTAAGAGGTCGCACACAGAATAGGTTTGTAAAACAAAATCCTCTTCATCACATCTTAAAAAAACTTCACAAAACATCTCTCTTGAAAAATTGAGAGTTGAAGAAGTAGTGGTTAGTCCTTAGGAAATGAGACGTTCTACACTGTTTTCTTTCTTTTTGCTATTTGATGATGCTAGCATTCCCACATTTCCCACAGTGCTGCTTTGCTGTGCTGTGCGTTTTGGATTTGTTCAGAACTCGGCGCTGCTTCACTGGGGTGAGGTGTCATCCTTACTCGTGTTTCACATCATGACGTTGATGTGGAAATTGAAGGAAAACCTGACCTTAGTCATCTCATCCCGGGAGGAGTGCGAACGTGGCGTGGAGATATTAGCAGGCCAGCTGTTTGGGTCCTGCGATGCCAGAGAGAGAGGAGGAGGAGGAGGAGGAGGAAGAGGAGGAGGCAGCTAAATGCCGACTCCTTTCTTCTTCTTGAAGCTCATTTACATTTTAGAAATTTCTCTCGTGCTTTGTCTTCGCCACTATTTACAGTGAGAGTAACAGTTTGCGATAAACCGCATTCCTTGATTAATAGAAGAAAGCTGTGTCAAGGAGCGCAAGGATGGAAGTGTCAGCGCCCTGCCAGGAGATTAAACAGGGTTTTACGTTGGAGGTTCTAGGATTTGAGATCCGACTTTTCCGGTAGTCCTCAAGTTTTGTGTGTCTGAATGATTATAATTAGTACATGAATGACAAAAAAAAGACGGTCTGCAATGATTTAATGTAAACTGCAACTTTTTTGCGTCATTTTTGATCGAAAAGAGTCCTGGACAGAATAAGACATTTGAAGACACCGCATGAAGATTTTGGAGGTTGTGATGAACCTCCCGTTACATCTTTGGATATTTGTTTATGTCAATTGTAATAATCGATAAATACAAACTGGAGGCAGTCTTTGTAAACATCACAACCTGTGAATTGAAAGCTTTTTTTTTTTTTAACTTATTCCTTTCACTTTTTTCTTCATTGTGTCCATAAACATTTTTCATGTCTTCCTTGAATTGCATCTCTACTGTCCCCCGACAATCTCCTGCTGTATTGCCCCCTTTCATTCTTTTTAATCCCTTCACTCCGTATCCGTAGACTCGGCGAAAACACGCACAAATATGTTCGTAAGGAACGCAGAGTGAGGACGAAAGACTCTGTCCTGATTCATCTACATCTTTAACGCTGGGCATAAATGGGCTTTGTGTTTTCCGAATAAGGCAGTTTGTCATTTAAGGGTCTTTTGTACATTGGTGATGTATAACTGCGGTACAGAATATATTAGTGTTATATTTGGTTGTTAACAGTTTTTGCTGTCTCCACATTTTTACAGTGGAGACACATTATTAAAAGCAATACGTTCAAATGTTCACTATTCAGAAAAAACCTAAAGGCTTAAAAGGACTTTTGAAATTGCTTGGCAAGACTAGATTTGAACTTGCCGTCTCTGACTTTTGTCTTGCCTTGCTCAGAATATCCCAAAGGGAAAATCATCTAACGGAATAATCAGTTCCATGGAAAAACTATGCTAATCCTACCCATCAATGTACATGTTTCTTTCTTAATTAGACGTCATTGTCAAAGAATGGTAGCGATAACACTGTTCTTAACGCGCCATGTTGCAACCTGAACTCTTAAACCGTGGTGGTGGGGGAGGGAGGGAGGGAGGGAGGGAGGGTGACCCAACAGAATCACAGCTAATGACAGTCCACATCATAAGACTTCATGACACAGAGATTATGTGCTTTACAGCCTGCTATGTCAACAGATTGCTTGAACCCTGGCACGGATCCAGTCATCTGAACATTGGCATCCCTACCATGTGCACCAGAGCTGGCTGCATCTGGTGCCCCAAACCCCCAGACCCTAAAGACCCACCGAGTAAGCAGACTGACAGAAGTCTGGTTTGGGCCTTTGATTCATAAGGAAATTATCACCAGCACTTGAAGTTCTTTTTGACGAGCTCCTTTGTCACAGGCTGGTGTTTTGAGGTCAAGGCCCCTCCCCTCCCTCCTTCAGCTGTAGACTTTCTTCCATAAATAAAGGAAGCTCCTGAATGTAAACTTGAGATTGGAAGAAGGATAAGGAAGCTTATAGAATTTTGCTCTCATGGTCTGTCTATGTTGTTCAGGCCCTTCAGCCGGACACGACCGTTTATGAAAGGAGTTGTTATCATGTCTTCCCAGAAATGTTTTTGTGGAAAACCAGGGATGGAGGCTGAGAAAGCATTCTTGTGTGTGTGTGTGTGTGTGAATACGGCCGTTGTTGAGGCTGACCAAAATTGTGAGTTTAGAACGATTTGACCCCAAGCGGATCAAATGACTTGCAGCCGTGTTGAAGTAATTCCCGACACCGCTGAACATCTGGCACGAAATGAAAACTGACCAATCGATGTCCAAAATGTAGTAGCCATTTGAATGATTGCTCATAGAACAGTGCGACTACTTTATGTGGGGAACACAATGTCGTATTCATCTCAGAGCTTTGAACTTACTCAGGAGTTTTTTTATGGTTTGAACCGCAGCAACATTTAAATGGTCTCAACTGATAGTCGTACTAAGCGGGCCAAGCATAAGAGGGTCCTCGTCAACTTTTCTCCAATTTTAAATTTAGAGGTTAGAAAGGTTGTCTTGCACACCTCGTCCGAGCAGGAATGTGGTGGAATTATTCCACCTCTCCTTTCTGTTTAAGAGTTGCGAAGGCGGAATGGGACGCTGTTTTTCTGCAAGTGAGTGGGCAGAAGAAGTAATAAAAATCCCCATTTGTGCAAAAACAGTGAGACCACAGAACGGGACAACGGTGCGACATGTTGATAATGTGTATTGTGTGTGTAACCCACGACCAGGAGATATAAAACCGACATGCAGTGGTTAGTGGCTAAGTCTAAAGAAGACCAGTCAGGAAGCTCATACCCACAAACCAGAGGATGAAATTAAGCAGACGTGCCTCATTGTCATGTAAGCAGCGTTATAGACCTCTGAATTCCCTCATATTGTACTCTAGGTTAGACTTGAGCAAAGACTACAGCCAAAGACCAACTTGCATGTGCAATCTGGGCCTGCTTGATAGGAAATAACCCGCCTTGTGGCACTACTCTGTTTTCTAACAACTCTATAATAATAATAATAATAATACATTTAAATTTATAATGAACTTTACATTTGGATCAAATCTCAAAGTGCTGCAAAGTTAAAGCAGATAAAAGCATCAATAAAAAAATAAGATAAAAACTATATAAAAGCCTGACCAAAAAGCAGCAATGTTAATTAAAGTTATAGGTTCTGCTAAAAAGGAAAGTTTTAAGTCCTTTTTTAAATGTGTTAGTCGTCTGTGGAGCCCTCAGATGGTCAGGGAGGGCATTCCACAATTTTCAATTCAATTCCAATTCCACACTCTAGCTCCTCTGCTATTCAGTTGTTTTATTCCAGATGGTATTATGGCCTCTAGACTGTGGTATTTATTTGCTTTCCTCAGTTCTCTGCCTCTGCATTTACAGTGTTGCAATTAAAGCTGAACTACCAATTAAAGGGATTACAAAATGCTAAGTCGACAAAAAAAGCCACACTGTCAAGGGCTGATCAGTTTAACTATTGGGCGACACATTGTAAAAACACGGGCCAAAGACGCTCTCTGATGACCAAACTGGTGTGTCTCATACACACCAGGAAATAATAACAAAAAGATGGTTCTCATAGTGCTTTCTCTAAGAAACAATGTTCACCAGCACAAGTATGGAGCTCAAACCGTAAATTCACCTTTAAAGTTTATAAACTTGGGTTCTATCAGATTTGGCTTTGATGCATTTCAGAATGGAAGGCATTACACTTTTTTAGCTGTATTTTTAAGTCTTCCAGTTTTAGCGCACACACATAATATATCTAGAAAACATTTCACCACTGTGCTGCCTTTCAATCTCCTGTTTAGGGAGACTTCCAATTTGCCCCCCCCCCCCGTCAGCCGCCTCACAGGTTGAACAACTCAGACCCCGCACTGGATTTATATAGAACAGCAGGGTGGAGTAAAGACAGACTCGCCCAATATTGAATAAGCCATATGGGGCTTTTTTTTTTTTTGGACTAATTACTGACTCTTCCATCTGGCATCCTCCATCTTTTCACTGATCGGCTTTCTCCAAGCGTTGGCTTGTGTGGGAATTGTTGCGTCTGTTGATTTCGGAGTACGGTCTAGACCTGTTCTTTATGGAAAGCGCTTTAAGATAACTTAAGATGTGGGGCTGGGCGATCAGTCGTAAAAAAGATCTCTTCTCATGTAGTAGCCGGGCTTAGACCATGAAGTTCCTAAAGAAAAAAATGTCTCTGTTAAAGTTTAAAACTACTGAAACCAGATGGATTTTGACTTAGTTCTGGATGTAGATTCTAAGTAAGTAAGAATCCAGTTGATGTATATTTATAACTTCTGATGACGGTGTGCAGCTTGAGTTTGAGGTGTTAAAAACAACTTCTATAAGGGCATGGAGCCAAAAAGCAGAACTTTTACAGTCTTCTAATCTGCCGACGTGAGTAATCAGGGTAAATAGTCGAGCTGTAGTCAAGTTAACAACGCAATCTCAATTTGAAGCAAAACAATTTGGCCATTCTCATTGTATCCCAAATCGTTGCGTCCGGCTTTGTTGTGATTTGCTGCTATGCAAATAAAATCCCTTCATTGATGAGAGGCTGAAGGCCAGTAGAGTAGCAGCTATTTGCAAAAAAAGAATGCGTTCCTGTTTTCAGCAGGCAGCTCGGCCTTGTTCTCAAGCCTGAATGTCGCTTGTCCACCCATCGGACGGACACTGTGTGAAGAGTCAAGGACTGGCTGTGTGTAGAGCGCGGCGCACAGGGAGAGGATTGTCTCTGAGGAATGTGAGGACACTGAACAAACAGCAGAATAGCTCAGATATACACTGTCCCTCGGTGCAGCCCGATACAGACCGGAGATCCGATTGAGTCTGAGGACAACATATCCTTTGCAAAATCTTTCCCTGCAAAACTAACGGAGATCCATTGTTTATTCACCTCTTTATTATTTTTTCTTCCTCTCGCCTGCCTTCAAATTCCTGTGAGATTTCCCTGCCAGAGCTTTGAAAATTCTCGTTTTTACTTTCCCTGCTCGTACAGGAGCCTGTTGCTCTCGCCCGGCCGTTAATTGCCAGCAGCTAAATGAGAAACCTGGTGGTTTTGTTATGCAAAGCCCAGACCACCAACCTTGTTCTCAGTTGAAATCCAAATACATTGTAAAGCAATGAAACCCTACATGGCCAAAGTCCAAATTGTGGAACATTGCAGCGCTCGAGGAGAAGTTTGGGATTCAGCTCGGACACCCAAAACCAGATGATGCTCAGAGGACTGGGAGACTACATTTGCACATCCCAAATGATTCAGGAGTGTGGATTAATGATGTCCCCTGAAATTGAATTCAGTACTTAGGATGATGAGGCTTTGTCTGCTAAAAATAGGACAGGCCGAGCGAGAGCTCTGCTTTTGACAGATATATGATTATTGGCCTTTGGGCAGAGCTGAGCAGGAGTGCCTGGAAGGTCATTCTTATGCTGGCTGATGTCTCTTCCTGCTGTCAGCTGGAGTGTCTCCAGGTTTTTTACACCAAGATTAGCTTTTTTCGCTGCCTGTTTTAAAAGTGGGTGAACCTGCTGTATGAGGCGATTGACTCCTTTAGCACTGGAAGTCTCGTTTTGTTCCTGCTGTGTCGTGTTCGATGCGCTGGAAATGAGGCGTTTTCTGGTTTACTTGTGCGATTTTTGGAGCCATGATACCTCATAGCTCATGCTTGGTGTAAGTGTACGGCGCATGTGTGTAACCGGCATGGAGTGAGGCTGATTTTCCAATTTTCGTCAAACTAAACATCATCTCAGTGAATGGTTCATCGTCTCAATGGTCCATCATCTCACTGGTGAGATGATGGAGACTTCTCTCCTCACTCACCAATGCATCCATGGTAACGCACCCCCCTACCTAAATTAACTACTCATCCCACTGACCTCAACACGATCCCTCCGTTCTACCCACTCATACCGCCTCCTTCTTCCCCGGACTAAGCTCAGCACCATGGGTGATTGGGCTTTCTGTTCTGCTGCCCCTCCTCTGTGGAATGCCCTCCCTGACCATCTGAGGGCTCCACAGACAACTGACACATTTAAAAAAGGACTTAAAACTTTCCTTTTTAGCAGCACCTATAACTTTAATTAACATTGCTGCTTTTTGGTCATGTTTTTATATAGTTATTATTTTATTTTTTTATTGATGCTTTTATCTGCTTTTACTTTGTAGCACTTTGAGATTTGATCCAAATGTAAAGTGCGTTATAAATTAAATGTATTATTATTATTATTATTTTTATTATTATCTCTAATTTAAGGGTTATTAAGGGCCAACAGTCCTGTATTGACGAGTCTCTGTAAACGGCGCTCTGGAGGAGGCAGAAGTCACTGTGTTGAATGCAACGTGGATCCACCATGTGGGATGTATTGTTTGAATTTAGCACAATTCAGGATGGTGTTCAATTTGTTGGAGTTATGTTTAAATAAATAATATTTGTTTAAATTATGCATACTTTGCACAGCCCATCTGTGGAGCCTGATTGTCATGTGCTAACCAGCCTTTAGCAGAAATGTTGGACGTGGGAGTGAAGTATAATCGCATGGTTCAACAGTCTTTAACGCGTTATCTGCCTAACAGGCGTGAACGACATTTAGATTCCCTTTAGTTTCTGATGGGCGCTGCCTCCGCTAGTTCCATTCTCTCCCGGGTGTGTTTTTGACACGGCTGGTCTACACTTGTCAGGACGCCGTCTGCCGTGTGATTCTCATATTCACCGTTCGCGCATGCAGGGTGTGCAAAACAATCACAAAACTGGTGATTCACCCGGAGTGTTTCTTCTGACCTGAGTGGGCAGCAATTTGAAGACAAATGGACTTAAAGCATGTACTTGAAGGCTGACGCACGGACCAAAAATGGACAACATAGTCTGGTCATTGCAATTTTGTGGCAAATATTGAATGACATTGCAGATTTCAGACCGCAGTGCTTTTGAAAGTGGCGTGAAACATTTTGATGAACGCTCTGCAGCAGGAAAAAAGATATAAACACAAGATAAATTCTGCTTCTTGTTTCCTTTTTACGTGCTGATCAGGTTCCTCCTCGGATAAAAAATGCTGGAAAGTTCAAAATTGTTATTCATTCTCATTTGTAGGGTAGCCTCCCTAATTTGAGACTGTTTCACTCTTCCAAATGAGTCTCAGGACTGTCTGATGGTGTCAGTCGTGTGTCGCGCACTGTACGCGGGGTCACAAGAGCAGATAAACAGCCCCCCTACAGGTCTCGGAGTTGCCATGGCGACACGACGCGTTGTAATAATAATAATGATAAGTGATAAGTTGTGATAAAGTAGGAAGTGCAGTTTGTGGCTGATAACAAAGGATGCATAAGAAAGCTGTCAGAGCGGGTGTTTGGTATAAAGTTAACTTTCTATACAGTCAAACGTAGCTCGCTTACCCACAATTCTCACTGCAAAATAAAATAAACCAGACAAAACATTCCACAGCGTTCTAGACGCCTATGAGTCCAGATACGCCTTTAAGAGGATTCAGCACCAAGGTTGGCAAGAAGATAATCAACAGAGTTTGTTTCTGTCTTGTTAGCATGTTGCTAACAATCGACTTTTTTTCTGCCTCGGCAGCTTTATTAACAATTGTAAATGGTTACAAACGTCTGCAGGATCCGGACGGGTCCTGTCCAGCGTGAGCACACCAATCATGAGCTTCCGCAAATATTTGATTCCAGCATGAGTTGAAAAGAAAAGGCCACGACTCAAAAAATCCTACGGCGTAAACCCGGCTTAAAGGTTGGATCTTACGGTTGCTCCACATCCTTGCTGGTGTTACCGCAAAGTGTTGGTCACATCTACCAAAGCTCTACAGCTGCTTGTTGCTGATTTGACAGATCAGATCTAATATTACAGAATGTGTTGCTCTACTACTTGGAATGTGAGGGACGAATAAATTCTATTTAACCAGAGAGGTGCTGAACAGATAGATTGTGTTTGCACACTCAGTCAGACAGCTGAAAACATTCAACATTGTCCAACGCTCGCCTACATCTTGAACTGGTTGCCACTTAAACCGAGGCTGTCTGACACCAGGAGACAAATTGAGGTCCTCCGGCTACGCAGCTGCAAATATGTAAACCGAAGAAATGTTTTCTAGAAAGCATTTAGTCACATTTCAAAATAAATGTTTTTTTTTTTACCTGCTCAACCGTTTTAATAACATTTGATTGATTTCATGCAAAACTACCAAACTTCAGACATTTTTCAATGCTGCAGATTTTGAGTTTAAGTGGAAGTCGGTGGTTGCTAAAGGAGCATACCCAAGCTCAGATGACATTCCTTGATCGGGGATCGGGTGTCGGAGGAAGAGAGCGTTCCTTTTCCTGACCCTCCTCATCAGTATGCATACCGGGGAGGAAGTGTCTCAACTAGACCAGCTGGGCTGTCAGAGGAACCGAAGTAAGGCTCGGATCACATAATGATAAAGGTCATTCGATATCTACATGACTTCCTTGAATACATCATTTATATAATTTGACCCATGTGGAAAGTCTTGAATGCATCTGCAATAAAAAGTATGTATTCATATTTTTTTATACTTGTTTTTGACCTAATCATTTTTGATTCAGCATTTAATAAATATAAAGATTTTTACCACATTCTTTGCTACTTGAGTTTTCTGGTGATATATTGATGTACTTTCCTCGGAGGACTCACTCTGTGGTGATGCTAACAAAAGATTAGAGCTGCTAATAATAATAGTAATAATAACACATTTAATTTATAACGCACTTTACATTTGGATCAAATCTCAAAGTGCTAAAGAACCCAACCTTAGATCAGACTCGATGGAGCGGTTGGAGTCTGTTGTGGCGCCAGCTGTTCTGTGACACAATTTACAAAGTAACCCATTTTTTTTGGTGCATGTCATACTTAAGCTCACATTCTGCCTCGGCTGTTGAGGCTCCTGTTTTAGGAGTTGCTAACCCAGTTGTGGTCACCATCACTAGGTGGGTTTACATGGGGCACTTTTATCCGAATTAAACCTTCACCTGTCATTCGCCTGTTTACATGACCTGTGATCTGTACCGACCCAGTGTTTACATCGATTTATCTAATCGGAAACAGCTTTCTGACATGCACAGACGATCAACGCCCCCGTTCATAAGGTTGCGATAATGCCACGATGAGCTGGAGGCCGACCGCCAACAAGCGCCCAGAAGAAGAATAAGACAAAGAGGGCATGTGCGGAAGTGACGTTTCGTCCATCACCCCCGTTCTTCATTCCCTTCATTGGCTTCCCATCTCCACCAGGATTGATTATAAGATCTCTCTCCTCACTCACCAGTGCATCCATGGTAACGCACCCCCCTACCTAAAAGAACTACTCACCCCACTGACCTCAACACGATCCCTCCGTTCTACCAGCTCATACCGCCTCCTCCTTCCCCGGACTAAGCTCAGCACCATGGGTGATCGGGCCTTCTGTTCTGCTGCCCCTTGTCTGTGGAATGCCCTCCCTGACCATCTCAGGGCTCCACAGACGACTGACACATTTAAAAAAAGAACTTAAAACTTTCCTTTTTAGCAGAACCTATAACTTTAATTAACATTGCTGTTTTTTGGTTAGGTTTTTATATTGTTATTATATTATTTTTTATTGATGCTTTTATCTGCTTTTACTTTGTAGAACTTTTGAGATTTGATTATTATTTTTTTCTTTCCGATTAGGAGTCTTTTCCGAGTCTATTCGGAATAAGACTGTCCATGTAAACCCACCCACTGTCCTTCATGTTTGATTGTGGTGCATTCAGTCACATTTCCTGCCATGCGAAATAACTTAAAGCTTCAACAAAAGACAAAAAGTATGTAATTTGCAGAAGAAGGGCATGAACAATACACATAATGAAAAAAAATATGAACTTACATACATTAGCAATCTTATATAGACAGGCAGAAATTATCATATTGCGTGTTTTTCCCCCAATTTTTCCCCCAATTTACACATATATGACCACCCGAGAGCTTCCTTTATATCCATCAGACTGAACAGATGATAAAAGAATGAAGATCACATTAATGCCAGAGGGACTTGAGAGTAGTCACTGACTTAGTTTCCTGTAAACGCAGTAGCTTAGTTCTGGAATTGATTTGAGGACTGTAGATCTGAGCTGGTTCTCTTCTTATCTTGTTCTGGTCTTATCAGACACACGGTACCAGCGGAGGAGTATGAAGAGACAGCTATTACTTGACAAAAAATCTGAAAAGGTGTCGTCAAAAGAAGGGGACAAACAGCAGTGGGGGGAAAAAACCACATCTGAGGAAATACTACGTGGATGTTTAGCATCCTTTTAATTAGAGTTTGTCCTTGGGGAAAGCGGAAAGAACTGGAGGAGCTGTAAACAAGACATAAGCAGCATGTGAAGGAAAAAGGAAAAACGGGAGTAACGGCATGAGGTGTAAGGCCAACAGGAAGTGATCACACAGTAGGTCCTATTGTAGGAAGTGAGCCAATGCAGACTTCAGCGCCTGGAGTCAACTAAGTTCACATCATCAGGTTGAAGAGAATCAAATGATACTGTTTTTGTCTGAATGTGACGCACATCCGGTTGTATTTTTAAAAATTTCAGGCAGAAGTGAAAGTAAAGATCTGGTTTATACAGATCAGATTTAAATCTCTTATCACACGTCTGACTGTAGATCAGATATCTGTCTGACTTGCAGCCGTGTGACATGAACGAGAAATGGTCAGATTGGATTATATGAGTTTTTTTTTTTTTTTTGGATGAACCAATGCGTTGCTGGCTAACGTCATCAGCCGGCGCCTGTAGCGTGACAAAACAAAACCACTAGAGAACAAATCAATTATTGTTCACTGTCAACGTGTGAATAGTAGAAGACATTTTCTACAGATCTAGATGGTTATTTATTCATTCGCCACAAGAATCTCCCTTTCAGATTGAAGACCATGAATGTGACGTTTTTTGCTGTTGGCGAGGCAGATGACAGATTAGAGCTAAACATAGGGTCACTAGAAATTATGAGTGTGAACTGATTAGAATGGTATCGCCCTAGGAACGAGTTAAACCTGCTGAATTCTCTATTTGTAACCAGCAGCGATAGTCTGAATGTGACGTGAATGTGGTTTTTATCACAGAGCCCACAGTTGAGGCAGGAAAAGGTTCTTTTCTGGATAAAAAGTTTACTGTGTGTCAGGTTTGGCCTGGAAGCCTTTGCCTCTTTTGACATGATCCGAGAAAATTTGTGTGTGTGTTCGCGGTGAGCTCCTAAGTTTGCTCTGTCGTACACATGAATTTGGGACACCAACCCAACACGCTTGGCATTTCAAAGAGGAGGCCATTTGTTAGAAACAAGCGCCCCATTTAGACTATCCTGATCCATGTATTGAACTGTGTCCAGAATCTCTTTGTGCCCATCTCTCCTATGAGGCTTGGAATCCGGGCTCGGCAATTCTGGTTAAAATGAGAATCGTAGATTTTTTATGTTTGGAATCGAGATCAAGATTCTCCCCCCACAATCTTAACATTTAATTGACATCATATTGGACTTTGTCACATAAGAAACTAAAAAGCTCCATGCTCTCTCTGTCTGTAGTGCAAATAGATGTATGTGGGCACTAAAGGGTTAATTCCCACAACTCTGCTGCGCACTCGAGAGAGAGAGAGAGGCCCGGATGCATATTTCTGTCCCAGCCTGACCGAATCTGGCTGGGTACTGACTGAGCCAGGTCAAAAC
Organism: Lophius americanus; assembly: GCA_037951165.1. NCBI lineage: Eukaryota > Metazoa > Chordata > Actinopteri > Lophiiformes > Lophiidae > Lophius > Lophius americanus. The sequence goes on along the minus strand of JBBDHG010000210.1, from coordinate 3,541,336 downwards.
CCAGAAGACCCTCTGTTTTCATATCCGAACCCGACAGTGTCTGACATAGTTAGCACTGACTGAATCGCCAGCGCTGAGATTTTACGCTGTCACGCTGTTGTTGTTACCAGGATTACAGTGAATGTCTTTTGGCAGGATCCCCCTTCCCTCACTTTTCCAAACAATTGCTCAACCTCACGTCTGGTGAGGCTTTCTGTCATCTGGAAACGCTGCATGTACCTCCATCTTCTCCCAGGAAATTGCTCGTGACTCATTTCGGAAACATGTACCAGCCACCCTCGATGGTTAAATCGTCATTCTCTCCAACGATTGGCTTGCATTAAGCATTGAAAGATAATTTGTTCGTGTTAATGAACTGAGGGACACGTACATTTTTTCAGAATGAAGTTCTTAATTGCGATCCAAATGACGTTAAGAATGTTGCAAAGACATTATATTCAAGACTTGCCTACAAGACACAAAGGTTGTCGCATTCCTTTGGTTTCAGAAGGACGGAAAATACGTGAGAACTTGTCTCTTGTTCCACATCAAGTGGAACAAAAGACTGCTTTGGGTACAAAAAGTTAACTACTATGCTGGTTATCTGTGTCTGCTGTCTCATTGGACCAGACAGTGTTCCGACCCCGCTGTTTATCCTCTTACATCATCAGCACTAGGACTTGACGAGACTAAATGAGTGCACAAACTGTGTGTCTGTGCAAGTTAATGCCTCCATAACGCTTTCAGAGCACACAAACAGAAGTAAAGTGCAATTTCTCCTTTTGCATCTGAAATGATTAACAATGACGTTTTTGCAGAAAATGTTTGAAATCATCCTTTTCTTGCGCAGTCAAAAAAAACTTGATCGACCGAAGTGCGTAAGGCAGTGTTATGTCACCTTGATTAATGTTGTGAAACTACGTGCACAGACATGCACCTCTGACACGGATGCCAGATGGATGTTGCATATTTTCGAGGCTTGATGTGTGATTTCATCATATCTTCTGGAGCAGAAGGGAAACTATCTGATCTCATCTCTCGCTGGAACAGCCACCCCTTAGTTTCTCCCCAGACTCCAGATGAGGAGGAGGAGACGACTGCTATGTGCTTCCCCGTATCCCAGTGCTCCAATCTCCCATCTGCCTACATCCATCCTTACACCCCAGCTTTATTACCTCCCCGGCCCCCTCGCCAACCAACTCCTCTCATCAAAGAGTCCATTTACATAACAAGTTCTTTTGAAACCTTAAAAAAAGTTTGTCCTTTGCATTCGAAAAACGTTCTGCATACAAATAAAGTTGTGAAGCGGTTATTCCAGCCAACTGCATGTACTCCAGAATCCTCCTCTTTGGACTTTTTCTCCTGACTGATGGCTCCTTCTCCAGCATCCTTCTACTCTTCACGTGTCCAAACTGTCTCGGTCTGTCCTCTCTGACTTTGTCTCCAGGAGGCCTGAACTCGATTCTTCACCTCTTTTCCACCCTCCCTGTTGCTCCGACCTGTTGACCCCAGGACCCCCTGCGACATTTTGCCGTTTTGCCCGTCTACTTTTATTTCACCCACACAAATGTAATAATGTCTTTTGCAAATAATGCAAAATACCTTAATTTCTCTTCTCTCCAGCAAACACCTTCACCTTTCCAGGTTTTCTTCCACCTGCTCCCGCTGTGAACCCATCCACCACTCCCGTTGCTGCAAACTTCTGTCTTTTCTTCAAACATATCCTGGAACACTCATCATATTTTTTCTGTCACTCCAGACTTCCTCATGCAATCCCACAATCCTTCCCTCGGAACTCTGTCATAAGCTTCCTCTAAATCCACAAAGTGCAACTCTTTCTGGCCTTGTGGCATTTTCATAATATTACCCTCTGGAACTTGGTTTTAAGAAGTTGGATTTCCAGACACTCAATGCAATTGTTTCCTAAACAACAGGGCAATTTGCAACAACCAGACACCGTTTTTCTTCACAAAAAAAGATTCAAAGCCTGCCACTCAATTTTGCATCCTTGTATTTGTCTTTTCAAGACCATTGCTCTTTCCACACGATATCCTTGTTGCAAGAGACTTGCATGTTCTCCTTCAGTTTCTTTTTACACAAATGTTAAGCTTTCTGGCAGTTGTGTCCTGCCCTGCTGGCCCGCACATGGACAAATTCTCCCCCCCCACCCCACTCCCCTTCAAGTCTCATTTTCAATAAACGTTGAAAGGGAGTTGTTCGGTCGAGCTGTCAGAATACTCTCCGTTTGAAGTTCACCCATAAACATGACGCAAGAGTGTCTGTAAGCTATCAGTGGCTGTACTGTACTGTGAGTTCTGCCTGTCTGGGCCTGTCCATCGCATTTTCTTTCTCTACATTTGTCTGCAGTTTCAACAGATGTCAAGCTATAAGGCCACACACCACGCCATGACAGTTACGCCCGGACCACCGCAGTTTATGAATTGTATTGCTCTATAAAGTGTGAACACAACTGATGGTAATTTGGCATGTCTGAGGCTTGTGTGCAGAGTTCAGATTGCCTCTTGTGTTAAGGTAATTGATCTTTTTTTTTTTTTTTGCTGGACTGTCTTTGCAAATACACTGTAAAGATTAAGTACGGGAAATATTCTAGTGACACAGGGATTTAAAAAAAATTGGTTTCTTGGTTTGCCTACCTCTGCCAAGAAGGAATGGTTGGTTGGTTACTTTGTTGGTCTGCAGGATTATGCAAAAACTTCTCGACAGATTTTTGGATAACTTTGAATATTTCATGGGTTTTGGAAAGAAACCTTGAGTTTTCGAGCAGATACAGATAAACATCTAGAATTTTCCACTGGATTTAATATTGCATTTCCACTAATCACACACGGACTACTGAACGGATTACCACAGAAACTCCGCGGAGGGTTCGGCTTTGGTCCAGCTAAAGGTGTAACTGATCACAAAACACACTTTAATCGTTTTTCAAATCGGCAAAGAAGGAACCAAAAGAGCTTTGAACTTATTGAACACTTAAAAGCAAGGGAGTCGTCCATCTTCTTTGACGAAAACCGCATTGAAAATGAACGGCATTGGAATGAATTCAATTTCCAATACAGAAATGTTAAATTGAACAGACTCACGTCAGATTGCATTTCCCTGGAGGTTAACCTGTCCGAGGCCAACACCATCTCCATACAGAAGTGGGTGGGCGAGGGTTTTTCAAACTGGCTAAAGAACCCTCACCATAATTTAAAACCCTTTTCTTTCCACAGTGGAGTATGGCTTCATGTCCGCGGCATAAACATCAAAGTAGGTTTAGTTAGGACTTGAGCCCTGCTTTAATGGCGTGGTGAGAATGTGTTTGTCTTGTCTTCTGGTCCTCACATCGAGGCATGTGACCCTACTCGATGTATTACCGAGTATGGTCACATCCATCCAAGCCAAAATTGACTTATGACTTCACCAATGTGGGATGCTTTTCTAAGTCTTTCGCTCCTCTGGTATTTAAAAGTTACTATTACTTGTACGATACGATATTATATCGATTCTTTGGACAACTCTACGATATTTGCCGATATCACAAAGTCTGCCACGATACGATTTGATTCGATTCAGGGGCCTGCGATCGATTTCAGACAAAATTATGTACCTTTTTAACAAAATTGGTTGCATTTCACCTTAAGAATGAAAAAAATTATGAAGCAATTTTGATATGTTTTGATAATTATATGCTGAGATGTTAAAGACACTTCTAATTTGCGTTATGTTAAAACTGAGCGTCTCATTAACAAACACTTTTTTAAGTTCAACCGACAAATATATGTTTAGTGAAATAGTGTATTTGTACACATTCGTTTATTGTTTGATTATGATTGCGCCTTCAATGCTAACTACGTTACCCTACTTGCTATCATCTGTAAATGTCTCTGCTTCAAAATTTAGGTCAATATAATTCTTAAAACTTATTGCACCAGTTAAACTGTGATTCCCGGGATTATGGTTAAAACGTACAACTGATACGTGGTTTTAGATGCGTGTAAATGAAACTCTGCTCCGTTTCCTCTTTAGATCAGACACGCTAAGATGACTTGCCCGATTGTGGAAGTAGTACTATTACTATTACCTCATAGTATGAATACTATTCTAGTTTTTTCTGTCAAAATTGAGGATAAATGTAAAGACTGATGTTTTGAAGGTAATTTAATAATAATACATTTAATTTATAATGCACTTTACATTTGGATCAAATCTCAAAGTGCTACAAAGTAAAAGCAGATAAAAGCATCAATAAAAAAAATACAATAACTATATAAAAACATGACCAAAAAGCAGCAATGTTAATTAAAGTTAGAGGTTCTGCTAAAAAAGGAAAGTTTTAAGTCCTTTTTTAAATGTGTCAGTCGTCTTTGGAGCCCTGAGATGGTCAGGTAGGGCATTCCACAGACAAGGTTTAGGCCTTTAAGTGTCTGGTTTGGATTGATTCCAATATTTATGATATAAAGTTATTTTGCAAGCCTGTCTTTAAGAATATATTATAGAGAGGTAAATCATTGAAGAGTGATTCCTAGTGATAGAGATCATTTATTGATATTCTAAACTCAAATAGCAGCTTCTTGAAGGATGCCTTTGATTATAAGAGATGTCGATGCAGGAAAAACCCCTCCGGCTTGCCGTTTATCCCAGCCAGGTTTTGAAAAGGCCCCCTACGCCTCGCTTTGCTGCTGCAGTAACATATAATAGGGTATATCTCGGCATACTACCAATAAGCCTCCTTATTTTTGCCTTTTCCATTTGTCGTAATCTGATATGGACGAGGCCGTTGGCAGCGATTCCTCTTCGTTTCCATGCGGTCACGTGACGTTGGCACACAGAGCACAGTTCCAGACTCTCTCTGCGAGTCCATGTATTACCAAAATAATCCTATGCACCGCTGTCTGCCCGTCGAACAACAGTTGTTTGACTTCTTCCACCCCCGCAAATCCTCTTGTACAACATCTCGCAATCCCTCGGATAACATTCGGCTTCATTACTATGTCGGGAACTGTGCATCATTTTTATTCAGAGACTGCTGACATTTGGGGAATTTGAGCAACAGCAAATGCTTTCTTCGGACGAGTTGTGATTTATCTGCGACTTGTGTTCATCTTGCACGGTATGAAAAATGACTAAAGGGTGTTAGTCAACCAATAGATTGATCTTATATTGAAAAGATTCTCTATGGGTGGGAATGTCAATGATCCACGTTTCGTTTTACTCAAGTATTCAAGCTCTACCTATCTTCCATAATCCAGTGTGGATTACAGCTACTTGGAGCTCTATAGAGGTAAAAGCAGATGAAATTTTAGTACTTGATTCTGGAAAACGCCCGTCAAACTGTCTTTTTTTATTTTATTTTATGCAAAGCTTTAGGCTTATCCACATCTGCTAAATTGATTTAGCAGAAGCTGCCAAGTTCACATTGGTCTCCATATCACCCCGCATGATGCAACCGAAAATGCACGGAAAATCTAATATATCTGCTGATGTCCAAAGTTGCCGGATATGAAATCTGGCAAAATCCCTTCAACATGTTATCAAGCACCTTCGCATAATGCAAGAACAAGAGTTTGTGGCTCTGTGACTGTACAAAACAAACATGAGGTGAATTTAATTATCACATCAATGTTTATTTTACCCACTGTTCTGATATTGTTGTATTGAGGGAAAATTCACTGCCTAAAACTGGATAAATCTTTCAAAGGTTAGAACATAGCATCTGTTAGCATGTGGCGTTCAAGAAACACTTATTGGCCGTGCTTTTCAGTACATCTGTTAACCCCTATGAAGTTTAATGTTTTTGACGTGCAAACCTCCTTTGACTCCTTAAGCTCCTGGTTTTTACTTCCCTGTCAGTCATTATTGGAATTTAGGGGGACAAATATTATCAGATGTCAATCAAGACCGAACATTTCCAAAGAGAGGGATTCATCAGGGAGGGGCCCTGTTGATTAAGATATTTGGATAATCATTGGATACTAAAAAGCTGAACAAAGTTAAGGACTTGTTTTCTCTTTATTTTTTTTACCGGCGATAGAAAAACCGTGCTACCACCAAAATGTGGCAGTTATGGACCTTTATGCTATTTTCTACCACTGTTATAAAACAGCAAGAATGTATTATTGGTAAAAAGGGTATGATGCTGCAGAAACAGCAGAAATGTCAGTCTTTCAATTACCATTGGAGAAATTACCCCAGCAGAAAAACGTCCAAATATTGTTAAATAATCAATGACGACCTTTGTTGGCAGACAAAGCTGGAGGTCAAACGTGAGGTGCTAGACAACTACCTTCATCGCAAACACGATGGCCGAGAGACCTTCTTCCCACAATCTTTGATGGAATTTGTTGAGCCTAATTTTAGTAAGGACAAGGGTTTTCCAACTTAGGCGGAGTTCTTTGAGAGCCTGAGTTAACAGCAGGTATGGTTGTTCTTTGAGTATGAATTTCCATAAAACAGAACTTTTTGGACTCTCACACTCACATTTTTGAGCTGAAGTTTACAGAAGATGAGGGTTTCCGAACCCTGGTGGAGTTTGTTGAGCCTGAGTTTACAGCACAATCCAGCAGAACTATTTCCGAAAGACCGGAGAAACTGTACAAAGATGAATGCAAACTCATTTTTGTCAAGTGTTGAAAGCTTTGCTCTGAACACAGATTTTTGGACGGACTTGAGACTGAACCGAATGCGACGGTCACCTGTCATTACATACTCAACTTGAAAATGCAGGGTGCTATTCTGCAGACCACAGCGATGCCCAAGAGTGACAGACTGTTGAAAACCTCGAGACAAGTGCTTTCTACCCCTGCTTAAACCTGGAGACTAAATGGAAAAGTCACAGCATGTGGATTTTTATTAGAAAAATAATCGATGCCTATCCCTAGTATTCATTTCCCACGAGTACGCACTTTCCTTATTTTTTCTACATCATTTTGTTTTTCATATTTTCCTCTTCTTGTCCTCTACATCTGTCGCCACCAGAACTCAGTCCCATTTTCCGTCGCCTTAGCCTCCTTATTGCATGTCTGGCTTTCTTAGTCTTTGCTTCGGCGCTCTCTTTGGGCCCCAGCGATTCAATGAAACATGAGCTTCGCTTCAGGTTCAGACATCATCCTCTCCTATCGCCAACCCGACACCTTCCCACTCACTCCTCTCTGGAGGACTGGGAAGGACCTTCCTACCTCGCACTCCCCATTTCACTCTCCAATTGGCTCGGAGTAGAACTTGTCCTGACCCCTGGAAATGATGTCAGCTCGCGTCCGTGGCTGCGGTTCGTCATTCAGAGGGACTGCTTGGGACGTGTCACTGATTGAAAGTCCTCTTGGCCGAGCTTCTATCCGTACTGGTTTAGAACAAAGCCAAGTTTGAGGCTGTTTTAACGGAGATTAAAATGTTTTGAGAGTTGGCCCCGGCTCCTCTGCTTTGAGTGGGAGTTTCTGAACACATGGACACAGCTGTGATCTTACTATCTGCTGCATCGTTCCTGGCGCACGTCAAATAAAGGACAGTCTGCAAGTACGGATGTATTTCGACCTGTGATTACAGTCATCATCAATCTTCTTATTTTTTCTGTTGAATCTGAAAAATACTTCTGGATTTATCAGTTTTCAATTGACTCGTTAGTCATGTGGTCACTCCAGCATAATAACTGCTTTGTATTCGTGGATATTCTAGCAACCAGGGGTAGAAATGTGCTTTTTACTTCAGCCAAGGAGCTTTGGTTTCCACCCTTGGCTGTTTGATGGTGGGTTGGATGGATAGTTTGGAGAATAACGCAGGAATTAATGGACAGATTTACATGAAACTTGGTGGAAGGATGAAAATTGGCCAGGAAAGAATCTAATGCTTTTCAATTTTGATCTGATTAACATCGCTAGACGGTTATTTTTCCAATATTTTCCCTTTCACTGAAGCAAAAAAAAAAAATGTTTCCTCTTAAAATTGTTGAGGGGTGAGGCAGCTAGTATTTCATGGGTTGCTCTTTCTTGGTGTTATGTTTTTATCAATGGACTGGTTGTACGCCAGCAGTTTGTGTAATCGCAGGAGAAAAAAAGCATTTGCAGTTTGAATAAATATTCAAACCTATTAGATTTGGATTTATTGGCATTATATATTACGTATAATCAGCCATGTGCAATATCCAATTCGAGCACACTTAAATAACAAGTGAGTCTGAATGCTACTTTTATGGAACAGTGCTTGCTCAAAATGATTCAAAAGGACAAGCATTTCTTGTTTTTTTGATTTCCCACATTAAAGAAAGAAAGATAAGCTGGGGTAAGAAGATACTTCATTCCCTCCACAGGGGTAACTTTAGCAGCTCAGCCGAATATGGAAATCATTAATTTTCTTTCTATGACATTTCGCGATAAATGTTGCGCAACCAGGTGATTGCACAGCAGTGCTGGTACATCCGGCTGCTTGTAAATCAGATGGATCAGCTATTTTAATGAGATCCTTATCGAAAATCCTACAAAACATCATGACGGATTGTCAAACTTTCATGAAATACAGTCTATAAAATTTCTCTACATGGACATGCATGCTCAAATTCTTTGTGGATCCCGACGTCGGATCTGCCGCAGCTCCTACGATGTTTCTTGCTATCATTTCTTAAGGTGTTCTCGCACATGTTTCATCTAACCCCTGATCTCCATGCTGTCCCATGTCAATGTGCAGCAACATTACATTGCTGAAATCACAATAAAACCCGTTGAACATTAGATTCTAGCCCAAATGTGCCTGCAAGACATTTCTTTCTTTTTAAACCGTTAACACCTTTGACCAACCAGCACTGTTGTGGGTCATTTTAAGGTTGTTGCCCCACGGGTTAATCAAGTGAGCCATTAACAACTCTGTCTATGAAACACCTCAGCTGACCCCCTCCCACACAGTCAGTTAGAACTGAAGAAATCTCTTGACTTAGAAGTGAAACATCTTCAACTTCAGAAGGTTTTAACCTTGAAGGACTTCCTTTGAACACACCACACCTCCAAAGCTGTCTAGAAATGTCAAAGTCTGTCTGTAGAATGTATAGTTCCTTCCTATGTGCACAAAACTTTTATAATAAATCAAAAACATATATGTAGAGGCAGGCAAAATGCATAACAACAGACTTAAACATATGCAGACCCTGAAACCCGAGTCACCTTCTTAGGGTCGAAGCTTTTGGTGATTTGCAACTTTATTTGGGGCTTTTTTCCCTCCAAAATCACAAATCGGAATTGAATAATAATGTCCATTTCATTTTTTCTCCAGTCAAAATAAAACTAGCAACATTTTAGCATTCAGTAGGAGCTTCCTCACAAATCAACGGATTGTGATACTTGGTCATTCATTTAAGGGATTCATAGTGATTTCCTTTTGTAAGAAAGTCACAAAATGCATACGCACTAATGCATAAAATCGATCATTCTTCAAAGGACCAGGAAGTCTCTCTGGTTGAGAAGTTCCTTAAAGCTTGTAAGTGTTTTGTCTGCAAGGCGCCCCCCCTCTGACAGGCAGGAAATCCTCCTGTCACATTCTGTCGGAAACCAGATGAGAGTTACCACAAGATTGTCTCCAGATAGAAGTCCCTTGTCACGCCTTAAGAAGTGCCTCAAATAACAGAGCAGGGTAATATAACGCTGCTCTGACCACAGCCAAGTAGAATTCATTCCGGATGCCTGTTTGCCTCTGGCTGTCTTTTCTAGATTGCATTGATTGCATTTGAACAGATTTTGGTTCAGGTACAGAACATTCCACTGAATTAACATGCAAATGTTGAGCTGAGCCATTCAGAATTTCTGGTCCTGTATTTTAAACTCCACCCATAAGCTATACAAGGGGGGTGTAGCAAATGGATTATCTGCTTTTTACTATCATATTGTACGTTCTCCTTCACTTAAGAGGACCTGGAAATATAAAGCCTTAGAAAAGAATGTGGCACCGAATCTTCTAAAAGACAGCTGTGACGGCGTTTCAGCTGCTGATCCCGACGCTTCGCTTTGTTCAAGCTCAAGAGATTGTTCATCCGATCCTAGCCAGCTGTCTGCGGACACTCCTGCACCTGTCCGACACACTCCCCTATGCTTTACCCACCTTTAGTGTAATTTGAACAGATTGAAAGACTTTAATTTATCATGGGCAGTGAACACCGATCTGCCATAATATAATATAATAATAGTAATATAATCCCTGCCTAATAAACGTTAAAAAAGAAAAATCTTTGGTGGTATCTCATTATTGAACAGAAGCTCTCAGATCTTTAAATTGCAAGATTTGGTTGATCCAGCATTACTCTTTCATAGTTACACTATTTGATCGTCTTTAGCAACATTGGTAGATACTAATCACCACAGACCAGAAACAACCAACAAGACCTGTGGTTCTGGAGATGCTCTGATCCAGTTGTCCATCAAAGCCATCAAAGTTTGGCCCCTGTCAAAGTTGCTCTGATTCTCAAGTTAGCCCCTTTTTCCTGTATCTAACACATCAACGTCAGGATAAAAGTTTCACTTGCCCTCTTATTCAACTGACAGTCAGTGGGTGGAACTGTCAGGTGGACAGGGTAACAAGTTAATCCATATTTTACTATTAATCAACTACGTACAGCAGAGAGCATGTACTACATACTTTAAATTAAAGAAAAGAGGCACCAATAAATTGTGATGTCTAGGCCACTGTGTGGAGGTCTGTTTGGATGTTCGCGGTCTTCAGTGGTTCGTAGCTACCTAAAAAAGTCAAAGGAGGGACAACTGGTGAACCGGCAACAGGGTCTTTGACCCCCAGGGCTCATTTATGCATCGAGTCCACGGGCATTCCCAAAGCCACGAAGCTGAAGAATAGCGGAAGAAGCTGTCCTTGGTAAACCATGTCAAGATCCTTCGCTAACTTGTAGGGGTTAGCCCATATCCTGAGTAGCTGGTGTAGATTTATGGCTTTCTTGCTGTTCTGCTGCAACATTTGTGGTTGACTCCATGAACAAAGGGGAGGTGGGACTACACACATCTTTGTGGAAGATTGGTCGGTTTTATGGACTGTTGAGCTTTATAAAATTTTCCCTGAGCTTTAGATCCTCCACAGGTTGAACGTGTTTTGTTGCCAAATAGTCAAGGAAGCCTGTGAAAATGAAATTGCAGGTCTGTAAATGGGACCCACCACACGACGTTTACTTGTCTGCTGAATCAACAGGTTGAGTCACTTTCAGCCTGACAAACTGATCCTACTGAAGAAAAGTAATTTACGTCTCTTCAGAGTTCAACTCTGACAGAAAACCCTTTCACTTAGTCAATATTTCTTTTGGAAATACCCTGTTTATTGTCAGTTTCTTAGAGAGATTATTCACCGTCTAATGCAGGCATCAAAACATGGCATATATATATATATATATATATATATATATATATATATATATATATATATATATATATATATATATATATATATATGCAAATTGAGTTTGGCTACACTGCAGCTCAAGTGTCGGCATGATTTCTCATGCAGCGCTCTGTACAGTTTCTTGTTTCTGTGCAGGAGGATCAGTAACCAGCGACCCCAGGGCTATCTGATCCACTCCCTCTCTGAAGTGAGAGAAGGGACTATTGTGTTGCAGCATGTGTCCCTATCGCGTCTCTTTAAAGAGCCAGGACGCTGTTACGCTTCAGATGGACACATACTCAATGTGACGTACAGAAGCACACATGATGTACACAACCATAGAATGTGCTGTGAATACACGCAGAGGATTGGTTGTGGTGCAGAGTGAGTAAAAGCGCCTGCTTCTGGAGATGAGGTTCAGTCGAGCGAGTAGCTGAATGTAGGGATGAGATGTGGAAAAACCAATGTGCCCTCAGGAAGAGACTCAAAGTGGAGTCTCGGAAAGTCTGCCAGGTTCATGTTTGTTTTATGGCTTTGGTTTTTATCATTTATTTTACGCTTGTCCTGCTTTTGACTGGTTTCTGTCATATGTTCAACTAATCTGGTCCTGCTGTTACATCCACACTACTAGCAATGTCCCAAGGAAAACTACACGACCGAGTAAGATCCAGGCTCTTTCTGACTTACTGACCACATAAAACCTGAGTCCTATCTTTTTTAGATGCATTTTTAATTTGAACAGGTTTTTCGGAATCTGGACTGGACCGAAATATTTCGGTGTGGTTTTGCATTCAGTCCAGATTTTGCAGCGAGTGTGTTCTATGTCAGGTTTTTCCCCCTCTGGAGTCTGAGCTCACACCAGCATGAACCCTAACCCAAACTTTATATACCACGTAGAATAATGTTTAACATGCCAATTTTTTGGTAACTTTATTTTCCAACACATCAAATCCATGACACGACAATCGTTTATTCACTTTAAGATGCAGTGCCAACGCAGTGAATTCAGAAGCATGCCAGATTAAGAATTATGGTTATGGATCAGGCTGTGGGGGAGCTTTGACTCTCGAAAGATGTCCAGAGCTCCAGAAAGTAAGTTATTGCCACCCTTGATGAAATTCCACATCTTTTTCTTGCTCTGTATACTCAGTCACTCTATAATACAGAAACGCTTCCACGTACCAAAACAGGTTTAATTAATGTGAATCAGTACTCAGTAGTACCCAATTTTGTCCAGTCCCTTAAAATATACAATAAGATCGGTACCCTAATCTAGTATTGACACATACATCTACTCTACTCGGGTAGTGTGGGACAAACTATGACATTTTCTTATTAATTTTGAAAGAAGAATTCTATGTTAATCTCTTTGATTAGCCCTTTAAAATCTATTTTAGGGTGCTTTCAAACTTTGATGCGGTTAGTTTTGAGTCCATGTTTCAGTGTTGCCAGCTCACTAAAGAACTTTTCATGACAACCTTACGTCCTGTTGTCACAGTCTTTGAGCATTGGGGTTCTCTGTACTTGATGATTGATTGGCGTGCGCCAGACATTCCTCCCTACTGAATCATTCAGTCGTCTCCTCTCGCATTCCTTCTTCTTTCACCCTGGCAGGAAATAAGTTTCGTTGTTTGTAATCTTTCCAGATGAATTTTGACTTCTCCTGTTGTTTCTTGGTGAAATTAGCCAGCTGTAATTGGTCCAAAAGATAAACCCCTCCAAGTGTGCAATGACACTGAACTGTTGTTCAGGTTGATCCAGGCCAGGACCATCTCTTTTTGTCACTTGACCTCGGACTTTGTCCAGGTGAAGTGTCACCCATGCAATATTGTGGTGGAAACAAAGAAAGTAGATGTGAAAAGCAAAAGGGTCTTAGGGCAAATATCAGAAATGCCTCTTTTTGTCTCAGCCGGCCGAGCCTTGTTGGACTCGTTTGATTGGCAGCTGCCGGTTGGCTTCCGATATTGCACCATAGGGAACAACAGCGCCTTAAAAAAACTTAAACTATCACGTTTAAGACAGACGGTTCCTTTTGAGTTGGATGAGAACGACTAATTCCTCCTTCAAGGAATCAATGGACATCAGAGACGAGGCTTATTACTATCACTGAAGTCTCCTAAGGTCTGCCATGATCAACGCTGAAGGGATCTTTCAGCCTATCTGGCCAAACTGGGTGAGTTGTGGAGGATCCAGTTCTGCGATGGACATGAACCTGTTGCCTCTGAATCACCCCTTGATTTAATCTCTTCCTGTCTGTTATGTCACTGTTATTGTTCCCTTAGTCTTCATGTCTTCACCTTTGTTCCTCTGTAAAGGATTTACTGCCTCTACATTGCTAACATATATTAAAACAATGAAGCTTTGTTTCCTCGGATCTGTCTCCCTGGCTCTGTCAGTCGTCTGGTGACCAGAGAGATACCAGAGTCTTTTGCTTACCAAAGTCTTTCGTTCACGTTTTGTTTCAGTCAAACCTGAAATGCATAAACCCAGATTAAAGTTAACTGTCTGATAATCTTGTTGAGGGTTGAAAATTCTCTCTACCGCATCAACGGATGTACACTTTTCCTTTCACTTCAGAAGTTTTGGTTTCGCTCTGATAATCTGTGAACTGCTGCAGGTTCTGTTTCTCAGATTGGCCTTTTGAGAGTTTGTACATATTTTCTCATCCCACCTGGAATTGGGGTCGGGCCTCCTCATTGGCGAAGAATCGAGAAGCCGTAGGGTCAGGGTTGAGCACTGGCACGCTTTCAGCCCGTGTAACCGTAGATGGTAGGTCGACGTGTGTCTTCAATTTCCTTCTCAATTTTTCTGTGAGACTGACCTTTTAGGAGAAACCAAACTCAATAGTAATTTCCTGCCTTTTTCAGACGGTCCTCGCAAAATGGGAACTCTTAAACATATTTTCTTAGTTCAAACAAACGTTGATTTGTACTGGTTGAATTTTTTTTACATCGCTAAAAAGGAATGGATTTCAAATTGATGATTGGTCTGTTCTGCGGTCAAAGCTATTTTTGACAACGTAGGTAAATTATCCGAAAAATGAAATAACGTCTAGAAGCAAAACAAAAGTCTATAATTTCCTGTTACGATGCAGGTTATGTACGTATTTCTTTCATGACAGTTTTCTGATTCAATGCAGAATTTTGCCAAACACAGCTCAGATACTGCACTCGTCTCTCAGTCGAGCACTATGCAGGCAGGGATTATTAAGTATGACAGCATAATGACAACAACCTGTAGACTATTTGAACGAATGGCTAGTTAAGCCAATTTTCTACAGTTGTTTGAACAAATTTTTCTGTCGGTCTCAGTTATCCTGATGTAGTGAACCTCACACTTGGTCCTCCATTGAGATGGAAAAGAGCATAGTGAGACATTTGAAACAGTCGTACTATCAACTACAAAAATGAATCGGACGTTGTGTGCAATTAAATGTTGGGGTCTCCATTGGTAGATGATAAAAGTGTTGGAAATCACCAAAGGTCCAACAATATTATTGTTCAAACATTATAATGTTACTTAAGTTATAATATTGATGAAAGTCTGCAGTGTCCAGTCCCAAGTGAGACCTTTACCCCTTATAGTTGCTGCAAGTAGATTCAACCATATCCGATGCTCTTAAGTTTTTCCTCTACCTGACTTATCTGCATAGATTTGATACAGATGTGTCCATGAATAAAACCTCAGACTGTCCCAGCCTGGCCATTGGGTCATAATCTGCAGAACTGCAGGTCATGTTGGGTGCTCTCAGTGGATATTATCTACCAAAGAGGTCTACCAAAAAGCGCACCTTGTAAAGTTGGGGTCATTATAAATTAAATGTATTATTATTATTATTATTATGTCAGCCCAAGTCCGATTACTGCCCAATGGAGGGAAAGCGGACCCCCTTTTTGTCTTACGTAACAGAAGAGTCACTGTGGACAAAATGAATGTTGGTTCTGATAGAATGGTGACAGAACATAGACATGTACATTTAGGTATGAATGCACACGTACAATGTAAATTTCTGCAGCCATGTTCTCAGCCCTTAACCAAAGTAAAGTCGTCCCCCTCTTCACTTCTATTTCAGATCAATAAAGATCGGCTGTCATGATAGTTGAATTGTACTTTCTATGTGGAAATCCATTATAAAGGTGATAATTATATATAAAGAGAGAAGGGGTCTCTGACTCTCTGGACATTTTTATCTCCGTCTCGGTTGAGCAAACACGCTCCCAGCCCCACGCCTGATTCCATTGATTTTTTTTAGCAAAAGCCAGTTAACTTCTAACCTGTGTGAAGGTCACTGCTGGTGATGAAATAGAGACAATGTGTTCAACTGTCGATCCTAAATACTACGCTGCTTTCGCCACTAAGCTGCTTAATGCTGGAGCAAATTTAATTGATAAAGGTTCTCGTATGTGATTGAGATTTTGGATGGCTCCTGTTTCTTTTCATTTTTTTGCCCCTTTTTCTGTACGTCACATACATTAAACATCCCAGATTACACTTTTCAAAGCAGCTGATGTGTTTTAGATAGATACTTTATTATCCAGCAGCTCGCATGTACATACTGTCAATAATGTAAGAATAATATTAGAAATCATGGAATGTGATTTAACTAGCTTTTGCAAACGGTCTTAGCTGGTCATATTAGCCGATTGATATGACATTGATCCTCATAACTTTTGATAGTTTTTTAAAACATAAGACGTCGACACAAATTAGGCGCATTTAACATGACAACAAGAATTTTTGGAGCTTCTATGAAGACGCTTTCGTCTCAGTGTAAACTCCCAAATTGTAATACCTGTGAAAATAGTGACATTATAGTCTCACTCTGAGCTTGGCTCTCACAGTTTCAGCCGAAAAGCCACCTGCTGACAGGAAAACAACAGAAACAACGGCATAGTATCAAGTTTTGTTTGTGCTGCAGACTCTGTGGACCCCTCTATCAAACTGTAGACTTTCCTCAAAGTTACTGATAATTTGCACTTCCTTGTCTGACTTCTTCAGTGATGTTGGGATTGAAAACTCACAACTATAATTGCCTGGCAGACATACTCTAGAGTTTTCCGTCGATGTTGTCGTCTAAACGTGGAACATATTTAAAACGATTCTGTTTTTAGCTAAAACAGCGTGACGAAATGCGGCTCAGCCTTCACGGCTTGAAAGTCATGTTGGTATGAAGATATGGATGAATGTCAAACATAGATGTAATCCAGGTTTTAGTGCCGTATAGAAGAAGAAAGGAGGTCAATACGGAAAGGAAGAAGAGGCAACCTCTGCTTAATGAAATATCCATCAGGATGACTCGGTTGGTTTGAGGCAGAACAGCAGGCTCATGATTTTTTCTCTTTTAAATTCTCCTGAGAAGCTTTTTTTTTCTTCTTACAAGCGTTGCAGCCCTGCAGACAGAATCTCTCCATCCTTTCTTCCTCTGAGGCCGACTGTAGTTTCCAGCACACAGGAAGTGGCGGATAAAGAGGCAGCTATGTGATTGTTCATTATTCATTATTGTAATCGGGCTATGGGCAGCTCTCCTGCTTTTGTCCACGTGTCAGTTCCTCTTGTTCTTTTGTATTTTGCACAGGAAGTCTTTTTTTGGGGGGGGGGGATCACACTTAATCTGTTTATCAAGCAAATCATATAAAAGTGGTGAAGCCCTCTATCCCCATCACTGAATGAAAACCTTTCTTCTCTCTTACTGAAGAAAAAGACTTGTTTTTATTCCAAGCTTAATGTGCTGAATAAAGTCTGCTGATTAATCATACCCGACCCGGTGTAATTTTAACTATTTCTGGAGTGCAGCACGTTAAAAAAGGTCAAGCGGTTGCCTGTTTTCTATGAATGGTGATACTGTTCTGCGAATGGCTCGACGCCACTGAGGTGCTGCCTTCGCCGGTGTTTCCCCTTTATTTTCTTTTTTACTCTCTCCATTGCGGATATTCTGAGACGACTGTTCCAAAAGTGGTGGAGTTGGCGCGGTTGAGGGAAGGACACGGTTGAGGGAAGGACACAAGGGAGCAACATGGGCAATTTTGAATTGTTCACAGGAGAAACATGATAAGAGTTTTGCCGAGAACTCACTCAATCATTTTTCATTTGCCTTTTAAAATTCACTCGGCGTTCGTACGGCAGTGTTGTGATCCTGATCACCAACATACTGTAGTATGCATGCCGGGCCAGTAGTAGGCAGTGTAACTCAAAATGAATGCGCCAAAATATTGTCGTATAGAGCGCAGTGAGACAACGATGAAATGATGACATCATCAGCAATGTTTTAGTAAACTTTTTTTTTATAAGAGCTTTGATTAACTTGGATGTTTCAAAAATATCACACCACAGGAAGTCTATCCACTTTTCAGAGGGTTGCTGGTTCAATCCCATATCCCTGTAGTCTACACGCCAATGAGTCTTTGGGCAAGATACTGAACCCCTATTAGCTCCTAACGGCCTTGAATGATAGCTAAGGGTGTAACACTACATCAATCCATATCGGTATCATCGGTTTGTTCAACAATGATCCAATAAAAACAATGGAAAGCCTAAATATTGATATATATGTCGTCGTATTTAAGATACGCCTTTAATCTGAAATTACTGCTGGCGCGCACGCTTGCAGTGTTTCCCACACAAAGTTTCCCTTCCCTATTAACACCCAGACCCGCGGACCAAGGGGAACAGCCAGCCTCACAAAAACGTGGAAAAATAATTAGCATTAGTTAGGTTAATGCTACCACATACTGGAAATTGCCATATACATGCTAACGCAGTTAGCATTGAGATACTGAGTTCTAACATAACACAATTAGTCAATGCAAAAACGTATTGTTCAGAGAACCTTAATTATGAGCGCAGCTTTTTGTTAATGTCTAACCCTAACCTAGAGCCATGTAAATACAATCTCATGAAACACAAGAGTAGACAGCTATGTTCTTAATTTAAAGGTAATCAGGGCTCTTAGATATTAACCGATAAGAAAAAGAACATTTATCTAAACATGAAAAATGTGTCACTTTACAATGAAACACAGTTCTTTGTTCTTTTTGTTATTATTACATTTCATTAATCAATTGTCCAAAGTCAAAATTGCTTTATAATTTTTCTTAACATGAAAACCAATTTTGTTAAATGAGTACGTAATATGGTCTGAAATCGATTCGCAGGCCCCTGAATGGAATCGAACCGTAGTCATATCGTGACCAACGTTGTCATATTGTCAAATATCATATCGTTGTCCGAGGTGTCGATATAATATCGTATCGTGACGTGATAAGTATAGCCTGTGCCATTAGAGTGTATGAATGTGTGAGTGCTATCTTGTGGTATAAAGTCATCAAGCACACTAGAAAGGGAATATATATACGAATTTACCCTCGACTGCTAGGCTAACCCATTTCTGTACTCGGCTTAAATCGTATCCTCTGCCATGTGCCAGGAGGTGCTAAATAGGGCCATCATCACGCCGCTGCGGTGACTTGCATTTTCAGAAAAAGACAACACCATGAAACTTGTTTTGAAAAGTTTGCATTCTCTGGCTTCCAAAACGGAGCATTCATATGAACCAAACGCAGAACCCCAACAAAATGATTGCTTTTGTATGCATAAAACATAGTCATGTAAATTTCCCCTTACTGGCTCGTCGCCCTCATTAAAAGCTCTCACCCCTCCCTGCCTCCGACTGATTATTTATAACCGAACAGCACAGACAGACACACCGCAGCCCAGCAGGGTGGGGCAGTAGTATTTTTACGGAGTAAATTGCCAGCAGTGAGTCTGGCTTCAGTCCAGCCTCTTGAATACCACTTGGCACTAACATGAGGAGGAATGTTTGGTACTTGAATGAGGCCCGCCAGATGATGCTACGCAGTCGGTGGACGCTGACAGTGACACAAAACACATATAGATATTCATATAGATATTCAAGTTTCTGGCATCATAACCCAAACGTTTAAATGTTGTCTGCATTGATATTATTTAAAAGAATCTTCACAATATATTAACACATAGCTGATCAAAAGAAGCTTGTAAAGATCAAACTATCAATAAATGTTTAACGTGTAACATGGATACAGCTTTTCCAGCTGTGCTCTTAACATTGAACCTCATGGATATCAATTCAGTTTTAATTACGAAGCCTTAAACTTGTCATTTTAAATGGGAAACCTCTGACGGAGCCAAAAATGCTGGATAAGTTATGGGAAAGTCAATGTGACCCTCCCACTTCTCACCAGTGTCCTGTATCACTTCACAAGACCTAAACGTATATGAGACATAAAGTTTAAAAAACACATTGGAGTGGCAGTCGGTAGAGAGCCTATACCTCCCCCAATGCCGATCAATGTTGGCTCATATCCCACCCCCCATAAAGATGCATCTTCCTTTTTATCCAGGTCGGCTTTTAAAATGAATAGGTTCTTATCAGGCCCATTCCCTGTCCTTCTAAAAAAGTTTTGGGTAGCACCAAACAAGCAAACCACCGTACATTGTTGGAAACAAAGTCCATTCTACACAAATTGTGCAGTTCAATAATGAAGCCCCCTCTCTAGGGGGCTCCTTTAGTGGTAAAATAGTGCTATGCCGGTGTGGCTTTTCAAATAGTGGCATTTAGTCCTGCAAGCGTCTAATGTGAGGTCTCACAAAATGCATCGCTGTGCAGTGCTTCCTAAAAAATAGATTCCTATGGAGAAACAGTTATTAAGGTTCATTGATAGAAGTCTGCTGACCTTGACCTCTACTCAGAGGGTAAGTAGCTCCCTAAAGGCTGCGCTGTCGCCTCGATTCGAAGACCTTTTTGATTTTGTTCATCATCAGAGTTAGCTGCTAACCTCTACTAGCCACTGCCGGCTACTTTTAAGACTCACGACTGTGAATACGGCATCAAATGTCGCAGCTATTCCACCATACCATAACGGCACACCAAGCTTGCCATTAAAAGGATGTGAAAAAGCGGCCTTAGTTATGCCTACGGTTGATACACACTGTATATAAACACATTCAGACTTTGATTGTAACGCTTCCAGTTTTAGGCAAATGAAACACAAACCTGCACACGTGTATAAATAAACACTAACGGAGAGGTTGTAGTTCCTCGTTCAAACTTTAACATGCATCACAGAACACCGGGCAGCATTTCCTCTCGATTCTATTTGTACTTTCATGAAAGGGTCTTTTGTTGCTCACCTCCACCTTGCTTTGACCCTGCAGTTGAGGTGACGCGCGGCACCATCGCGGTTATGCACACATCCAAACATCAGAGGAGATTCAGAAGGGATTTGTCGAGCCCGATAAGCAAAGCCGAGAAATGTTTGTCTGCGAGATAAAGGCAGGTTGTGATGTTTGGGAAAATGTCCAAGTTAGGGCTCACGTGGACGTTTTTAAAGAAAGGCTCTGATTAATCTGATCCTTCTGAGGCTCCTTGAGGAAACAAGCGGTAGTTAACTTCTATTTATTCAAGGAGGTGTGCTTCCAAGCAGCAACTTCATTCATGTACAGTTCCACCCCAACGTACACAGTACAACATTCCTCCGTTGAGTAGCAGAGAAAAGATACTTGATTGCTGTTTTATTCAGATGTGGCGGTAAAGAAAACACTAATTACCTTCTCCAAGTTTGTCTGTTTGCAGGAAGACTGAATGGGAACTACTTTTCATTTCTCTCAAAGTTTTATTAAATGGAGCAATTCGAGGCTCTAATAAATCGTAGCTAATTGTTTGAAAATGTACTTTTTCATACACAGTGTTGCCAAATAGCAGATGTTGTGTACTATCGTGTTAAGTCGCGCCACCCTAATAAATAAATTGAGTAAATTGGATGAACACAGCTACAACTTCATCCATTCAGAGTCTGGACAGTAAGTTACAATAAGCCTTCTGTTTGCTCTTAATCCAATGCTCTTAGGCTTGCCTGCTGTGAGGATAAAGCATGCTTTGGCACAACTTGTAGTAGATCGTGCTCACCACCACATAAGTGTCATGTTATCTTAATTTTAGCGGCTTCCACCATCACGTTACCCTTAGGTTACTTCCTGTCTCAGCGGCCATCTGGCATTTACAATCACTTAATTATTCTATCATCTGTTTGGGTTCATCATTCAATCATTCTATCTCTTGGGGGTTTTTTTTTTCTCCCCTCCACCATCCATTCTGATGAAATGGAAGAGAGCAGCACATTTTTTCACGCTGATGGATAGCGCTCTGGAGAGTACAAATTGGTGTCGGAACTAAACTTGCAAATTACCTTATGCTAGATATTCGTTTTGATCTGCTACAAAACCACATCAACGCAGGACCGCAGGCTCATCGTGAGCCGGTGGAGGATTCCCACAAAGGACTGACTGCAGTGTTTGCGGATATGAAAGGAGTCTTAATGTGTGTCAAGTACAGGACAGCATGCTGTTAAAGTTTTACGAGGACGTGGGGGCGGAAGAAGAACGTGGGATGGAAATGACAGCGAGTGAGACTCTTGAGAAAGACCGGGAAACGGAGGACAAAATAGAACCAAAATCAGAGATGAGAGGGGAGACGGAAACAAACGGTCCTTTGAAATATTGATTTTAGACTAAAATTTCCTTCAACTTTATTCCTGCAACTTTGTTCCTGCAACTGTGCAGATTAAAATAGCTCATTTGCCCAAATTGATAAATCACCCACCTATGAAAGTAGAGGAAAAATTAATTGGGCATTGTAATTGTGTTTAATAGTGGTACAAACCAGGCATAAGCAATGATGGGATCTGTTCCATGAGGCTTCGTGCATACAACAGATTTATCGTGGCAAATGCAAATAATTTCTGACATGTGGTCAGATCACTTTCCAAATTGAGTAATTTGCGGCTCAAATATAGCATCCCACTGAGCAGAGGTCAAACGTGGCTGCAGAGTACCAAACAGATATGTTGGGTACTGTAGCTCGGGGGGAAATGGTTCATTGCATCTTTTGTCGAGTGTTTTATAGTGATGCGTGATTCCATTACGACCCAAAGTACCAATGGAAGACATATCCTTCTTGATGTAGAATGCATTTCCTCTTCCTGAATCCGTTACATATTGTGTAGAATCCTTTTAGTGACAGCAACACTTAGGAACCACTTAATTTGTCGGTCTCCATCTGTTTTTAAGTCATTCTGTCTTCGTACTCTGTAGTGTGATTATCTTGCAAGTAATTATTCAAATAGTTCGAGTTAGATAGGTAGGTAGAGAAACAAAAGCTGACCTAGAATTCTAGAAGAAATAGAATTCTTTATCAGTACTTATTCCTCTGGTTGAAATTCAAGTGTTGCATCAGTGTTTGTTATGTCATGTATGTCACTCCACATGGACTGACTAACACTGGTTGGAGAGGGTGGAGCGTTGAGTATGATCTTGAGGTGTTCAAGGACAGCCCTGATTGCACAAATGGTGGGAAAGTATTACCATGTATATTATTCTATTTTGGTTCTACAAGGTTTTAGATGTAGATATTTGGTTATATTCAAAACAATGTCCCACCTCTTCTCTCTGACATTCAACCGATAACAACACTGAATGCAATCTTCCATAAAGTAAGTCGTTCACTCACAATGCTGTCGGTATCCGGGTGCTGACAGCAGATTGAAGAGCTTTAGACTGGAGGTCTGAGAGCGGCTCTTCTGCTGCTGAAAGGAGTTCATGCTCTGTGTTTTTTCACCCAGGGAAGAGTGCAACTAGGTTCAATCCCAATACTCTGGTTGCTGTGATGCTGGTTTGTCTAGTCTCAGCAGAGCACTGGTTAAGAGCAAGATTTAATCAACCCCATCAAAAACTAAAAAGAATTGCTATCGTAGTAGTCGCCATTAATGTGATTACCGTCAAACACGACCAGAATCCACGTGGGGAGGAAAGTTTGAGTTCAGTCCAGGCTTCCGCAGATCCGTTTAGCCTAATTTGATTTCTTATAAATGGTTTGCTCATATTTAAGTCACCGCAATCTAATTCTGGACAATAGCATTGCTGATAGCTGGGAACAATGGCTGCAGTATTGTACGTTATCACTGCATAAAAAACAAAGTCATTTAACCACTTTGTGTGCTGTTGCCGTCATGATTGCAAAATCTCGCAGCCTTCTTTTACTTGCCAAGTGGAATTCATCGGGCAAACTTCGGACTATTTACCTTTCAACAGTTTCACGTTTCACTTGTTTGAGTTTGAGGTTCCAGGCTGCTATTAATTGTTGTTTAGTCTTTGTTGGTTTTCAGATGATTTCATCCTAGTCTTTCTGACACTTCAACCTGAAAACGCGTAAATATCTTTCCAGAACCAGAGTTCAGTTTATCCTTTCTAAGCTACTGTAAAAAGATGTTAGCGCAACATTGAGAACACCACGGAGAGGAATTGCTCCCTCTTTAGATAAAAAGGTCTTGTTTTACGTGAAAACATGAAAACACGCCACAAACTGCGGCGTGATGAACGTGTGAAGGCAGAGAAAAGCCTTGCTTACGTGAATAATCAGATCAGAACCCCACATCACTACATCCATCCAGCTCACAAACACGCCGACATCACTTATGCAATCGCATTCCATTCGTCCAAAGATATGTGTCCTATAAAATGCAGCGAGTAACGAAGACTTCGGGAAAACACACTCGTCTAAATGTACCTGATACCCTTGCGTATTTATTTTGCCAAAGGGGCAACCTGTGCCGTCTGCAAAGTTTTGGGGGAAAACATAGAGCAAACTCAAAACTGCATTAAAGTTCCATCTCAATATTGATCGTAATAATCAGGATTATCATTTTGCTCATCATGGCACAGAACAGCCATCACCTTAGGAACATACGGCTCTCTGTAACGCGCCATGGCTTTCCTCGTGGCCGGTGTGTTGGCGTCGGCTTGCCTCCAGGTCGGCTGCTGCGAGGCCTCAGCAGGTGAGGTCGACTTTCATCTCAGTCCAGATCTGTCCTCAGTCGTTCTGGAATACTTGAGATAGGAACCTGCCGGATTAGCGTCATGGGACTCTCAAAGAGGCCCCCGGGGGTGCATGTGGGAGTCTTGAGTCGATGTGAAGTTGTGTTGATCTATTCTTTCATACAGTACGTCACAAGATTAAAGGAGTTAAATAAGTGAAGTCGAAGCAGTTTAACCGCTACATAGCTAATGTACGTGGTTCCATTTCTCACGCGCTCCAATCTTGTTTATTCTGACCGGGCCTCCTGTCTTAAGGTTGTCACTATGACATTTGCCGAGAGCTATTTTTACTATACGATCTTGGCCCCATGGATAACACACACACACACACACACACACACACACACACACACACACACACACACACACACACACACACACACACACACACACACACACACACACACACACACACACACACACACTCTGATGTGGCCTGGCACAACAGCTCCCATGAGACACACACTCCACACATAATAAACCCACAGAGATGCAGGGCTGTCATGAAAGCACTCGTTCGGATCCAAACATAGAACAGCCTTGGGTTATAAGAAGCCTTTGGATTCTCGGGTCTTGCTGTTTGTGAGTATGATATTGAAGGCTTCTATTGAATGCTTCAGCCATAACATTAAAGCCACTGGCCTCAAGTTTTTTGGATCCCCCTGTTACACCAAAACTGCTGCGCAGGGCCCTGCGTTTTGTGACACCTTGTTATCCCAACCTTTGGTGTCAATTAACCCGTTGCCGATTCTTCAGTTGTTCTTGCTTTGACCACCTGGTAGGTACCGAACACGGCACACAGGCAATAGTCAACATTGAACCAGAAGGGCTTCAGGTTCAGGTACAAGGGCAAGCAGGGTAGGCGGGTAGGATGACAACAGTAAGATGGCAAACAGCTGAGGAAAGTCCTTTGTCATTCTTTTAGGGCGGTTCCCTGAGTAGCAGTTGGGGGGAAGCACTTGTGCAAGCCATCCCAATTGGAAGACCCTTGTCAAAGCTGCTCAGAACCTCTTGCTGGGCCCTTTTTCCGTCTTTCGACACTTTACATTCAGGGTCAAATGTTCTCCTCCCGCCTAATATATCCTCTCCAATGACAAGATAATCTATGTTACTCTCACTTCACCTGTCCACCCATTCATCAATTTTTCTTTGCTTATCCCGGGTTGCCTTGCGGAAGCTGCAAGCTAGGAAGGGCATTCCTGACGTCCCTCTCCTCAGCAACACCCTCCAGCCCACTCTGGAGGATCCCAAGGCTTTCCCAGGCCAGACGAGCTAAATATATATATAATCCTTCGAGTGAGTTCTGGGTATGCCCAGGGGTCTCCTACCAGTTGGACGTGCCTGAAATGCCTACAAAGGGACCTTTCAGTGTTCATAATTATATGGCCAATTGGTGCATGTGTTGTCTTCAAATTGCATTAGATATTTTCTGCAGTGTCGCATGGAAAGTTACAAAAACAGAAAGATGTGCGGCCATGGTCCAGCTTGTGTTCAGTTCAAAGCCCAACAGAATAAATCCAGGCCTTTGAAATAATATATTGTCCTTTCTCTAGCGTCCTAATTTATTGTAAAATATTCAATCCTAAGTCCTGCATTGTGAGGCGTCTTAGATCTCCAGATTCTCGATCATGTAGGAACAATCCTATTTTGGAAAGGATGCTGCAAAGAGCTCAAAGTTCGACTGGAGATTAAACCACATTGGGCGTGCCAAATAAAAATAAGACATCACGATTCTTCTCCCCCCAAAATAGCTCTGTAGTAGTTTCTTTTTTGTTGAAGTTTCAGGGTTTTATGGTGCACATTTGACATTGTTGTACCAGAGATAAGAAGTTTGTTTTGGCTGAAACACGCTAAAGTCAGCGATTTGTGGCTTTTTTGTCCCTTTAGTAATCACGGCTTTAGGACTGAGAGAAGAGCAGTTTCACATGCTGACCTTTTTTTTTTTTGTGTAAATAGCTACTTTGGAAAACTGAATATGACAAGGCAGCAATCTGAAAACAAACCCTTACACACACACACACACACACACACACACACTGCTACACAGTAGTTTGCATTGCTTTGTTGACAGATATAGATCTAGTGCTTGTTGGCTCCTTCCTGCATTTCTCTGTTGGATATCAATCTCCCCGGCGAAGCTTTGATTTCGAGAGGCTCTGATCCGGAGAGCCCAGCCGGTTTACTTTTTAATCTAAAGCTTTAGGTTGGCATGTAGTTCTCAGAAACTCCCGCACGTTCTCTCTCCATGACTGTTTTCGGTCTTTTTAAATCTGATGGTTTGTCACTTTTTTTTTTTTCTCAATACGAGACGCCACGAAACCAAAACATCCTTCAGCGTTCAGATCGTGTCCCCGGACCTAGATAGAAAGTGCATGCCGACCTGATAACCTGAAGAGACTCGATTCTAATCCATGAAGCATCTTGTAGATTTATAAATCTGATAGATCGACGTGAAACAAGTTGTCCTAAAACCAAGATGTCCATCCCAGAACACCACCATCCTCCTCCTCCTCCTCACCACAAACCCAGAAAAATTCTGTTTGTCTTTCCTCCTCAGTCCTCATGCCGTCCCATCTGTCTCAAATATTTTAGTGTTATTTGTGTTTCGATACGACTCATTTACAAATCTCCCAACCATCTGGATTGTGTATGAAAACATTGTGCACTAGAGTAGAATCCATCCAATCGAGCAGCAGGGACAAGAAAGTAAACAATAAAGTTTACGTTGAGTCTTTCATATTTATATCCATCGGAGTATAAATTTGAATACTGAGACTTAAGAAACACTTAAAGTTTTAGTTCTGGCCCAGTATCAGAACTGTAATGAGCGAGTTATTTAAAGTTATTTATTTCCTTTGTTCCATTTTTTTATTTTACTTTTCTCGCTCTTTTAATTTAGAAATTCTTTGTTTATACTTTCTTTTTCGTTCTCTTCATTAAACTCAATTTTATTTGTTAAAGTCCTTTTACTAAGTTGGTTCTTTCTCTGATTGGTTCTGAGGTTTATTCTTTCTTTGGCTGGTTTGTTCTTTACTTGGTTCTTTCTCTGATTGGTTCTGAGGTTTATTCTTTCTTTGGCTGGTTTGTTCTTTACTTGGTTCTTTCTCTGATTGGTTCATTGATACTTCAATCAGTTGGTTCTTTCAGCGGTTGGTTCTTTTTGTGGTTTTGTTTCTTTCATCGGTTGGTTCTTTGGTTGATTTTTCATTTGGTTAATTGGTGTTTTGGTTGGTTTGCTGTTGGTTTGTTCTTTCCCTTAGTGGTACTCAATCAGTTGGTTCTTTCATCGGTTGGTTCTTTTTGTGATTGGTTCCTTGGTTAATTATTCCATCAATAGTTTGTTTGTTATTGTCCTTCATCCTCCATTTCTTACTATTTGCCTGTATCTCCCACTTCCCCCCGCCATCCATTTTCCACCACCTTCTTCAATCCTTTATTATTTTTCTTTCTCAATCAGCATTTTGCTTTTTCCAATGTCTCCGCCCGTCTCCACCTCTGCTGAGGCTTCAACATATTTTTTCTCTCTCTCCACGTGTTGCTTTCTAAATTCTTTCCCTCATCCCGTGAATCCTCTTCATCAGTGTTATTTAGCGGCTTTAACGCAGCCTCAGCGTGTTATTACCCCTCTATGACGCGTCTGCTGCCCTTTTCATCGGACCGTAACTGTACCAGTGGGTAACGAGGCTGGAACCCTCGGGGCCTCCGTGTGGGGGTTGAGCCCAAACAGTCACGTCTTGACTCGTTACTCGGATGACGCCCACACAATTGAAGAACTTAAAGGTCTCTCAAACGTCACTCGGATTATCGTTGGCTGTGCTCATTCTGTCCCTGACTTTATCGGCACTCGCGGGAAAAGTTAACGATTGTGTTCGGGTTCTTTCTCCCGACGGCCCCTTGTGTTTTCGCTTGTCAGGACATCAAAGTCTTTAGTAATTGTCCTGCAGCAGTAATTCCCCATTTCTGAGCGTCTTCACCGAGATGAAAGAACACCTTACCTGTCTGTATTTATCATCTCATATTCCATCGTAGCGCTCTGAGCTAAGTTTCTGTAGCGGTACTTAATGGTTAATCTCTCAACTTTCTCTTCCATCCCTTCATTTTGTCTCGCTGCGAGTTGTTTTGGATTCCCTTTCTTCTTTGACACAACAACCCCTGGCCTTCTTTATCTCCTTAATTCTACTAACGCAGTGTGACTTTAGCATGTTTTTATTCGTGTCGAAACATTTGAAGATGCTGATTACACGGTGGGTATGGCTGCCATCCCCTGCGGTGCCTCTAACGATTACTGGGAGCCCCGCTCCAGGAATCAGTGAGGCGCTGATTGGCCCACGTAATTACCTGTTTGAAAGTTTTCTTTGTGTGATATTTCAGCTTTGATTTGTGTGCTGAGTTCTTCTTGTCAGTGTGTTGTGTTGGTGTTTTTTTGGAACCCTTTAATCATTCTTCCCCCCCTTTTTTTCATTTTCTTTTTTTTTCCCACAAACTTCATTCTGCACAAAAATCTAATACGAAGATATTTCTCACTGGCATTATACAGTATGCATGATATTATGTTTCAGTGTGAATGCAGTAGTCACAACACGGGGCTTTCAATGTCAAGTAAAACAAATGAACAACCGTCAATTATTAGTATTAGTGTACAAGGGGTCCGAGGCTTGTTCCTAAAAGAGTAAGTCAAGGCAAAACTCTTTACTGTACAGACACACAACGATTCCCACAGGCGCAGGAAAATGGCGATGGTGACGAGGAAAAACAGACTTTTAACAGGCATAAACCTTGATCGGATCCTGACTCATGGTGGGTAGGCTTCTGCCTTGACTGGTTGGGTTCAGTTAGAAACTTTAGAGAAAACAACGTCTGACTATGGCTGATCTACGGTAGAGGTGTGTGTGATAACATATTATTTATTGTGATTAAAGGTTTCTTGGATCCACTGAGTTTGATGCTAGTGAGTAACATGGAGCCTCCGGAGGTCAAAGAGCATCTCTGGTTGCTTTTTCAGGGATGAAAAATCCTTCGTCCTGTCAATGTTTTTTGAGCTCCACACACAAAAGGGCATCGGATTTTAAAAATAGGAGCTGGTCAAGATGAAATTAGATGCTCCTTGGCCCCAGCTTAGTTATGTAGTATGCTGATAAACAAAGTCCACGATAAAGTCTTAGCACCTCAGACTGAAGAGGACTCTAGAGTTTTCTCTGAAGCATGTTTGTTTAAGTGTCCTATTCTTGTCCATGTTGATGTACCGGGATAAACGGATGAAGGTGTGGATTTCTAACGAGCTACAAGTCGGGGTTGCACATCATATCTGACCAAAACTGTACTGTGGTTTTCTTGTGTTATCTGAAGCCGGGTGTATCATCAGCCACTGCTAGTAGCAACTAGCCAACACCGCCAGTAGAGCAGCTCCGCACTTATTGAGAATAAAGGTGAAGCTGAACAAACCCGAGACTGGAAAGCGTTCCAGATTGGTGACGTTTGCGGTGAAAGGGCTCCGAAGGTTCCAAAGGAGCTGTTTGAGTTTGGCTTTGAAATGCTGCTGAGCTCATTAAACTCAGCTGCAGCATCGGTCCGAAATTAACTCACCTTGGGTTCAACAAGTGCAGTTTGACATTAGCTCTCCTGTTTTTCTTGCTAAATTGGATTTTGAATCTGATTACAATTTAAGTGTGTGATTCTTGGCCGGCGTGGTTTTATTTCCCTTCTGCTCGTTTAGTTTCTGCAGCATTATTTTCACATTCCGTGCCTCTAAAGTGTCTCTCCTCACTCTCCATCTCTCCAGGACGCTAGCTACTGGCTGCAGGTCCACCGGCTGGAGCACGGCGACGGAGGCATCCTCGACGTGGATGATGTACTTTGTGACGTGGCCGACGACAAAGACCGGGTGAGTCCCCAGATATAAGCGATGCATAAGGTTTTACCACCTTCCTCATGAGTTGCTGCCGCTGGTTAGCACGGATTAACGTTAGCAACCTGCGCTGAAAAAGGTTTCTTACCTCATTCGTTTGCATTTTCTCAATGTTGCGTCAGACAGGCATGGAGTTTTTTATGTTTGCTCAATCAAATCCATAGAATTCATGTCATTGTGATGCAAACCTGCATATAAAGAGAATTCTGGTGTTGGGAGAGTGTGCAGATTTATTGATCACCCTTCCATAGGCAACGCAACTTCTATTTATGCAGCACAATATGGGCAACAGGGCAATTCAAAGTGCTTTACACAAATAATCAAGAGCATTGCAACAAAGTTCCAAAGGACATTAAGGAAGTAAAATCGTTAAGAAAGATGAAGAAGAAAATTAAAAACAAACTATATGAAAGCAATCTAAGGAAAAACAGATATAAGAATCACTTTTAAAAGTCTCTTTAACTATAAAGGCCTTTATTTAAATGGTGTGGATCAAAGGTATCAAGTTAAAACCGGAGGATGTCGCGAGAATCAACCCTGACCCCTTGCTGAGGTCTGAATCTAAGAGATTAAACGAGTTAAACACTTTTGTGTTAACTGTGTTTTTTTTCTCATTGCTGTGGGGAAACGACGGGGATTCATGTATCGACCAATCAGAGGTTGTGTTCTTGACCGGGCATGTGTGAAAGCTCGAATTTCCAAAGCCTGTTGCAGTGGAATAATTGAGGTTGACCCTACCAAAACAGTTTACAGTGATGTAATGTAGTCGACCTTGCAGAGGGCATCGCGGGACCGCTGCGGTGCAGCCAGACAGTTCATCCCTCTTTTCTGTCTTTGTATTTCAAGTGAGGTTTGTATGAAGTAATTCAAGCAAGTCGTCAGTTCTCGAACTCGTTCGTGTCAGAAGCCTGACCGCCATACTTTCTCATAGTCTGCTTCATCCATCGCCCTTGGCGCTGTGTCAGAGAGAGAGAGAGGCTCATGCTGAGTGACAGCCGGGAGGTCACAGGGTTGCCTGGTCCACTGTAGTTGAATAATATATTTTATGAAGTGTGTGAAGTCCATGTAGCCTTACAGCTTCCAGAAACATTTGTTGTAAAAGGAGATAAATTAAGCAGTAGATGCTGAGTGGACACGGATTTATAGCTGTGGTTGCTCATTGTCTGGACAAGAAGAAGATGTTCTTATAGCGCAGATGCAACATTTACTTTGTCTGGGTTTTAGCAGCATTGCCTGAAATGACTTGATGTGTTTTCATGACACTACGTTTTCTTCACATTTTGGTTTCTAAGGCGTAAGATACCTCATACGTAATAATAAGACGAGGCTCTGCACGCCCTGTAAAGCGGAAGTGGCGTATCGCATCTCAAAAGAAGAAACATCAAGGAGCTACATATTCCTTACAGCGCTCTAGCGCATATGCTAATGGCTAGCGTAGCATTACGGCTTCCCAGCACGTTTGTAAATGTAAGCAACCTTTTACGGATATCAAAAATATAATTTCCATAAAATTTTCCGTTACAAACGGACTAAAGATTTAAGAAAATGAGACTCAACAGCGATTAAAGGGCAAAAATAAAGTACGGTATATCGACGTGAAGCTGCTCGAGTTAACAGTTGAAAGACTGATTCAAAGTTACCGTTATTTTTAATGGGCAAGTTCAATGTAACATTACAAAATTGTTATTAATAAATAATTTGATGATTTATTTAAATCGAGAGCGACTACTTTGCATAATCGTTAACCTCCCACCAGTCCACGCATCGATGATGTCACCTGGTTGCGCCGATTCAGGACGAAAGACTAAATTAGAAGCTAGCCGCCAGAATTAAGTCTAGTGCAGACGCGGATAATCGTTCGCCGCTGTGCAAACAACAATCATGGAAGGAGATGCGTCCTGTCCTGACTGGTGTTTGTGAAACGGTCCGACCGACACCGCACAATTCTCTCAACCTCTCTCATTTCTTCCCAGTAATTATACATCGCCGACACCCGGCCTCGTCAGTTTGACGCTGGTGTCCGATGACGGCAGACGATAATTACCTCCGCCGACGAGGTTTTGTTTTCAGAATCGGAATCAAAGATACTTTATTGATCCCCGGGGGGTGAAATTTGTTTTGCTACCGATTCTCCTTAAAAAGCTGTTAAGAGTGGAAGAGAGTACGATAAGAGATGAAAACAATATATTAAAAAAATATATATTTATAACAATATAATGTATTTCGGTGGAGTTTTACTTTTGTCTGAGTCGGTCCAGTTATTGCATAATTGTGCTGTTGGATGCAAATATTTCCGGAGGTGAGGGATAGTTTCCTTTTCCCACGGGGGAACATTGCTTTCTGAAATTACCGCCTCACGTTGTGACGTAAGTGAAATTTAAGAAGAATTTTTCTAGTATGTGAGAATGTTCTCACCTTTTCTTCCAGAGATAGATTTGAGCTTAAGAATACACCAATAAGAAAAAACTTCATAACCACCTGACTAATATTGGGTGGGTCTTTATGCTACCGCTACAATTCAGTTTTTTTGTCAGAACTGGCATCAACCTTTACGCAATTTGTGCATGACCCTGTTGCTGGTTCACCAGTTGTCCTTCCCTGATCATTACAAGACCTGTAGTTCTGAACAGGATCTAACTCACTTGTCTATCAATGATAACAGGATCCTTGTAAAAACCGCTCATATGCAAACGAGAAAGCCCAAAGGTCGAGACAATTGTGATGCAAAAATTGCTACTCTCGTGCAGTTGCACGTATGAATATATGTCAATTTTCAAATTGTGTACCTGTCAACACCTTGATGCTCCCTTAAATTCATGTTGTCATTACCCCATTTAAACACCGCTTCAAGGCGCGCCAGGGTACGCCTTTATTCCACCCTTCCTTCTGTATCAATGCGGTGGCGTTGTAGTAGTCGGTACTGCTGACAGAAGGATAATTCAAAGAGATTATCTCTGTGGACCCGAGGCGCTAATTCCAACATGTTATGTTTGCGGCTCACATTTGGGAGTCCTAAAAGTAGTTAACTCAAAGTAGAGACACACCAACTGAAAATATCTTCTCATCCACGGAGCATTGGCCAGCAGCTCTGTATCTTCATCATCTGCCTCCTAAAGGCTTGATTCCACTGGAAGCGTTGCCTCACGTCGCGTTACCACTGCGCCGCGTTCGCCACTGTGTTCCAACAGCATAAAACCAAAACGAATTTCTACATTCAAATGAATGGAAATCCCTTTTTTTTTTCGTTCCATATCCCGAAGATATTGATATGAAAATACGGCAAACAGATAATTTGCATGACAGGAAACCAAATAAGAATTAGACTTACCTTGTTTCCGTGGTCTAGAACACATAAGTGTGCTGAAGCTGCTAAAAGAATGTGATCATGTGTTCTGAGGGATCCGATCTCGATGTGTCTCGACTCCTGTCCTCTTCTGATGGAAAAACTTCATCCCAGGTCTGAACCTGGCTTCTTTCTCTGGAAACCACGTCAACTTCGAGCCTCCAGGTGTGAGAGTGCATCTGCATGAGGGTGAACCGATGGGTGCAGGCATGCACCCTCTTGACGATCCGTCACGGCCCGTCATCTCCTCTCATCCCTCTCGCGATCTTGTACCCCCACACTCCCATTCGTTCCCCTACAGAGAATGTGTACATTTCATCTGTGACAGCCTCTCAGGCGCGCTCACACAGATCTTCGCCGCCCTCATTGACTTCCTGCCCTCGAAGGGGTCCGTGCGATCGTGCTTCCCTGCAAATCTTTTATGTCCATGAATCAAAACGCGTTGAGATGAAATATGTCGGAGTGATGATGGATGTAGAAGTTCAGTGAGTCGAGGCGGTGTGGATTCACCGCTGTGATAAGACAACTTATCGAATGTATAGAATGTGAGGCAAGTTTTTCGTGCGGCCCGATCAGTCATCCAAAAGTCATGGAAGAAGAAAATCTGCTTTTTATTTATGTGAATTCTCTTCTTCTACGATATCTTCAGGATGGTTTCTTTAACATCGAACTGCAGGAAGAACATAACACTAGACTTCAGAGTAGCAGCAATCCCTGGTTTCGGAGTCGGAGCTCTAGGAGCACCTTGAATTTGGCGGGAAATACCGTGGGGTCAACAGTCTCTCCTGAAACTTTATCATTGATAGTCCTTGTAGCCCTCTCACACATCTAAATGCTATTTCCCCAGGATTGACTCTCCAGATCTGTTAGACTTTACCGTAGATGACATCCTTCTTATAAGACTTAGCTGAGCTTCTTTGGTTTTGGCAACCTTTGCTTCCACTTCCGAGATCCAGTAAGCCGCCTCAGTGATCGCCTAGCCCAGATCCTGGAGTGTCGCACTGGTATCGGATATCTTCTGATTAAGCTTGTATCTAAATGTTGGCAAACTGTCTCCTGGGTCATTTCTTTCTCTTTCTTTGTGCTTAATTTCTCCTCATGAAATAAATGTACCCTCCGTCTCCCCCGCCGTGCCGAAATTTGGAGGTGAAAATAAAACTCTGTAAGCCTCGTTCAGCCCGTCATCTGTTCTATGTGGGCTTTAGTTCAGGGACTCCAGGATTCTTGGCTGTTGCTAGCTTTAGCCACTCTGCGTTAACCGCTTGAAACTTGGTAGCTTTCTCGGTATGATTACAAATGAAAATATCAGATTGAGTTTGACGCCAAACTTTTTTCGGGGTTCTTCCTCCGAAGCTCATTTTGTCTTGACTGGTGCAACAAATAGCGAGTTTTGTGTTTTCTGGTTTCCTTCCCAGCCGTGATAGCTCTTGCATGGTGTGCGTGTACAGCCTTTCGGTGTGGTGGTTTCTTCAAACGTCAGCTGTTCATTGATCGGGAAGTAGTTAGGCTTCTTGGTGCGGTTTCCACCTCCGTCTAACAATATATATATTTAAGGGCTTCACGTGATTGTTACGGCGCACCTTATCCTCCAAGTAGAAGACGCGATGAATATGTAAGAAGTCAGACTAGACACAAATGCTGTTGTGTTATACATCACTTCTCTTGCCGGCTCACACCGGAGAAGTCCTGTTCCACTGTTGTGCGGTGTAAATAAACAGGCGGCGTAGAGCGGGGTCTCATTGTGTCGCTGTTGTGAAAAAGAAGAGGCGGGTGATTCCTGTTTCGCTCGTTCACGTCGGAAATTCAGCAGTGCAGATAATTGTCTCATTCAAGGTTCGGAAATATCGAATCAAAGAATGAAAACGGGCCAACTGTTCATGGCGATACTTGTACCGGTTAAGTTTTCCTGCAGCGCTTGGCGTGCTCATCTGCCGAATCCATGCAGGACAGGGTTCCATCTCCGCACAGTGGCTCTGGGCGCCGCGATGTCGGCCTTGTATCAATATGTGCTTTTTCTTCAGCGGTTAGAATCTCCTTCCCTTCTGATTACCTTGGCATCCAGAAGTTATTGTAGAAGTGAAACGTTCTCTGAGGCAGAATCTGCGGTCATGAGCTGGATCCCAGTTGGGTTAAGTTATCTGCCATGTAGCCGGTAGCTATGCAGGTAGCGTACATGTTGCTGGTGTGCCGCCAAAACGCTCCTTAAAAGGAATGTAACGCGGCGCTGGTGTCTGTCAGTGGAAGGAAGGAGGATTTCTCTTGTGTGCCATTTCTTTTATCCCTCACCATGAATGACGTGAGGTGGGGGGTGTGGGGGGACGACGATATATGAATGGGTTCCATCCTGTCGGTCCATCCGTCACGTGTGGTGTCTGGAGAACAATACAAATATATTTACAAGGGTTTTTTCGACCCAGAACTTTTCGACACAGAGCAGCCGAGAGCTTCAGGGACCTACATTTTTATTGTATTTTTTCATTTCCATGGTTTCAAGCTGGACTTGAACAGTACAATCACAGATACATCCATGTCAACACTGTCGCCCGTGTGCGTTTTAATTCCTCATATCCGTAATGAAGTGTAATACGATGTAAAGTTTATGTTAATACTGTGGAAAGAATCGTGATTCCAAATCTAAGCAAAAAAAAAAAAGATACTCATTTTAGCCAGAATCATCCAGCCGAAAATGGAAGTGAACAAAGATTATGGACGAAAGTACAATATCCTAAATAAAGACCATTTACAGCCATTTTTCATGCTTGGTTCTGCTTCTAAAGTACATATACGATAGTGTACTAGTACTAGTACTACCTTATGCTGTTTAGAATATTACATAACTTTCATTCAATAAGGTGGATTCATCTCAGTTGATTGTTTCCGGGTCATAACTCAACAACTGTCCAATAGTACTTAGCAAAACTTTATTGACACTTTTCCCACCTACAAGAGAGTTCCCTTCTGATATTTTGCGAATTCTAAGCAGATAATTTGCTTTTCTTTTTATCTTCAAATTTGCGGTTTTTCCTTAAATTTGGAATGAACAATAATGCATTAAAAAGGATGAATTAAAAATCTTAATAGTGTGTTTATGGTCGTTTCAATTTAAAGAGCTCCAACCTGCACAGCTAATGTGTCTTC
This sequence comes from Lophius americanus, assembly GCA_037951165.1. Taxonomy (NCBI): domain Eukaryota; kingdom Metazoa; phylum Chordata; class Actinopteri; order Lophiiformes; family Lophiidae; genus Lophius; species Lophius americanus. The sequence continues at coordinate 3,504,710 of JBBDHG010000210.1, read as the reverse complement.
GTGGATTCAGTCAAACATGTAGCTAATATCTTCTTCGTCAGTAGTGAAGAAGATGACCTCACTAGAAAAAAAACACTTTACCTTCCACTTCCTCCTCTGTTGGTTCAAAATGTTCACTTTTCTGAACCTCCACTAATAAAATCCATCTAATCCTGGCAGTGTTGCATAGATTCAGAAAAATCTAAATCTGTCTGTTTTAATATAGAAGCAGATTTTCTGGTTCCGCCTTGGTCGACCCCTGCGAGGGGAGGGATGCGGGGAACTCAGGTGATTGACACCAAACTGACTGGGTTTAAATCCCCCGGTGTGGTCGAGCCACGACGACTCACAGTGGGAAGTGTGGCTGAGAGCCAAAGTTCCCGGCCTCCGCCGGCACTGGTTCCTGCTCAGAGTCTGAGTGAGACAATCCCTCCTCACTCTTTGTATCTGCTCCGACCACAGCTGTGGGGGGTTGTGTTGACGCTCTTTTAAGCGCGAGGATGTGTAAATGAATCTAGCCTTCGCTGTGGCAACGTGTCTGTCTTAAGTCACGGGCCATTGTCCTGAGTGTTTTTAGTTGCTGATCTCTGACCTCAGCACAGCCGCTCATGTTTGAAAATTAAATTAAGCCAGGATCCTCTCTAACTGTGTCCGTCAGTGGATTCATGTAATTGTGTTAAGGTCACAAGCAAGCGGCGGAAAAAATAATTGTTTTCTCCTCATGTCTAGCGCCATCGATCATTCACTGGTTCTGTTCCGTCTTTCAGTACCACCTTTTAGCAAATCTGACAGTAGACAATTTAATTATGGCACACGCCTTGGCTTTATTTGAATTTAAGTCGAGGGTGAAAGGTCACCAGAAACTCATTTCATCTCGGTTCATCCTGCATCCAAGATTCCTCAGCTCTTGTGAGAACTCGGGGCGTATAAACAAAACCGATGCGTATCTGTTACCTGATACTGTTTATATGTCACAAGGAGGAGAGGGGTGAAGTAAACAAGATGACACAAGTGTCTTATAGATCGCTCTTACTCACATCCTGTGTGCGTTTAGTTTCTGAAATGCCTCTCGATTCACTCAAACTCTCAATCAGCTTCAGAGTTTAAGTGCCAGCGGAACGCTCAGAGGGCCGTCCAGTGGGAGGTGGTGACAAATAATTTAATTATTTATACGTTTTTTCTTCGTTTACTACAAGTTTTGCTGCAGCATTTAAATTCAGGCATTAAAAAGACGTGGTTTGAAATATGTGTTAAGTCCTTTAAATGCTGTTGGCCAAATAGCATTAACAGCAGAAAAAAGGTCTTATTGAGTTTTCCCAGTCTGCAGTGGTTGGTGCCCACCTTAGTGGTCTTAAGAAGGACCACTGGGCTACAGGCGCGACTGTAGCTCAGGGGGTTGAGCTGCCGTCTTCGAATAGGATGATCAGTTTGAGTTCCAGCAGGTTCTACATGTCAAATTGTGCCTGAGCAAGACCCTGAACGCGACAATGTTTCAGATAGCTGCCTATTCAAAGATGCATAAAAACTATTCTGCTGTTTTACACTGCTTGTGTGAGTGTAGTTTTTTCTACCTGGTAAACCACCCGAGGGTCCCTGAAGCTGCGGGGATAGAAGGGCCTACCCAATCCAGCTGACGAATTGCTAAAAAAAATTCATGCTGGTTCTAATAGAAAGGTTACAAAACTGTTTTGTGTTTTAGTGATAATTTAATTGGCTGTGGTTTTTATTCACTGTGTTTATTCACTGGATCTTAAGACCCAAAAGGCTGAGAACCCTCTTTGATCATCTTCACCCTAGATCTGAAACAACTGGTACATTTTATTACACAATTATTACCAATAATGTGGATTCATCCTGTAATGAAACGTCAATAATAATCCTGAAGATCTGCAACCCTGTTACTATGACCTCAAATGCCGTCCCGTCGCTGAGGTTCTAAAAATTGCAGCAGAAGTTGACTGTAAGTGTTCTCTCTCCAGATGAACCCAGATGCCTCTGAAGTTGTTGATTTTATATTGACAGTTAATTCATTGTCCCGTCCGTGCAACTTCAAGAGATTTCTGTTTTTTTATGTAAAAAGTTTTTTAACGGGGTGGAAAGTTATGTTTACATTAGAGTCTACGACCGCAACAGTGAATTTTCTTCTCGTGAGTCCTCATCAGAGTTGGCGTCGGGGAAACGAGAGCAGCCTGTTAGCGGCGTGTGAGTGACTCCATGTGTCCTACTGAACATGACTGATGGTCTCCTGGCAGCTGGGACTCATCCCGAGCTTTTTAAAGGCCGGCCCGTCACACGAGGGGCACTTTTATTAACTCGCACTGGAATGAAACACGCAGGCCTTGTACGCAGAACTGTTCACGGGAGTTTTTGTCGTACAAGGTGTGTAAGCGGCTCTTCTTCTGGTAAAATGGCGTGTAAAATGAGTGTTTTTGTGCATCATCCCACGCCAGGAAAAGTACCGGCTGGCCCCTCAGACTTGGTGAATGTTTTTCCACATGCCGTCTTTCCGTCGGTTCTTGTAGTCCCTTCCTCTTTTTCTTCCACGTCTCGCACTAAGCAATCAGGCCGCATTTTCATACAGAAACTTATCTACACAGCCTTTATTGTTCTTAGCCATGAACAGGATCGGAAGATGGTATAGGAATTGGTTCCATCCTTCGCCCTCCGTCGCATTTTTGTTCCTAGGGCACCTAAAACTATTTTTTCAGTGAAGTCGTCCCAGCCGAGCATGATTGTAAATCACTGTATCATCAGTATTTACATGTGTTTTATGCTTTATCTGCTAGGAACAAAATCAGAGGCTGATGGACGGAGGGGTGGAACCTATACCTGTCAGATTTTGTCCAAAGAGCATAACTTAATAACTGTAGAAACTGTAGAAGAGGTGTTTTTACACCTCACATAGAAGCATAACAGTAAATCACTGTATCATCAGCATACACATGTGTTTTATCTGCCATGAACGGAAGCATTCCAGTGATGGGAGTTTGTTCCATCCGCCTGTCCAACGTGTTTCGTTTCCAGGCCAACACATCAATCCGAACACAAAGTGGCGCCTTTTGTAATTTTTCTCCGTTTGTTTTTTCCTTTTTTGTACTAAGTTAAAATTTAGTGGTTTGATTTGTTTCTGGACCAGGTCTCGAATTATATTCATCACCTTTCAACAAAAGTTTCTAGACACAACCAACCGAGTGCTGAGGTGGTGCCCTTTGACTTGTAGGATGATCCACCATTTTTACTCGCAGTGAACTTCGGTTCCACAAGCAAAACAGGCGTGAAGTATTCAAAAATGGTGCCAGTAGTTGGAGTGACATCTTAAATATGAGTCGATCAGCGTTTCTGTTTAAGCGTCTGATGCAAACTGGCTTCACTTTTTCCGACAATATCTCATGTGTCCATGTTGGGCGAAGGGATTTGACCCGGCTGGGCAAGAAAGGGAAGGAAGGCCAAAACTTAAACACCTTCAGATAGAGTACGTTTTTGTCTACAAGTACATTTCTCATCATATAAGAGTCTTATTTATCTGGTGTTGCCTGAAGTCAAAGGGTGCTAAGGTAAAACGAGTGCCACCTACTCTTGCAAAGGCGTTTGTTTAGTCCTGATCCAGAGGGCATCCCGGCCGGAGCTTAATATAAACGCTTCATGCATCATCAGAAACGAGCAGAGAGACAGGAGGGGCCGCGAGGTTAAATAAACCCGGAGGACTTTCTTAAAATGACCCCGTCAGTCTTCTGTCGGTCTGTGGGCGGGTAACTCTGCTGAGTGGAGGGTTTCGCCCTCGTGTCTCAGCTGTCGTTTAGAACCAGACCCTCCCACAACACAGCAGTGTGAACAGAAACGGCTTCATGCTCAGAACCTCTTCATACACAATAAGGTGAACTGACCTGAGGCAGCCCGGAGTTTTCCATTGAAATGCGACGATGTAGCGATTGGAAGCTACGCCGGTACGGCTACATAGGGTGGATACCCCACTGTATTCGTAGGGTGGGTACCCCACTGTATTCGTAGGGTGGTTACCCCACTGTATTCGTTGCAGCCATTTTTTCAAAATCTTTGTTTATGCGTTTTTGTGCCCCCCACCATAACGGGGGGACAAAGCGTTAGTCATGTCAATCTAATAGATTAAAGTTTGACCACACCTCCTCATAAATGCCGTTTATAGAATGAGTTTGAATTTCAAACTTATTCTTACTTTAGGAGGGGTATTAAGGCGTCCAACTCATAACCGGATTCTTCAACTTGATTATTATTTTTTTTTTTTACATTTTTATGCATCTTTATTTGATTTAACGAAAAATTTGGTCCCAATCTGAATGTTAATCCCCTCAAAAAGTAGATTTTAAGGAAACGGCAGTTTACGTCAGTAGATGGTTGAAAGACGATCAATCTGCGTACGTCACCTCTGAAAAGGAATCGTGCCCAGTCCAAAATGAATTTAAAATCGGCAGAATATCAAAAATCGAATTCAAATTTTTGCAAACATAAATCCCTAATCGTGTATCTGACCGGGTTGGTCTTTCATTTTCGTCTCTAAGTCAGTATTTCCAGTCGCTCCCGTCGTCATGGCCGATCCTACGGTCTGCTCGGATGCGGATTAATCCCTCCATTAGGATTAAATTTGAGTCGCATGAGCTGCAAACAGGCCCTTAATCAAACATTAACAGATAAAGAAAATTCTCTCACTTCAGCCGTTACCTGCACACTTAAGTGTACGATAATCCTTTTCCCAGCATGCAACACTGTGTGAGAGTTAAGTCACAGTAAGCGACCTCCTGCTGTCTTCCTCCTCCTCATTTACAGCATGGAGCCTTTTCTTTTAATGTTTTGCTGACTCGTCATATTCAGTCAGTTTGTTGTGCCTATAGTTTATAATAAGTTTGAATTGTTTCGCGTTTCACCACCTGAGCATGCCGTCAACCGTCAACACAGACCCCCCCCCCCCCGAACTATAGAAGGAAACGCAGCTGCAGCCTCTTCTCTTCTCAAAACTATCTAGGGAGGTGGGGGGCCACAGATTGCGAGAAGGACAGCGGCGTAAACCAACGTGTGCACGTCCAACAATCAACATGGCCGTGATGGATGGGAGGTCAGCCATGACACGTGTGGAGGTTAGAAGTTGTGTCAGGCAGAAGCAGCCAAACTAATGATGGATGTCGGCACCCCTCCTCCGTCTGCTGCTCCTCCACACGCCGGAGAACACTACACGCATCACCTCCTTTCGGCGCTCCGCGTCCAAAACCACCAAACATTCCGGCGAACTACAAGGATCCTCCAGACGAAAAATGTTTGATTTATATGCAGTTCCGCGTTCAAGGTTTCGGACTCGGATCGGTTTCCAACTTAATCCTGTGTCTCGTCTACTGAGAGAGCAGAGAGTAAACAATAAAAAAAAACTTCACCAAAGGGGGTGAGGGAGTTTGTGGTCACTGATGATTTTTGTTCCTCTGTTGGCAGGATTGTTAAAAAAAAGACTTAATGGTTGGGTTTGTTGGGCTTCAGACATCAAAGAAGCCATTAATTATATCACTGAAAAAGTCAGGGATGATGTGGAATCATCATCATCATCATCATCGCCGCTACAAGGATCGGAGACCCCTTAAGTCAAAGACTGCTTCATGGATCATTTTCATATTTTATACCGCCGTAGACCTTCGTGCAGCGAAGGATTGGAGTTTAGCTAGGAGGAGCTTTTATTTCCGAAAGTTTTCAGGCCATAATTTCTCCATCGTTGGTCCAATTTAGTCCTTTTTTAACTATATAAACCCGCTTGAGGAGATTAATCCCGTATACGTGGGGCTATAGTTCATATTTGACTCACTAGGGGGAGCTGTTTATGAAAAGAAACAAGTTTTTCGGACAGAACTTCTTAAGCTGCGGCCCGGTTTAGTCCTAATTTGGTGTTCATGATTGGACTGGAGGAGATCCGTCACGTATATATAATCATATTTAACTCCATACTGTGGACATAACTCCACTTTTAACATGAGGAGATCAATCAGGAGGATTGATTGTGCCAAGCAGGGGATTGGGGTGTTTTCGGCGAAATACCCTGTCCGTCCGGTACGACAGAGTCCGATCCAGTTAAAGGGGAAGAGCCTCGGAATTTATAACCATTTTCTTCTGTATCTGCAAAAAGGGTGACAGACTTTCCTACAGGATGTAGAGAACCAGCGTCCGGCGTCTTATACGTGGATCCAGCAGCGCTTTTCCGAAAAATGGATTATCCGGGAAGAAAACTCCTTCACCTCCATTGTTACACGGCGCTGGATCTCGTTCTTTTCTCTCCGAGGGGAAGGAAGCTTCGCGCGTCTTTAGAGAAACTTCAGCTTGATTTTCTTTTTTTAACCGTTGAAAGCGCTAGTAGCGGTTAGCATGCGTCCGACTGAGACGCGACTTCTGCATTTATACAGAACAGATGAATAAAAGAAGAAGGACACCAGAACCGCCGGTGTTCTTATCAGTTCTGCTTCGACTACTCGGCAGATTTTCATGAAACTGGATGGAAGAAAGTTTCCCGTCCCCAAAAAACGCAGCCTGTGGATTCTGGACCGCGTCCCGATGAAAAGGTGGATCCTTGAATTTTCTTGCCCTTAAAGTCATGGAACTCCCCGAGGGAAGCTTAAAAAAAAAAGATGACTCACATGTTCTTCTTGGAATTTGGATCAGGGTCTAATTTAATTAGGGTTGAGTGCCGGGCCTTGGGAGGAGTTTTCGAAGCGACTGCAGGGTTTTTATCCTTTTCTGCTAAATTAGCTTCAGTCGTTTGGATTCTGTGGACTCGCATTTGTCTCGATGTAGATGTGAAGATTCCAAGACTTGAAAGCTTGTTGTTTTAAAAAAAATAAATAAATCTTTGCTAACCCTGGAAGTACCGAGTGAATCGGATCCAACCGTCTCACCCAGAACCTGCTTCATTTCCTCTCTCATCGTTCACTGCAGCCGACATGGAGCCACATTTTTCTCTCCTCAAGACACACCCGACTAACTCGTCCTCCGCCCCAAAGATCTTCATGAGTGAGTGTTAGTGATGACCTCATTTATTCCAGGGTAGCCCCCCTCCTCCTCCTCCTCCTCCTCCTCCCTCGTTCTTCCTCCCCCTCTCCAGCCTCCTAATGAGAACAAGATGACAACTTTATAGGCGACTCAGCCGGGGTGACACAGAAACTTCTCTCCGAGAGGCACGCAGAGGACAGACGCTTGATATGCTCCACGCACTCAAACCAGCCGTAACATTAAAACCACCAGCCTAACACTTTGGAGGTTCTCCTTTTCGCCACCAGAAGTCCGGACTCTTGTGACACATATCTATCAGAACCGGCTCTCAGTGGTTATAATGTTAAGGCTGATGGGTTTACATGGACTGTATGCATGACGTGTCTGAGCTGGGCTGGAACTATTGATTACATTGAGTCTCCACTCGATCATTAAATGCCTGAAAAAAATTCAAAATCTGTATTTCGTCCAACAAAAAACAAACAAAAAAAAAATTATAACAATTTTAAAATAATTTTTAATTATTATTATTATTCTTTTTTTTTTACAAGATAGCCTTATTGGTGGATTTAACAATCGCAACACAGTCAGTTTTAATATCAATCTTAAATATTAAATGTATACATTTCCACTTCATTTACAAAATCATTCATTTAGTTTTTTTTTTAAATATAAAATCAGAACATTTGTTTTCAAACTTTTCAATAATAGAATTCTTTTTGATGGATTTTTATTCAACCAAGTATCCCCCGATCAGAGAAAAAGCATTTTTTGGTAGGAAATAGAGTCTTAAGGAATATATACAATACATCACTGCTCCATTAGTGTCTGATTTATTAATCATTAAACACTTTACTTGCTTACTTTCGTTATAAATGAATGAAAATGTAATCCTTTGTCAACCTAAAAATGGAGATGAACATAACTGCAATTAAACTGTATTTAATAATCATTATTTTCTCGATTAATTCAGCTGCATTACTATTAAGTTTCAAGTTTCCACCGGGAATTTCTGTTGATTTTTGCCTGCAGGTGAGGAAAAAATCCAGTTTCCAGTTAAAACAGGAATACTGGATCCAAAATGTGATTTATTGGACTTGAATGAGTGTTTTTTGTTTAATTTAACACAGTAAAGCTGTTTTTGCTGATATTTACTAACTAACATTTAAGAAAAAAGGGATAAAAAAAAGAACCCTGAGGATATTTCTGAAGACTAAATGAGTTCTTCGGCACCGGTCGGAGCAGAACACAAGTACGTTCCTGTTACGCCTGGAACGTATTCGTGCGTTTATTCCAGTGAAATAATCAACCGCAGGTGCAAAAAAAAAAAACTACACCCCTCCAAAAACAGCAGGGTTTGCATTTTTGCTGTAAATGATGATCAAGTGATTTATCAGACGCCGTTTAAGGAGAAGAATGGGATTCCAACGCCCATCAACAAGTTGTCGCCACGACCTTCTTCGCCGGCGAACTCCAGCTTCTAATGTTTCTTCTTTTACGACTCCATTACACCGTTTAATCGGCAGCGATGCTGCGATCATCGGATCAAATAACCATCATTAACCCCCGGCATCCATTTAAGGCGGATCGTTTCTGTCGGAACAAGCCTTCCTCTTCTCCTCCCGTCATAAATCATTGAGTCTTCTTCTTGGTTTTCGGGGGCCGACGCTCGCTTCTGAAATGGTTGCGTGTGGAAACACGCGAAGAGATGCTGTCAAAGCCCGACCTCGCCCCGCCGGTGGGTGCAAAGCCTTATGGGAGCTGCCCACCAGGCCCTCTGCAGGTATAAAGGACGCACCTGGTTGCCGGCCCTGGATTTTTTAAAACTTTGAAATCCAGAGTATTTCAGAATTATACACTTTTCACATTTTTTGTGTCTGTCAACATAGAGGTATTGTTTTCTTTTCTTTTTTTTTAACTGTGAATTTAAATGTACATACCACACTGCAAAAAAAAACCCCAAAGAAAAGAGTCGGAAAAAAAAACTGCTGAGGCATCAATTTTCCCGTTTCCTAATATGAGTCCGTTTTAATAAAGAAGAAAAAAAAATAGTTTGATATATTTCCCTGACATGATGGTTTGTTCTAATAGGAAATACTTTTATGTCACATCGAACATAAAAGGTTTCCTGAGATGGAAGAACCTTCAGGGCCCGTCCCACAGAGACCCGTCAATCATGTGTCAGGTTTGAAGAGTCTTCGTCTTTGGAACAGAACCGCACACACACGTTCCACACCTGCAGAGAAAAAGCTGCAGAGTGGAATGACATATCCATAAAATGATGATTGTTGATGAAGGTGAAGGAGAGACACCCCCCACGCTCTCAACCCACTCAAACGCTGAGTCATCGCTCCTCGGCGCCGTGTCTGTGCACAGATGCATCCTTCAGCGCCCGATAACGCTCTTTGTTCTGTGTGTCGTCGTCCAGCCGGTCCTCACTTCGGCCCAGCACGCTCAGAAACACGCAGGTTAGCGGTGAGGTAATGGTGGCGGGCTGCCGTCTCCTCTCCTTTTGTGGTAACGGAGTGAGACGTCCGTCCTCGTGTCTCTGCACCGGTCAGGGCTCAGCGACCCACAATGCCTCTGTGCTCAGGCACCTTACATGGGAATGAATTCAAGCGATGCAAACTTTTCTTATTAGAAGTCGGACCTTTCTGTTTTGAAGACCGTACCTCTGTGTAGCTGAAGGAGTCCCTTAAAGGAGCAGTTCACCCAAAAATGACAAATCCTTGTGGATTTCACTGAAGATGATTTTAAGACAACCCGACAAATCAGGCTTTTGATATGAAAAAGAACGTTATCTGGTGAAATCTTCACTGCTGCCTTAAAGCTAACCATTTTAGCATCAACCGGGTCTGAAGAAGCTGCACCAGCTGGAATGTTACCCTCAGAATCTCCTCATATCCCAGTGTTTGCCTGCTACCTGGCCAATCGAATCGCGGGTAGCAGGCTCCTGGTGCCGGCACCGTGGCGACTAAACGAGGACAGAGTCCCCAAAAAAAAATTAAAAATGGAGGAGCTCTGAAACTGCTCCGCTTAAACGATGGAGCATTGACCTTTCAACCCTCGCCATCTCATCAGCGACGACTCGGAGCGCTGAGAGAAGAGTTACGTCTCCTCTCTCTGCAAATAGCAGCCCGTCAGCTTAAAGACACAGATTTATGGGTTTCTTGAGGCGATATTGGAGACGGCGTCTCTTTTCCTCTTTCTTTACTCCAGCTGGAAAAAGTTGGAATGGGGTCACATGTCACATGGCTCATTTGCATAAATCAGCTAATTAGTGACGCAACATCTCTTTAAAGAAGACGTTTGTTCCAAAGTAGGTTTCGTGCTGACACCCGTTGGGTGTAAATATTCTTAAGTATCTGTCCGGTGTGAGATCTATCGTTGGTAGAATCTGAAACGACAAATGCTGAAGCCTGAATGGACTTTTTTTTCTCCTTCTGTCTTAATCGCGGTGAGAAAAGTGTCAGGAGGAGACAGAGAGGTGTTTGAGGAGTCAACAGGAGTTTGTGGATTAGAGCGGCTCGCGACAGATGTCGTGTGTGTGTGTGTGTGTGTGTGTGTGATAATGAAATGAACCCCTCCACCTCCTCCTGAATCTATTGTCTTCTCCCTCCTGTCTCCTCTCCTCTCATCTTTTTCTCCCACTTCTCCTCTTTTGTCTCTTGTGGGATTAATTTTTAATTGATGAAACTCTGGTTCTGACTCGTTTCATACCAGCAGAGATGAGTCCATCAGCACATTTGAGGCCAGAGTTCGTTCATGTTTAAGCTTCTAATCTTGAGGAACTGTTACCATAGAGGACTTCTTCTGCCCTCTGGTGGCCGTATGGTGTCAGTGCATCGTACCGAGGTCTTCCTCACTGTTTCACAGCTGTTCCCTTCAAATCACAGCCCAGTAATTACCTACAGCGAAGAGTAGGGAAATATTCTGCATGAAGGTCAAACACACGCTTATTAAAAAAAAAAGTTTTAAACCAGATTAAATAAGAAAACTGTTGTTTTATTTTAAATTCTAATAGTTTTTGCTAAAGTTTGGCAAAATTGATTCTGACAAAACGGATGTGTTTTCTGAATACTTCCTCTGTCGTATATTTAGGAGAAAAAAAGTTTTTTAATATATTCAAAACATTATATTCGTTTCATGACAGTTTTCTGATTAAAACCTAAATGTGAAATAATAATCAACAAAAAACAAAAACAAAAAAAAAGAGAGAACAATGGGCAAAATTTGAACTCTGGTTGCCAGGGTAACCATCACACACCTCCTTATCCTCGTTTACGCAGCCTGTTCAAGCCTGGTCCAGTCTGATCGCGACCCTCGGTTCTGGTTAAAAGAAATTGAGGATTTATTGGCGGTCCAAGTTGTTCTGCCTTAAAAACTGCAGCGTAGGTAGTAACAGAGATGAAACAGACATCTGGCCTGTGGTGTTTTGACAACCCAATGTCTTTGTGGTTCTGACCCGGGAGACTTTAAAGCAACAGGAACGGGCTGGAGACGGCGGGAGGATGGAATCAGTCTCATGGTAACCATGACGGTAGAGGTCCAGGAACCCGGGCTCCTGTTCTGTTCTGCTGCTGTTGAGTGTGAACATCAAAAGGCGTCTCAGAGGAGGGTCTTTTTTGCTGCGCATGTTTTGAGGTCTATGCGGGGAAAAAAATGGGCTAGAGGCTAAAAGAGGTACTATGGATTGAATCCAAGCGGACCGGCACCGACAGTACAAAATGTTCTGGTTATATTTAAAGGGTACAGAGTGTGGCCACAGATCCCTGAGGAAGAGCAACAACAGGAGCTTCTGCTTCCCCGCACAGAGTTTGGACCGATCATCAATCACCTACAGATTCTGGACGCAGGATTCTGGTGCTGGAGCAGCGGAATCCTTTATATTTAAGGCTTCCACTGATCCCCCGCCTTCTCCTTCAATGAGCTCAAACAGAACCAGAAACCTAAAGCCCCATCAGAGTGAAAGAGTTCCCAGTTCCTGTCAGAGGAGGGCGCCAGGACCCCGGCCCGGCCCGGCCCGTGACCTTGTGTTTTAGAATCGGCCTCCTTTGGCGAACAGACGACTGACCGCTGGACCTCAGAGACAAACACGGACGCTGATCCGGCTCCCTCGGCCCGGGCCTCCCGGTCCTGTTTATTTTGCTGGTCAGACTCTGGTGCCGAGGGCTGGAGCGAGGTCGTGCGTGAAGAAGAAACGACCAGGAGGCGGCGCTGCCCAACAAAGAACTTTAT
>JBBDHG010000210.1:3452500-3490000 GCA_037951165.1 Lophius americanus | reverse complement strand
TATATATTATATTATACTTACGTACTGTGACTGTATTTCTTGTTTTACTTGGTTTATGGCTAATTCATAATTGTTCTCTAACATCATATGGGTGAGGGTCTATCCACATCGGCACAAATGGAGGTTATGGGGTCTCCTGTGTCCTTAAACACAGATTTTCTGATGAAGATGAAGTCTTCACCGCCGGTCGTCAGCGCCTGTGACGCATGACGACCTTGTGTTGGTTTGTTTTTTTGAATCTATTTCAGTTAATTAAGTTATCGTCTTTTTGCTGTTTAGACTTCAAAATGATTATTGTCCTAAGAATCTTTGCCAATAATAACAGGAAGTCAGATTTCGAGATGTTGATTTGATCATCTGGTGAACTGGTCCTTTAAAACCATTTTTTTCTTCTTCTTTTTTTTTTTAAAGGTAACCACTGATCAAACTGACTTTTTAATGAAATATAGATTTAAAGTTCTCTTACCAAACCCTATTCAAAGCTCCTCATGTTGTCATAGCAGCTTTTACTCTTTTATTCAAGTTTTTTTAGTCTCACCTCAATGTCAGAACCTGAGTCTATACACATAAGTTCATTTTATAAACGTCTTCCCTGAAGGCAGCAGGGAACCACTACCTCCTTCTACCACCGGGGGTCAGTGTTGCATCAGCTGTAACAAAACCGAAGTTCCAGGCCTTCTCATTGTGGCGGGAGGAGGAGTGCATGAAGTTTATCTCTGAAGCTCTGAGCGTCGGCCCCCCCGGGGGGATTCCTGCACCCGCTGGGTCTGCAGGTACCGTTGCGCTGCTGGAGGGTGGGTGTTTGGAGCTTTTGTAAGGGTGGGCAAGGAAGGAGGTGGTATTATGTGTGTGTCTTCATTGGGTATGGGGTGTACATGACATGCTCAGTTATTCGTTTGTGTGTGTGTGTGTGTGTGTGTGCATGAACTATATTCTTTTTACATTCTTACATTATTAATGTCAGCTGATTTAACTGCAGATACAGCCACGTTTATTTATTAGCATATTCCACATGAGGACGTTGAACTTCTGGTAAAAATATAAATCTGAACTCCTGATCAGGCAGAATCTCAACAATCATCAATTGTTATTTCTCTCACGCAGTTTGCCAATAATTATTTTTTAAATTCCCAACCGGAGGAAGCGGGAGGCAGGAAGTGAGCGTTAAAGGAGTAATCCGAACAAACAGGATGCCGGCGTCTGATAAGCGGCGTTTGTTTAGTCACTTCCCCTCCATCGAAACAGAAATATTTCAAAACACTCCGGCACTGATTTCCACTTTTTAAGCCCGGATCCTCTCACAGCAGCCGTGAAACCGGCGGATTGGGGCGGAGTCTATCGCAAGTGAACGATTTTATACTGCCCCGAAGTTTTGAAATAATTTTTTTTTTTTTTGGTTTCATAATGTTCAGAATCTTCCATGTAAATACAAAAATCCACTTCTTAACGAACCCCCCCACCCACCCACCCCCACTAGTGGTCCGAAGCAGTTTTCTGACAGAAGTATGAAAAGGGAAGCTTTATGCATTATTAATAGTGGAGTTAAATCTTTGACGTTTGACTTTACTTATTTTATTTTTCACATCGTCAACCTTCTTCTTTAAACTCAGGAAACCAAACGTTCTTCTCAAAAAAGTAAAATCACTGAGTCGGAGCGACGCTGTGGTGGTTTTCTGAGTCAGTGCTGTAAAAAAGTGTCAGACCCACCGGTGTACCTGACTGGACAAAGTCCTTTTGAAAACCGGACATCGGTTTCTGACCTCACTGCGGTGGAATTTCGACCCACTCTTCTTTTCAGAACCGTGTCGGTGCGTCAAAAATCTCTGCGGTTCTTGTTCTTGTAGAGCTTCTGTGTGTGTCTGGAACAAAAGGTAACTGTGAACTCTGACTTCTACTGAAGTGAGAGAAGTCTGCAGGGATTCTGGAATGGGGGTCCACTTCTGTGAAGGTCCACTATTGTTTTAAGTCTCCATTTTTAGGTAGTGTGGTTTGAATGTTGTTGGGTTTCTAGTTCTGGGCGTCTGGGAACTAGGCCTAACTGAGCTGGTGATGATTAAATACAGTAGTTAAGTACATGTACTATTGATGTACTGTACTGTTCATGTACTGTACTGTTCATGTACTCTACTGCTCCTGTACTCTATTGTTCATGTACTCTACTGTTCATGTACTCTACTGTTCATGTACTCTACTGTTCATGTACTCTACTGTTCCTGTACTCTACTGTTCATGTACTCTACTGTTCATGTACTCTACTGTTCATGTACTCTACTGTTCATGTACTCTACTGTTCGTGTACTCTATTCCTCAAGTACTCTACTGTTCAGGTACTGTACTGTTTAGGTACTCTACTGTTCATGTACTGTACTGTTCGTGTACTGTACTATTCGTGTACTCTACTGTTAGTGTACTCTACTGTTCATGTACTCTACTGTTCATGTACTCTACTGTTCGTGTACTCTACTGTTCGTGTACTCTGCTGTTCGTGTACTCTACTGTTCATGTACTCTACTGCTCATGTACTCTACTGTTCATGTACTCTACTGTTCGTGTACTCTACTGTTCGTGTACTCTACTGTTCGTGTACTCTACTGTTCATGTACTCTACTGTTCGTGTACTCTACTGTTCGTGTACTCTACTGTTCGTGTACTCTACTGTTCGTGTACTCTACTGCTCATGTACTCTACTGTTCATGTACTCTACTGTTCGTGTACTCTACTGTTCGTGTACTCTACTGTTCATGTACTCTACTGTTCATGTACTCTACTGTTCATGTACTCTACTGTTCGTGTACTCTACTGTTCATGTACTCTACTGTTCATGTACTGCGTCGCAGTAACAAAATACTCCTGCTATCACCTTTTATCTCCTGAGGGACAGTTTCTGGTCATACTGAGCCAAAAGCTCAAAGGACACATTCAGAAAACCCGTTTGGCGCCGACATGTACTTCAGCTACTTGTAGGGAAATGTAGTTCTAGTTACTAAATATTCGGCTGCTGGTCATCGCAGGTTTTAATTGACTACATGAGTAATTGCACTTATCGTGAATATTTGCCACTCTCGTTAAAACCGTGGGGACTTTCCACTCAACGGGGTCCTTCAGCCCGACGGGCCCGGTACACAGATAATGACTCCGTCCACAGCTGCAGGTGGAGAAGTTGGCGTTTTCTTGATGGAGTGGCCCGACATCCTGTCCTCCATTCATTCGCCCACAGAGGATGGCGGCGGCGTACGTCTCCCCGCTCCGGGCTCATGGTGAATCCATTAAGGCTAATCACCGAGTGCCAAACTGGCGCTGGCCATTGTGGAGCCGCGTACGGATGCGCGTCGGGCTTCCTCTCCTCCTTCAGATCTCAGGAACTCCGCGCGAGTGTTAAATAAGCCGATTGTTGACTCGCCGCCAGCCGCCCTGCTGTAGGATGAGGAGTAAACACGACCGCTGAGTAGCCGTTGACCCCGAGTGGCAAGACTTCCTGTTATGGCCTGATGTATGGGAGAAGGAACGGGGGCGGGGGGATGGGAATGTGTGTGAAAGTTGGGGGGAGATAAACGAGTCATTTGTAACGTTAGTCAGTTACAAATGAGTCACTTCTGGACTTGATGGGTTTTAAAGCTGCAAAAGCTATTTGCACTAATCGCATATTTAAATAATGGCGAGGACATTCTGCAAACCCGGTGTTATATTTTATATTTTCATTGGCGTGTGTGTGTGTGTGTGTGTGTGTGTGTGTGTGTGTATGTATATATATATATATATATATATATCAGAAAAGTCAACTTTTAAAAGATTTTCTTGTCCCTGCAGTTTGTTCACACACACACACACACACACACACACACACACACACACAGACCCTAACAGGTTTGGTTGTCTTAACAGCGACCTACAGATACGTCCGACTCTGCATGATGCAATCAGACGCAGCTCGTACCCACAAACCCCTTCTGCTGCTCCCCCCGACTCCTCCGCCCAACAGGGAGCAGCCGGCTCATTATCGAACGCACACTTGTGACCATCTTTTCTCCTCGTGGCAATTTCAGCCTGCGAGGAGAGTAATGTGTATCTTTAATCACGGCGAGCGCTCACAGCCGACGCGTGAGAGAGTGGGAATGATGGAGGATTTTGTCTTTTTGCAGTGTTGTGATATTATTCACTTACCGGGAGTCTCTGCTAGACCAGTCACGGGTTTAATTCATCGCCCAGAAGAGTAATATATGGGTGGAAACTTGTAGCATGAGAGAAGTAAGACTCGTGCTACATCAATAAACAAACTTAACAGTGTCTGAACTCTTTTGCTAATTTAAAAAAAAAAACCTGAAGTATCTCCTTGTTATAAGAGGCCGTTTATTGTTCTACTCTGCATATTTCAATTATATTGAGAAATGGTGTTCTTCTGTGCAAGTCGGATACGAAACGCAATTACAGCGCTTCAGGAACATATGACATCATATAGAAATAAATGATGATGACGGTTGGTGGAGGGTCATTTCGCCTGAAACTCAAAAACCTTCTTTTGGTTTCCTTTCCTTATAGTTAGATGCTAACTGCTATTAGCAGAGCTGTGACGGCACACACACACACACACACACACACACACACACACACACACACACACACACACACACACACAGCAGTCGGTCATGCCTATCACATCTCTCCCTGTTTAACCCAAACTATGACACTGTCTATGACATCACAGGCCAGGACTTCCCTTTATTAGGGATGTGGGTCGATACAAGCAGTGGCGAGGCGGCAGGCGGAGTCCAGCTGACCTTCCAGGCAAAAATGAGGTTGTCTGCCCACGGTAGGAAGCGCTCCTGTAGCTTTCACAGGCGACGAGATGAACGCAAAGTGGAAATTTAGGTCATCAGGGTTAATGAGCCGACGCTGTTGTCGGCATCTCGTTACCGTGATGTTGCGGTGCGGCGGTTATCGTTACAGCCGTATCTTCTAGTTACATTGAAATCCGGCGTCGCACGGATAAAACGTGTCCAGAACCGAAGCGGAAACCTCCCATTTCACCTGCGTGTGCTTAAAACGGAACGGCGAGCCGCAGAGACTGCCGAGAAAAAAACGTGCATGGATGGAGGAGGTTCATGCGAAATGTTATTAGGCGTTTAGCTCTTCCTTGATGATTTTGATGAGGATCTGTGTAATGGGAATGGCAGTGCCCCCCCCCCCACACCCGTCTAACATGTTTTTGCTTCTCAGCCTCGCCTCGCTGCAGGCTGTTGCTGGATAGAGTTAGCACCAGAAATGGCCACAGTGCCCCCGGGGTTTAGTGTAAATGAGATTTGCTGGGGGGATGATTGGTTCTGAGGCAGGCCAGGAGATGGACCTTTATGAAATAACCTCTGCAATCTGTGACAGAGCAGCAGAGGAGAGGGAGCAGACACTCTGCAGACTCACACACATATATATATATATATAAGAAAAAAACCTACTAATGCTTTTAATCTAAAAAAAAGAATGCTGCTGCACAGGGACAGAAAGTAGGCGGGACTAAATTCTGAAAGTTAGCCGTGACAAGCTTTTCCCACATTCAGACGTCTCTCATAATGAGTTCTCCGCCTGAGATCATAACGACAGAAACCAGACTCGGAGAAGTTGGATAAGTCCCGAGAAACATGCCCAAAGACGTAATGACTCATTAGTCAGATCGTTCCCCCCCCCCCCCCCCTCCCCCCTCCTTTCTGTTGTTTTATGTCTTCATGCTTCTATATGTGTTTGTATGCTGACACAGCGTCGGTCCCAGAGGCAGCCATGCATCTTAAAGGATCCAACTCTTCTGCCTCTCCGAAGAGGTGGAATCACCCAGAGTTCCAGTCTGTGTGTGATGAAGTCCTCGCTGTTCAAGTTCAAGGTCACCTTCAGCTTATGGGGGACGTTTCTGCCTCTACTTTACATTGGCTCGCGGGCAGAGGTGTGTCTGGTGTCGCCGTCGTTAGTTTGGAATGTAGGGGAAATATAAGCGTCACAGCAGCAAAAGTATCACCAATGACGGGAGAAATCAAAAAACCAAACGCTTACAGACAAACTAAAATATGAAAAACTCAATGAAATGTCTGAACAGTGAAGAAAATGTACAAAAGACAAAAACAGAGGTGAGGCTGAGGTTTCCCTCATGCAATTTTGGTTTGGCTCAAACTGGAAAGACCAAACAAGGTCAGGTCTGATGGTACCTGTTGTGCTCCACATTTGAGCGGTCCCTCTGGGGAAAACTTCGCTTCTGCTCTGAGGCCCGGTCCACCGCCGGAAAAAACACCTCCAAAAAAAGGACCCAAATCATATATTCCAAAGATGAAGGTAAACAAATGTCAAATTAAACAAAAATTACCGAAAGAAGACTAAACAGAAGTTTTAAGAATCCCGGCCTCCTGTGACGCCCCTACACAGATCATCTTCTGCGAACGCATCACGACGCATTAATGCGATGAGGTTCCTGTTTACAGATATAGCGGTAGCCTCAACTGTTCTGTTGGGGGGGGGGAAAGAAACGAATACCCGACTCGTGAAACCATTTAGAAGTAAAGCATATAAGTATATATAATAAACAGTATTTACTGGTTTGTTTTCTCCATTGGTTGTGAAGAATATCTTCTCTCAAACTATTCATTCTAGCGCCGCTAAACTTGACCCATAAATTAATAAAGTACTGTATTAGATATTATT
This sequence comes from Lophius americanus, assembly GCA_037951165.1. Taxonomy (NCBI): domain Eukaryota; kingdom Metazoa; phylum Chordata; class Actinopteri; order Lophiiformes; family Lophiidae; genus Lophius; species Lophius americanus. The sequence continues at coordinate 3,483,325 of JBBDHG010000210.1, read as the reverse complement.
TGGCCTATAAAGTTTTTCTACTTTTCTCTATAAAGAGTATTTGAGGTTAACTCTAAAGGCTGGTCAACTTCTCTCTAGCATGTATTCAATATAAACTACTCACTATTCTACGTTCTGCCTCACCAATGGAGGATATGTCGCAGTATATTTTACTGCAGTATATATGATATACCTGTGGTTATACATAACTCATACCATACATACTACTTGACACCATGAGCCCACAAAAGGAACAGTGCACAGAACCAGACCCTATATATATATATATATATATATATATATATATATATATATATATATATATATATATATTCTTGTCATCAATCTTCATTGTTTATATTCTACCCAACGGTGGCCATGTTGGACCAGAAGCACAAACCACTGACCCTTGGAAAAACGTAGAAATGGGGGTCTTTCCCCTTGGCGTCGTCTTCCTCAGTGTTATTTTTGCACTTGCTGTCAGAATCAGTTACACCTTTAGTGTAAAGACCCCAAATTTCTTCGCCCAGCTTTTCACAACGTGCTGGTAATTGCGCTCGCCAAAGAAAGCATCATTTACCGCTGGAAGCCCCCCCCCCCCCCACTTGTTATTTTTCTGCGGATACATTTGAAGAGTCCTGGGTCAGACATTTCCACACACCTCTGTGGTCATTAGGAAATACGTTGTCCAAGCGCCTCGAAATGTTCCGCCACTGTCAAACATCATTTAAAAGTCGGCGTTCGGGATGAAGGTTCCACGTCAGCGTAATCGCGGGCTCGCTGTCCGTTCTGTCCGCATAAAGAACCGGGCTTCAGAACCTTCTCACATAGACACGGAGGGCTACTGACATGAACCACGTTTGATCGTCTTCGTCACTGTCGGAGCCATTAAAATAAAAATGCCAAAACTGATGGCCTCTCTAGCTCTTTGTTCCACCCGATCTCGGCATCCTGCCTCAGCTCCACTTCCTGTTTCGACCCCCGTGCTCATTTGTGTTTCTCCTCCGGTGCGCCTCGTTCTGTCCGACTCTCCTCCTCTCCCTCTTTTGCTCCTCTGCCTCGTCCTCTTCTTGTCAGTGTAATTGCTTTGGAGAAATTATGCAGACTTATTTAGCCGGGTCTGAAATCTCTCTTTGCTCGGCTCACGCAAGATTAATTGCCTGGAGTAGTGGAGCGGCACTTGTTGTTTGGTTGAATTAACATTAAAAGAGACCCGGAATGTAGTCGGCTTTGAACCCAGGGCCTCGCCTGCGTTATATTTTCTCCCTGTCGATCTCTCGTTACTGTTTTTTTCTTTTTCTATCCTATAGCTCTTACCGACTCCTACGCCTCCGTCTTATAATGGGAATTTTTTTGTCTTTGACGCTGCACAACTGAGAATAGGGTGAACTTTGGTCTGACGGCGCTGATTAAGACTGATCTGGACCAAATCTGTTGGAGTTCAACCGGAGAAAAAGCTTTTTATGGTGCGACGGGAGTGATGAAATTGTTTCATCACGGCTGTAATGGAGTGCTTATCGGAGTCTTAACTTTGTTATGGGAACTTAGTTTTTGGAGCTTTTCCAGGGGGTTAAACTCAGACTCAGTGATGCGAGGAAACATCTTTGGTGAGAAAGGAGATTCAACCGGGCTTGTTTGCAAATGATTGCATAAACACGGCCATCCAAATTTACTCTCTAATGCAGGAACTAAAGAGAGAAGACAAAAAACGCTCACACTCACAAAGAGAGAGAGAGTCAAAGCTCGATGGGCTCTCTACCTAACTAAGAAAAAAAAATAAAATACGTGAAGCTTCTTCCTTCATGAGAATAAGATTAAAAATGACAATGTCGACTGGTAAACAGGATATTATTGACTAAAGATGATAAGAAAAACTAATTAGGACATTTGACACAGGGCTATAACCAAACATCTGCCAGAATTATTACCAATTGTGGTTGAAATAATGCAAGAAATGCTTAATGAGGACATAAAGGTGTCGTGATGGCACACCAAAATCGCGTTATTTATACGATAAACCAGACTAACCCTAGTTAGCAAACTTTGCCTTTAATACACTTTCTTATAAATGTGAAAAGTGAAACTAAAATCAACCGACAGGAATGTTTTTGGGCTAATCTAACACGTTTAGTAACAGACAAATCTAAATCTGTCATCCTATTGATGCAATAAAACTTGTAATTGTACAATATACCCCTATAAGACTCAATCTCATTGATTTGAAGGTGGATTAAGGTTAAGATACCCCCCCCCAGTTTAAATGGTGTACGATTAAATCAAGTGAGTACAAGTAATTAGGTCCGTCTCAATTTTAAAAAAGCATTAAATTCAGTATAGATTCATTTAGTGATGATAAAAAATAATCTGATGTCGAGGTGAAACAATTAAAACTCACTAGGAAAAATGGGACGGCGTCCGCGATGAAGAATAACTTAATTTAACACCTCTAGGCGAGAGAGGGGAATTCACGAATGCGTGGCTTTTCTTCATCGTCGGGTGAAAGATAAACGTAGGAGGGATACGCTTCTGTTGTGACTCCCATTATTTTGTGTTGCGCAGACGTCTTTCCTCTCAGCCACGCGGCGTCTTTTCAAAAAAAAAATAAAGAATAAGGATCTCAGTCTGACTAGACGGGATCACGTCTCCGACTCTAATCCCTTCTCCCATCCCTAATGCCACGGAAACATGTCAGTGCAGAACTTTTAGCAGGCGTCCTTTTGTTCGCACAGCAAATTAGGCCGTTTGCTCGCGGCTTCGTCTTCGACAATTGCCATTGTGTAAGGTATCAGAGTTCTGCTTGTCTGCGCCAGGAGGAAGTGCTTATTCCAACAACGAGGTCGGCTGTAGTGGGTCATACTCTGTTCTTCTGGCGCTTCTACACAGTATGGATGTCTGGCCGTGTAAGCGCCGCTTTGCAGACTTTGGGACAACGGGCTTTAATTTACCTAGAAGATTTAGAATGTGTGGTTTCTCAGACAAAAAAAGAAGAAGCATCTGTTCATTACTTGCATCCAAACTTTGGACATCGTGGCTCATTCCAAACTATTTATCTCGACATAGCTGAAATAAAAGTTTTTTTGGTTTTGTTGTGTTTCCCACTCCTATCAAATCGAAGCTTTTCCTATTGAACCAACAATGTTTTATTTGTTTACTTGCAGACAAAGAGACCTTTGGATGATGCAAACGAAGACATTTGTCCCCCAGTGGTTGTTCCCCGGGAGAATGGCACAACAATGCATTTTTATTGCCAATTTAACATTGTGTAATGCATAATTGAGTTGGAGGCCTGGAAGGCAGATTAGTTCACATAGCACAGAATGAAATATTGGCCACTACAAGCCGGTGCAATCCCAAAGTACCCCGTGGCTCTCACTCGGTCTGAAGCCGTTTGTGGAGAAGGGAACCACAGACTGTGGGAGAGTCTGGTCCGGTTCTTGAAGGCAAAAGCATTTGTGTTCTTTTATAACCCTGAAGCATGTTTGAACTCAGTGGAATGTGAAGGGATGTCTGGCAGTGTATTATAAAGCTTTCTTATTGGGTTTTTATTATCGGACCTGAACCAGATTACTAGAGGTGCACCGATCGCAATTTTCTTTGCCAATCAACGATTTTTTTTTTACCGGCGGATACTGATTTTGGCCAATTACGATTTCTTTCCTTTAAAGTTTAAAAATCAGAATCAGCAATGTTTTTAAAGTGCTCTTATTGTGAAGGAATACAGTGGAAGTGACGAGGCTGGTTGGCCATTTGTAATTTGTATGTATTCTACTTCCTTAAACCAATTGAATGATATTTCAAAGTGAAAAAAGAACTTGTTCGGTCCATAAAATGTTATATTTCGGCTTTGTTCAGGGACTTCAGGGCTAGTGACTGGCAATGGGCTCCCGCTAGCCTTAGCTGCTCTGCTAACTTTAGCTCAACTTGCTACGCTCCTCGGGGTTATTAATTGTGAAGTATGTGACTAAGTTCGATGTCCCGAACGTATTTGGGATTGAAGAGATTCTCTAATTTGTCCACACCGGTGTTACAAATTGCGAGTTTTGTGTTTTCTGGTTAACCTGTGAGATGTTTTAAGCGGTGGTAGATCATGTTTGGTTTGCGTGTACGGCGCATGTGTACAACTGGTCTCAAGTCTATGTGATCGGCGTTATGACGATTTCATCAAAGTAGGCCTCCGAGGGTCCATCGATCAATATGTGCAATTCTACAAATAACACTTAGAAAGGTTGCATTTTTGCAAATAACAGTACAGATGCGACCTGAGGGGATGCTATGGAATAGGTCAACATTTTGGTAAATACACTTTGGGCTCACTTGTGCTCAAAGAGTATAGGGATTGAGGTGGAGCCTTTCGTCTGTATTATGTATTCATTTGGTTAGTGTTCATGATGTTTTTGGATACGGATGAAACGGGACGGTACACCCGGAAATCATTAGGAGCAGCGGAGCCATATTTCCTAGAAACACGATAAGAGACTGCAATCACGGAGAAGATGTTTTAATGTATTTTATGGCCCTGACAGCTGCTGAGTTGTTTGTTGCCGACTCAAGCTGAACGTAAGCGACATGGAAGCGTATCGGCATTGACGGATACAACATTTGAAGAGGATTCGTGTGTTTTCATTTATATTGGAGCCCATAAAAGTACTTAGAGAGGCAAGAAGATCGATCCCAGTCGTGCCTTCATGGTAAACAAGAAGCAAAAGTCTGGAAAGGTTTAGCTTAGGTTAGCTTAAAGTTCAGATACTAGCATTAAAAAAAATCTATCTATTAGTACTGTGAAAGACATTTTGTGCTATTATACAGAACCGTGTGCTGGACTATTTCTTGGACAGATGTATTTACTTAGACCCCCCCGTCAGATGTTTCTAGAGGATTTCAGGCTTAAGCTAACAATCATGCGTCTATTTGAATCTTCATATTTACTCTCCAGGCAAGAGTAAGTTCTCAAGCTTTGTATCCGACTCATAGGAAAATGAATACACATGTTGTTGTTGTTGGTGAATGCTTTTATTTTATGTTTATTGGGGATCTTGGAAAAATTTCAACCAAATAAGCACAAAACACATGAAAAACACCCAAAACCACAACATACACCAATTACCACATCAAACAAATAAGCATGGTGAAAGTGGTTACAATAATGAAAGCGACCACTAGGTGGCCATGAACAAATACTGCCCAGCTAAACAAAAATATGGCATGGACATCTTTTTAGTTAGGTTAGGTTGATCTGAAATTACCAGTCATTTCCCAAGAAAAGCAGACTATTGCATTTCAATATGTGAAATAATGTGATAGATTTTTTATTTGTAGGTAGATAATTCCAATCAGAAAGGGTTTTTTTGGCCCATAATCTCTAATCTTATCTACAGGATCTTAAGTGGGTGGTTTCTCTGTTGTGGCTGACCCGCGTCTTTGGTTTGGACAAAGAGGACGGCGGTCCAACTGTATGAGCGAAGCAGGTGTCTATATTTTAAGACTGGTCCCTTCCTATTTTAACGTCTGATGGATCGAACTGATCCTGTTTGAATCATTTCTCTAAAGTCCGAGCCGACGTCACACCGATTGTTCTGTACGACTTCTGTATCTGTGGACTGACCTTTTTCTCCTCTCTCTTTGTCTTTTTGCCGTTCCTGTCCTCCCTTGATCCCGACCTCCACCGACTGTTGTCCATGCAGGTAAGCAATTTTCCGGTCCTCTTAACTTTTACTCTGTCAATGTTCTGGAACCTTTCCCTCTCCGGGAGTCCAATGGACCTCACGTCTAGACTTGTAGATTTTCACTCGCGCATTTATTTCACCGATCCCGCCGGAATCCACAGAGACGCAAACCTCTATCGGAGCCGGGAAATAATGAGACTTCCTTCATGCCTTGCTTTGGTTCAGGGAACCGTTAGCAGTAGAGTAAGACCGCGAGTGGATGCTTGGCCCGAAAGATGATTTTCCACTGTTGGACGGCACCCAAAGCAATAATCGTTGTTTCACACTATTAAGAAGCGAAGCAGTGGGCCGATAAAGCGAGAACAAGGAGGGCAGTCTGATTTACATGGGCAGAGTTTCCCCTTTTGGCTTCAGCTGCTCCCTCCGTCATAATCGAGTCATAATCAGAGAGGACGGACGGATCTGTGGATACATGAGGGGGGGGCGGGTAGAGCTGCCTGACTCACACCACCCACTTCACCACAGCATCCATCAGCCCCCCTGATTTACCCCAATTATATACATTCAGCTGTGTACCACGGCGCTCGAGTGAGGGATAACGGCTGCACATGCCCTGGATCCTCGACCCTGACACCCCAGCTCCCCGGGTGCTTCACAAGCTCCGCCCACTACTCCCTCAGGGATGGGTCTAACGCAGAGATACATTTCCCGGCGTTATGTCGGATGAAAGTACTGGGTACCATGTGATGAATAAAGTAAAGAGCATTATTATTATGGATTCACTGGAACTCTTTCTGGCCCGCGTTCTACTCCTGCTGCGTTCTGACTTTCTTTCTCTCAACTCGTTGTTTTCTGACGCCGCTCGGTAAACAACGCGCCGCTGCGTCGCAGGATTTGGGAGGCGGACAGAAAATTGATAATATGCACAAACAGACTCTGTGACTCGCTACAGCTGCCGACACTTCAGTCAGAGTCTGACTGCTCCATCCCCCGTCCAGGTCGACTCAGGAGTCTCTGGGGGTCCGGGGGGAATCTGCCGAAGCCCTCCGTCTTATTGATTTGTGTCATTCTGTCCCGGTTGCGACTTTGATGTGACGGTTTCATTGGAGCTCTGCTTACGGAGTCTCTAATTAGATCTCGGCGCCGGGGCTGGACTCCTGGGGGATGGAGGGAAAGAGATTCCATGATGGATTTTGGGGGTCGTCTGAGGAGGGAGAGGGGAGGGGGGCAGCGGTGGACTTTTACAGTGCTGCCACGACTTCTGCGTCATTCAGCCTCAGACAGATGGGTGGCAGAGAGAGTTAACGTCTGTGGCGCCGCCGCCAAGAGAATCAGACGGGGAAGATCTCGACGCCTGCTCTAATTAAAGCTCTAATACTCTTACATCTCAGATCCGCTGCCCAGAAGTACCTTCAATCACAGGTGAGATATCACAGGTGAGGGTAATGAGAGACCTCGAGGCAGACTTCAGGTTTCAAATTTTAAACATCGGTCATAAAACCTGCCGTTAAATGTAATGGGAAAAAAAAAAAGAGCATTTTATTACAAACATTCCCAAATGAGAAAAAAAAAGAATCCAGCGGGAGTTTACAGGTGGAGGTGGAGGCGGAGACAGACTGTTGATGATTTTTATTGATTCTTAATGGAATAATAAACCTGTCATGACTTTCACCGGCTCCATCCGATGCTGGTAAATGTTTTACAGCTGTGCCGTTAAACGGTTATTAAACGCTTTTATGCCTTGTGAAGGATAGAAGCTTGTTTAATTTTTTATCACGCAGAGGAAAACGGAACTGATTGGTCCTTTTAATAGTTCATCGGGAAAATAGCTGTTCATGGTTATTCGGAAATACGTGAAAAAACCTTTGATTTTTTTTTTCTCGTTTAGAAAAAAAAAAGAAATGTTATAAACTACTTGATTACAGATTAATCAGGAAAAACGAGGTCCATCGTCTGCATATTGAAGAGACAAATAGAGGCTCTTAAAACACACTTTACAATAAGAAGTAGACGACTTACCTGCTTACCTGTTGTGTAGTTTAGATGAAAACAACCAAACTTTGATTCTGGGTTTTGAGGACAAAGGTGGTAACATGTCTATGTCATGTTGTGTTTACATGTAAGGTTCAAAGTCCAACAAACTCGATCGAACGGGCTCCAGTACCTGCCTGGAACTAGAGCCTTGTTAATCTGATGTTTTCCTGCTCTGAGTTGTACTTTTCACAGACTTGAGGAACTCAGAGGACAACGTGGGGAAAATAAGACATATCCAAATCCCCCAAACCCAGTGGAACCAATTAGAATGATGCTTTTCATCTAGATAAAAAACAACAACAATGATCTCCATTTTGGGGCACAGGTGGATCCTGACGGTCTTGGACGATGAGGGGGAACCTTCGGACTAAGTCCTCTGCTGTAATGGGACTCAAAGCTAATTGGCTCCAAAAAAAAACAACATTCCATCCAATTACAACAGCTCTCCATGACCCCTGGTGCTAAACCTCATTCCGTTGGCTATGTCTGTGTGCGTGGAGTGCGTCCGGGTCAGGATCGGCCGTTAATCCCTCCAGAGTCCAGACTCTACTGATCCGGGGCTAATATCGCCTAATCCAAACAAGCGGCCTTCGTAATGAAACCGTAGGAGATGTAATTACTATTAAACGCAGTCGGGGTTTTTTTTTTTTTTCTTTTTCTGAAGGCATCAGCACAACTATAATTTCTCATTAAGCGGCCGTCACTCCTGGAGCGCTCCCCCGGCCCTCAATTACACCGAGGCTTATGAGACCTCCGCCTGGATGGCGGACCACTTGGTATGTGGGTCAGTCTCACAGCTGAAGGTTTCATAAACTCACGGATGCAGAGTAATGACCGAGGTATTAAGTCTGAAAAGCATCTGGACTTTTCCACGCGTTGCCGAAGCCCTGAAACATGGCGACTGCGAGGGGCTCAACTTCCCGCCGGGGCTGCTCCCATTTAAATATGACCTCTTATATGGAGGGGGATGCGGCCCACGCGGTTCACGCAAGTACTTTTTAATCAAGTCTTCGGAGGGGCAATCACTTTTGGTGCGGCGTTAAGGGAGAGAAACCCTCCCAGTACTTACAGGAATCCATTGTGAGTACGTGTTAAAGGTCATTCAGCCCACGCCGACGGGGTCATTGGGGGTTACCGCCGTCCGTCCGTACCTGATTGGGTTATGGCGATCCACGAAACCGCTGGACTGGATTTAATGGAATTTCGCACGTGCTTTGTGTAAGTGCTTAAAACGTATAGATTTCATAAAAGCTTTCTTCACTTTGGTTATTTTTCATGGCTTATTAAACTTTATAGACGCAGACTGGGCCTAAAGCCCAGCCATGTTACACATTTTGTCGGTTCGTACGCTGTAAAGTATATTACGTGCAACGTTCGGTCCAACATGGGGCCATACGCGACGTTAAATTCACGTTAAATGTATTTATTTCTTTTTTATGTGATGAAAAAGCGGAACGCCGTTTGTTATTTACAGTCACACTCATGAGATTTTATGTTCTTTTTAAACAGACATGTGAGAAAGCATCAATACTCCTGAGCGTTGGCGTACGTACGTTTCAGCCATAACATTAAAACCTCCTTCCTAATGTTGTTTAAGGTCCATGTTACGCTGCCGAAACCGCTCAAGTGATTTAGGGTGTTCTGAAACCTCGTCGTCTAACCATCAGAATTTGTTGCATGTAAAAGTTGCAGAGATCTTCATGCTTGACCGAATTTTCCTTCTTCAAACATTCACTTCCTGTCTTATTAACCCCGCCCACTCACATGGGAGATACTGATAATAATAATATTTTCTATTTAAAAAGCGATTTTCATGTACTTAAGAAACAAGGGTACATAAAAAAAAAACTAAAAAAAATATTATAAGATTTATAACAATGGTAATTACATCTATCAGTGGTTATAATGTTATGGCTGATAGGTCCATATGTGTGTGATAAATTCTTAAGAACACTTATTGTGTTGATTATTTTAATTATATTCACAGTAAAAACTTAATTTCATGTATGTGATTATTGGGAATAATGGATTTTGATGTTCCAACTATATAATAATAATAATAATAAAATAAAAAATACACATTTACAGATAACGGATTACAAACATATATTTTTTCGTCAACTTGAGTGAAACAAAAGTCATGAAAACCTTTTTCTGAAGTTGAATATTTCACAGAATGTCACCGTCGGGGCTGACGTATTCAAAAAAACCGAATACTTACGGTAATAAAATCAATCAACGAAACGTATTCGGGTCTTTTTGAAGGGTTAAATACTGGGACGTCTCCGGCGTTTGGACCCGCTCGGACTCCTGGAAGAATGATGGACATTTGTTTGGAGGAGAAATCCAGACTTTTATGGCTATAATGATGAACACAGACAGTCTGAGGAGAACCTCCACATCCATCTCCTCCCCTGTGTCTCTCACTAAAACCACCTCATCTCCCAGCAGCCCTCTCTCTCTCTCTCTCTCTCTCTCCATCTCCCTCGCCCCCCAACTTCTTGAATTCACCTGATTTATTGCTTTTAAGTAAAGACCGGCTTCCGCTGGATTGACGGACCGAACGACCCGGCGCTTTAGCCAGCTGTGATGTTGCACATCAGAACTCCACCCGATTGATAGAATAATTCTGGGCGCCGACCCGTTCTCACGGACGATTGGTCCATCTTTCTCTCACTTTTCTTTTTCCTTCATTCGTCACCCGTTTTTCTGCCCGTCAGTTTTTTTTATCTGTTCCTTTTCCCCCTCTTCTTCCTCACTTATATCTCCTCTAATCCACTGAAGAAACAGAAAAAGAGAATACGTTGCTAATGGCTAACTAGCTTCTAATCTACAAGATTCCCTGGTGGGACCTCCCCCCACCGTTGGCCGCCCTACACTGGCTGCATTTCTCTGCGCTGATAGTTGTTCTGGCCCGGGTTAGAAAGATTTGGGAGTAAAGGTGGAGTAAAGGTGGAGCCATAAATGTAGTCGGATTACCCTGGATTTACTGGAACAATCTGCTAATGGCCAGTTTCACTCGGCCCAAACTTTAAGAACTATCATAAATGAGTCTGGACTTTTATAGGCTGTAAAACGAAGCGACGAAAGTCGGGCTGAGTACAAGCAAAGAAAACTGGAGGATCTCAAGATAATGTATTTTCTTTAAATGGGATTACTTTAGTAAAGCAAAAACATGCTTTATAAGACTGTAAATCCTTTAAGACACAATAAACAAGGTCTTTCTTGGAATCTCTTCTTTTGCAATGAAATGCTGATTTTTGGAGCCAAAAGGTTTTTTTTTTGCCGTATGTATATGTGTATATTTGTACATATGTATACGTCTGCACACATGTGTATGTAATCTTTTTTCTCAGGTAAAATCCTCACTGAGACTAAAAATCTCGTTTCCAACATGATCTAAGATTTAAATCCGTCTAACCTTCAGTTAGCTAAACTTGAATATTCTTTTATTCAAGGAGCTAATCTTTATATCCACCGAGGAGGATTTGGAATGTTATAGTTAGGATTTTATGGATACTGATACTCGGGGCAGTGCCCCCTCAAATAAAGCCATAAAAAAGATTGGACGTCCTTCAAACTCCTCGGAGCCATAAATAAATGGAGTTTGGCTCCGTTGGCTCCCGGGTTCTGCAGAACTCATCATGTGAGGAATTCTCTGGGCCCTGAGTATTTTTCCACCCTTACATCTTTTACACGCGGAGCATTTATGAGCCGGTCATCGGCGAAAACGAGCTCTTAACTTTGACGTGCGTGGTCGGACAAACCCGCCGCACTTAAAAACCCTGAGGCGGATAGCCGTTAGCGTTCACGACTTGACTCATGCTAACTGCTACACTTCTGGACTCCACTGAGGTGAAGGGGCTGTAAACCTAAAACCATGACACTGGTGACTGACCCGTGACATTCCTGCTGCTTTCATCTGAGTCACGTTTCCTCGTGTGGCGCTGGTAAAAAAAAAGAAAAAAAAAAAGAGGTTCTGCTGTTTGACTTTAATCCATGGTTGCAGCCGCCGTTCTTCTGCACTGAGGACGTAGCGCCGGGTTCAACCGCCTCATTGTTGACAACATGAACCCAAACACAACTTGTAACTGCGTTTGGAACTTTTAATTGGCTTTTTCGAGCCCGACTCACCCGATTTGAACCTTTCCTGTAATCTAACACGAGTTCAGGGCTTGAGCTACGCTTTCCTTCCAAAGGCTCCTATAGCATCTTGCTCACGCACACACATGTCCTACTTAATTAAACACAGACACACAACCCAACACACACACACATGGTTACAGCAGCATTCCTGCCTGCTAAGTGTTGATTAGTCCCAGAGAAAACAGGTAATTGAAGCTAAATGGCTAAATATAGCCCTGAGTGTGATTAGCAGTGATGGCATGTGATGTATGGCGCTCATTAGTTAGCTAGCTAACCAGCCCCCCCTTCATCCCCTCAACCTCTCACCCCCACTTGCTCTCACACACACACACACACACACACACACACACACACACACACACACACACACACACACACACACACCCCCCTAAACCCTCTCCATAACTGCTACGGTTAGCAAACTCAAATGTTTGAGTGCTGAAGAAAGAGGCTAATAGTGATTTTAGAAATGTAGACAGAAATATAAATCATCGCTGTGACACTTATTAGCGACTGCCAGCCAGTAATTCAATAATGCTGTGAGGCAGACGAGATAATCTAATAGTCCTGGTTAAAAGATCCCAGGAATTGTCAAAGTCCTTCGGGAGAACCGGACGGAGCTTAGAAGCTTTTCTTTTTTTCTTTTTTTTTTTGTCTCAAAATATCTTAAATGTGGCCTGAAAGAATACCAACATGGAGTAGGTCCACTTACTGGGTCTAAGTCGTCTACCATCATTTGGTACTCAAAGGGAGTGGTTCTGACGGGGGTTCTTTCTCGAAAATCCCGAAACTCCCCAAGAAAAAGTTGCAAATCCAGAAAATGTTGAATAAAGTTTGATGTAACTCTTAAGTGGAATTCCACGACCTTGAGAATGGAACCCACCAGAGAATATTTCAACCACTAGATCGTCTTGTGGTTAATATAAGGTCACTGTTCTGAAATAATGCAGTGATGGATTTCTGTTACTGGACTTTGAAATACAGGGAATCCAGAACATTTTGTACATTCCATGAAGGTTGACACATTTGGATGGGGGGGGTCATGGTTGCATGCTGGTTGCATTCTACACTCCATCCAGGAAATGAAACCTCTTACGTACAAAAGCAGGTTTAATTGTTGATAAAAGGGTTTTTACAGATTAGGTTTCGGAGCCATTCCCACAATTGGGACGAAAACGACCGACTGATAAGTAGGAAAACAAATCCACAAAAATGGAACCCGGCGGCCCCCCTGTGTTTCCTTTTCCCCTTGACCGATTATCATTCCCACTTCAAAATGCAGAACATCCGGAAGACTCTTTTTGCGCAATCTGTACGGATTGATTGGCGTCGCGAGGAATTATTTTCTGAAAAGGTTTTCTTTCCGGTTTGGTTTTCTTTTCTAACTCGATGGATGTTTTGCCCGTCATACCTCCATCTCCTTTAACTCCACCCGGTTTTTCCTGAGCCAGAAGACGTCTCCTCTTACAGAAGCCTCAGAGATTACGCAGAACGTGTTTGGTCACTGGAAGCGGCCGCCCCCGGTGTTGGTGCGCGCGTATGGATTGTACCGACAGCTATCATCTTTCAGCAGCTTTCCCTGAAACCGTTTTCAGTAAGAACGCTGTAAAGACTGTCATCGCCCACTCGGCCTTGTGTCTTTTTTTTCTTTAAAGCTCCAATATCAGAAATGCTTTCTGGCTAAGTGAAGGAGCAGAACACGGCCGTTTCATTTGTGACGACGAACGGCGGGGCGAAGACAGACGAAGATACGTTTCAGGATGCGTTTGGACCTCTGGCGAAAAACAAAACCAAAAATGAAAAAAACACTGTTGGAGCCACGGCCAAGATATTTATTAAATTCATCCAGTAGGTTCTCAAACTCATTTAGAAGTTATGAAAAACTTAAATGACATATTAATCACATGCGTGCCGGTGAGTACCTCCCCGATCGTTGACCTCTTTCTTCTCCTCCTTTCTCCCGTTTCCACGGTTGGAAAGGTTTGAAAGTAGTTTCGGAATCGTTGGCACACACGGCTCACTCTCTCCACTTCCTTCAAGCATCAAGCGGGACCTGAAACTTTTCCTTTTGAGGAAAGAAGCTAGACTTTGAAGAATTCTACCATGAAAAGTTCCGTTAAAAGCAGCGAAACCAGAAAGTCTTTCATGGAATAAGAGTCACCACTCCTCTCTCTCTATATATAAATGACTTTTTCACCCTCTCTACTCGTTCTGATTGCCGTAGTCGGTTTGGCCCGGAGTCGGAGGGCCTTGAGCTTTTCCTCCACATGCTTCCTATTGTCTGGATTAAAGTGAAACAGATACCGGGTCACAATGTTGATTTAGAGTCTTCCACAATAAATCTGTGTGTTGGATTATAATGGTGCCATCACGTCCTCGCTCGAATTAAAGGAAGTTTTAGCGATAAGAGGCTAAGTGTTCTTCTGTATTCGAGCCGCCTCCTTCTTCTCCGTGAGGTCAAGGTTACTGCGGGTTCTGCCTTGGCTCATTCTCTTGTCTCTGGGGGAGTTTGGGATTTCACTGCTCGTCTGGAAGCCCCGGCTAAGTTTAGCTTCTTCTGGCACACATCCAAACGGTTGCCACTTTGACCTCTGCGGCCCAGATGAAGACTTTTTCCGTACAGATTGCCGTCACAAACTCTATTTTAGCCAGACTTTTTGGTTTTTGGACACAGTTTTTTCACGTTGAATCGAAGGGGATTTAGTTCTGATGGGAAAATGGACACGGATTTACGTTTGAAGCTGTGCTCGACTGTCCATGACACCATTGAGCGTCCCAGACATCGCTGTTGGCTCCTCAACTCCGACTTCAAGACTTGATTGTCAGTCATTGCCTCCGTGTTGAAGATCGATGCTAGGGATTTGTTGGCAACGAGTAGACGGTGTTTAAGTCAGGCTATAGTTGTGTCGTCTGAGCCGGCCCGTTAGAGATGGGGTTCAGGAGCTCGGACCAGAACTGGTTGCACCTTCGCGTCCAACAATGGCCAGTCTGAGGTGGTCTGGATATACAATTTGGATCCCTTTGGAAGTTTTCAAGGCACATAAAGTTAGGGGAGACCTTTGGGTGAACTCTCTGGAAGGATTTAGTATCTCACCTGGCCTAGGTGGTCCTTTGGGACCGCCATGATGAGCTCAAAGTCTTTCTCGGCCTTGAGACATTTGGAATACCCAGCCTAGCCTGCTGCCACTATGACCCTACTGGATGCAATGAAAGGTTATTTAACGAGACAGCTGCCTTGAAAGAAGGAGTTTCACTCCAGGAATGTTAAACCCAGCTTCATCAGCTCTTGGATTACTAGAGAATGAAGTTAATTTGATTCGTAAATATTGAAAACAAGCGTTTAAGCGGATTAAACGCCGGAAAACAGCCCGATGTTTAATAACCTGTGGTCGTTGTTTTTTCCACACCACATAATATAAGATAATCTGCTTTTTACAAGCCCAGTCTCTTAATTTCAGATGTCAAAAATGGACTTACATTAAAGTGTCCAAGAACTCCGAACACTGTCTTTCTGAAACTTGCAGATAGGACTGAGTGGATTAGTCCACTGCGTAGGCTCGGGAAAAACAAATGTCATCAGAAAACAAGATAAGCCTCAGAGTGTGATTTAGTGTGATGGATGCAGAGTGAGGCTTTGCTGGAAAAGTGAACTCGGATGTCACTTCTGATTCTGAGAATGTAAAGTTTGGCAAAGAAATAGGGTATGAGGAGCAGCACTATAGCATCTCTGAGGCTTCTTTCCTTCATTTAATCCTAAAATAATTGGACGTGGATGTGCTCCGAGCTCTAAGTTCCTCCAAAACCATACAAGGAAAGAACATTTCTCAGTCTGGACCTGGCTGTACCGGTGCAC
This sequence comes from Lophius americanus, assembly GCA_037951165.1. Classification (NCBI taxonomy): domain Eukaryota; kingdom Metazoa; phylum Chordata; class Actinopteri; order Lophiiformes; family Lophiidae; genus Lophius; species Lophius americanus. The sequence continues at coordinate 3,467,650 of JBBDHG010000210.1, read as the reverse complement.
CGCGAGGGATGACCTGTAAAAACTGGGAGAAGGTTATTTCCTTAACTTTTGTAACAAAAAGAAAGAAATGCAGACAAAAACAAAACAGTTTGTAGTTTTATGGTCTTTTCAGCTTCGGTTTGAAACCCTCCTCTTACAAATCAAAAGCACATGAAAACACGTTTCTGAACATGTTTGAGTTGAATAGGCAGTGCCGTACATGAATCTGACTTCTCATTTTTATTAGCGCTGCTTTATTACATTTCCTACGATTGATGGGACCCCGCCCCCCCCTAGAACTCTTGATCTGAGAAGGCTGGTTGTACTTTATCGATCTATGGATTGGACATCCTACGGACCAACCACTGACTCCTGAGGGAAAAGTTTTTAGCGGACGTACTCGGACAAGTTCAGGGGTAAAATCGTCACTAGATGGCAGTGATTACGATTAAATCTGATTGGACAGCATCACACGAAGAAGTACTAAATTAATCTTGAGCCCTCTTAAGAGTGTGTTTGATGCTTTCGGCCCAAAGAATTTGACAACCGAATGACCCGAATATGAAATAGAACAAAAAGTTTGAAGTTTTTTCCCATAATGCAGTGCGTGGTTGATGAATTTCTATTACATCACATGTTGTTATTCTGTTATCTCGTTCCTTATTTTCACGTTACTAGGGTCACTGGCCTCAGGGCTCAGTCGAGCGGCGCTGGGAAGGCTTGGTTGGTTTACTGGACCTCTTGTGATCTTTAGCTCAATAACACATGTCTATAAACGGTCGCCTGAGCCGTCGAATAAATCTGATGTATAAAGAAGTGACTCTTGATTCTGTTCCCTGAAGATTAAAGTGTTTTTTTCCTCCACACTTAAATGCATTTTGTTTAGATCTGTATCAGATGCCTCTTGTATTTTAAGCCTTTTGGCCCGCATCACCTTAAATCAGTAGAAAAGGCTCTGAAATGACTCTTCATTAAGTTTGTTATTTAACATCCCTTCCCGTACGACAACATGTAGAGGGATCCTGATGAAGGATTTTAGCGTAAACTCCCTCGGGCGACCAATCAGAGCAGTTTGCATCAACACCTATGTTTTCTCTCGGTGACCTCGGTAATAAGCACGTGGAACGCTCCGGCTATAAACGTCACAAACACTTAGACTTCTGTGTTGTTCTTTTTAAAAACTTTCGTACGTGGTGGATTGGATCGGTAACCTCTGGAGAGGTAGCCTGTCAGGAGTCGCATTCCTCCGATGTCTCATTTAGACTTCCTGCCAGTGAGAGAGTGAAAGTGATGAAAGAGCGAAGCTCCCTTTTCAAATAGTCCCGAGTTTATTATGGTATCATTTGACCCGAAATTCATCTTTCAAACCCACAGAAATGTTGGGATAATGTTGTCGGCTACAGTTTCCAAAAGAAAAAAAAAAGAATTAAGATGTGTATTATGGCGGGTCTATTTTTTTTTTTTCCTCCGGGGCTAGACATTATGAAACAGAACTCCTCGTATAAACAGTGTGGTGCTGACCCGAGGGTAACATTGGGCTCTGCCTGTCTGCACTCTGTGGTTTTTGGCCGAGGCGGAATGATGCTGAGGGTTTTGATGGCTGTCGCTTTGGGGAAATGGCCCGCTGCAACCTCACACTCTCCTCCACAGTGAATGAAGTAACCGAGGAAAATGTTTCAGGCTGCAGCTTTCTGACCCGGGAGGAGAGGCAGAACAACGTCTTTTGGATTACACAGCTGCACAGGCCAAAGTGAAGTGCTAACTTCCGTTCCTTTTGGCCGACAGCTTTGCTTTTTTGTCTTCTCACTCCCCCCTGTGGAATCTTGGTTCTGACCAACACACGGGTCTAAGATGAAGTATCTGAACAGTTAGATACTTCATCTTAGACCCGTGTCTAAGATGAAGTATCTAACTGTTCAGTTCAGTTAGAGTGAACACTCTAACTGAACAGTCAGAGTGTTCACTGAGGGAACATGGCTAAGTTGAAGTGGCTGCATGGACCCCGGAAGAATAGAACATTACATTTAACAATATTAAACCAGGTTCCAAATCAAAAAAGACGATATAAGCAGGTCAGTCCCAGAATCGACACCTGATTATCCATCTAATGAAAATAGCCGAGGTCACCGTCTTCCCAAAGCTCCTCCCAACGGGCTTTCATTTTCTTTCTAAGCGGTTTTATCACTTGTTCGTATTTTGTTTGCACCTCCAACATGAAGTCCTCTTCAGATAACTCATTCGGTCCTCTAAGCGTCGCCACTCTCATTTTCCAGGCTTGGCTTCTTTCATTCTGCCGTCAGGAAGTCTGACGCTAATGGATCTCGGAGGAGCCGGTTCCTCTGGTTTCACTGTCATCTGGTCTCTCCAGATGTAAAGGTTTAGTTCATCTCAAAGTTGGAACGGGTTGATCCCTCCACTGGCACTGTGTTCATTTCGCCTGTGTCGTTGCGCGGTATCTTAAAGCTTAACGATAGAGATGAAGCGGATCGGTACCAGCAGAGATCGTCGGAGGCAGTGTAGCCTTAATCCGAGGAAGAGGTGAGCAATATCTCGAGACAAGACGAAGAAAAGGGCCAAACGTAAAAAAAGCCTCTCCTTCCGTACCGTCTTCAAGTATTTCAAACATTTACGGAACATCTCCGCCTCGGTATTCGGCACTTTTCAGTAACGCCACCATTTATGATGTCGTCCGGACTTCTACATTCTTTGGATCTATCAATAACAAAGTGAAGAACTGCTAGAAGCGTCAGAACGGCGACGGAAAATCTGTTTACGTACGTAGATGGAGTTCAAACGAGGCCGAAGTCCAACTTCTCCCAAAGTTCTGGGGACATGTTCTGTTGGTTCTGACTTTGATAATGCCGGTCCCTTCCTCTGGACTCAAAGTCCCCTTCGCCCTCATTACACCCCTCACCTACAACGTCCACTCCACCCTGGACTGGACGTCTTCTAAGAGTGAGATGATATCTGAGGTCGTTTTTGAGGGTTTCCTTCCAAAGCAGGAGAATCGGGGCCGTCCTCTCGTGACCTCGCCAATCCTAGTTTGTTCTTGCATTTAAGATTTTGTTTTTCCAGCTTTTTATACATTTTCCAGCCCAAATGATTCCAGCAAAATCATTTGCAGGCCAGTAAATAATAAAAACAACGCCCTGAGTCGCCCCCTCCCTCCTTTGAATAACGCGCGAGATAAACAGCGTGAGATAAAACGCAGTTGGTTTCCACGTACGGCGGCGGGTCTTATCGTGCGGTTGTTTGTCCGTTCATCACCGGCGAGGTTTTCTCCTTTAATCAAATCGGCTTTCCCGCTCTGTTTTATGTCTTGGTCCGCTCTTGTTGACCGAACGGCTTTCAGATCCGATGAATCACAAGAAAGAACCCAACATGGCGCTCCACGCGAGGGCCGGTGCGTTCTATTGATGTAATCAAATTCTCTCCTGAATTGTAATGACTCGAGGTAATTCTCTTTATGCGGCGCGGGAATGAATCCCGCCATGGATGGAACGATGCAGCCGCTTAGAAGGAGCGACCTGTCCTGAGAATGCAAAAAAATTCAACCCTCCTGCCCCCTTCGTCCACCCACACACACACCCAGCGGGAGTAATTTCCCCTTGGGCGACCTTCAGCTCCCTTCTCTCCGGCCCGGCTGCCAGCGTATTGTTCTACACGGAGTTATGATGATGATGATGATGATGATGATGATGGTGATTTATTTGCTGCAGAAAAGTGGACCGAAAACTCCCCCTCCGTTGTAATTTTCTTCACAATTAAAGTTTCTTTTTCTTGGCGCTGATTCAGTGGAAGAGGGGGGGGGGAACGATGTAGGAGCGAGCTAAAGTTGATAAAAACAAAGGGAAAAGTTTAACACAGCTGAGGTCAATAAATCTGTCACCCCCCCCACCCCCGTAGAATGTTAGACGTGTTTGTGTTAAGGCGTTACACTGCACACAAGAAATGGGTCGTTGAATCGGTAGAGCAGAAATATATGAAGACTTTATTTTAACCATTAGTTAGGGTTCGTTAGCATGCAGATAAGATAAGAGATAAGAGCTGATGTCCTACAAACAAGCATTTTAATACGGAACTCAAATCAAAACGGCTTGAATGGATCTCAGGCTCTTAAGATCTGTTCCCATTTCTTAAAATAACATTGGAGACTCAGTTTGTTCCGGCTCGTTTACGGCTGCGACACTTAGGTTTCTTAAATATTAGTAAATAAGTCAGAGGAGCTTAGATTCATTTGAGATCGCCCAAAGCTTCTGGCTTTTATTGACACACTTATCAAACAGCCATTTTTTCCTCTGGGATACTGATGATGGGATGTCACCTCTCTCTGTGTGTGTGTGTGTGTGTGTGTGTGTGTGTGTGTGTGTGTGTGTGTGTGTGTGTGTGTGTGTGTGTGTGTGTGTGTGTGTGTGTGTGTGTGTGTGTGTGTGTGTGTGTGTGTGTGTGTGTGTGTGTGTGTGTGTGTGTGTGTGTGTGTGTGTGTGTGTGTGTGTGTGTGTCAACACACCTCATCAATTAGTTCAGAGCGGGGGCTGTTTCGCTGCACACAGACAACCACTCACTCAACCAAACATCCAACATGGAGTCCTGGGGGAACAGCCGTCAGTCCAGCTGCACCGTCAGATGTTTGCAACGCCGCTTCATGATTAGAAAAAAAACAGACCAAAAAAAAACACGGCGAGAAAAGCCGATGTTCGCCTTCTTTAAACGTCATTCATGGTTTAGTTTCTTCCAGCGTTTATCTCAAACCTAGTTCGGCATTTCTTGACTGCGTTTTGTGATGTGTGGAGGATCCCCTCTGGTGACGCTGAAGAAAAGAGATTATGTCTTCATAACGCGTAGGAACGACTTACTGTCTCGTGACCACGACTTAATAACGCGGGGGAAAGATTTAGTATCTCGTGATCACGACTTAATAACGCGGGGGAAAGATTTAGTATCTCGTGATCACGACTTAATAACGCGGGGGAAAGATTTAGTATCTCGTGATCACGACTTAATAACGCGTAAGAACGACTTAATATCTCCAGAACTTCCATTGAGATGATTTTTTTTTTTTTTGCAAGCTAAAATTTTGTTGATTAAAGCATGAAGGTAAATGTAAAAATTCCATTAAAACTCACAAACTTCTGTCATCGGTGATTATCTGAGATCTCGTCTGACTTTGAGTGACGTCAGATCTGTTAAAGATGGTGTGTGTGTGTGTGTGGGGGGGGGGGCAGTCACATGTTCATGGGCTGCAGCCCGACTCATTACCATGTAATAACAAACACATGTAGGATTGGAGTGTTCAGGGTTCTTCTTCTTCTTCTGTGGCGTCCTTCGGGAGCCGGCTGAGGGAAGGGGGTTTGCTGACTCAGCTGTTCTGACTGAGCTTAGCTTTAATGAGGGAAAAGGGTAGAGCCGTCTGACAACCGCACATTGGGGGGCTTTAAGTAGAAGTGTGTACACACACTCTTATGTTTCACCTCCATCCATTGTTGTAATGCCATTATATTGTTCCCTCCTTCATCCACTCCTATATAGACGGACACAGACACACACACACACACACAGATGCACACATAGACACACACACACACACACACACACACACACACACACACACACACAGACACACCCTCCATTACCTGCCGCCTTGCACTTTTAACCTTATTACTCCATTTATGTGTGTACACATTAGCTCTTGGCGGGCTTGAGTTCTAATTTAAAGTAAATGTGTCCACATTAATGTAAAGGGCCTAATGGGAGAAAATGAGTCTCCATGTGTGTAAATGTGTGTGTTTATGTGTGTGTGCGCTCCAGAGACCGTTGCACTCACCAGGGAGTCTCTTCAGTGTGCAATAAAGCTCCACGGCTTTCGGGCTAAATATGGCTGAGATGAAGGTTTAATGTGCTGGAAAACGCAAAGCTGGTTCTGAAAAGTGTGTGTGTGTGTGTTTTAATGGATTTTGTGGGTGTCTCTAAATGTAATATGTGTGTCTGCAAAAAGTTTCTCTTTCAATGCGGCCGCATTTGGATGTCTATGTGGGTTTTTTTGTTGTTTTTTCTAGTTTGGACATGTTTTATGAAAGTCAGGCGGCGTTGCCTTAATGGCTCCAAATATTAGGAAAACATTAGGCAACAGTAACGGTACAGTTTTGTGCAGTATATACCCCGCCCCTTTAAATGCTAATGTAAAAGCATGTGAAAGGGCTAAGTACAAGAAGGGCAGACGGTATAATGCTTTTCTCTGCTTTTATCCAACGGCTCCTTAAACTCATATTAAAACTCTTATTCAAATCACAATTTTAACCTGGACAAAAATATTTATCCTTCTTTTTTCTTCTACTTATTGCGGTACCGGTAAGCTAGTGCATTGGAGCCATCCCCAGTACCTGTAGCTTATTCGGGTCGTTCCTGGACTGTTGCTGGACCGTTAAAACCTGGGCAAGGTGTGGTACCAGTAAGCTAGTACATTGGAACCATCCCCAGTACCTGTAGCTTAGTCGGAGTGTTCCTCACTAAGCTCTGTGGTTTAAGGCCCACGCCTGGTTCCGGTAGGCAGTGCTGGTCTGTTAAAACCTGGGCAAGGTGTTGAGACTTCAGATTTCCGCCAAGTTGGCGGAAGGGGTTGTATGAAGATACCCACGTCGGTCAGTACGTCCATCCAGAAATGGGTCCATATGTGAGGGGTAATCCAAATCCTTGTCCACACATGGGGGAGAGTTCGCTGAAATTTCACATTCTTTCTAGGGGCCCTAACGTTGGGTCTCCCATTATTGGATTCTTAAGATTATAGGCGGATTAAAACCTTAGTGAGTTCATATTCGACAATGTTTCTATCGACATAAACAGCGGGGACATCTTGAAAAAAACTTCCCCTCTGTCTTTATTTACTCCGGCGTCCTAAATAGCTCATGTTTACTTATGTTATAGCGCAGCTGAGAGAGTTTGTTGAACTTAGCTAACTCATACCCACACCTCCCCGCATGTCAGCAGAAGATAGGGAGGCAGTCGGTGTCAGGCAGAAGGCGGTCATGTGTGTGCATTTCTGAAGAAGACTTCAAACACGTCGTTTGACCGCCTTCTTCCTAATGTGTGGTATCCTTTTTTTTTTTTGGGAATACGCCGTAAGTGAAAACAGTGTCCATCTGTTCTCGATCAAATACTTGGGTACTTGAACTTGGTCAGGGGTTCAGGCTTCTCCTTTTTGGTCGGGAGCTTATAAATAAACCGCAGTCATATCTTAAAGATGTCTGAGTCCGTGTTTGTCTTTAAATGTCCATGAATTATAGCAGGTCAGACGGCGGACTGGACGTTATCACAGCCCTGCCTTCTACATCAGCTCTCACCGTCAGGGATAGTTGGATCACATCCTTCTCAATCGCTGAACGCTGGATGGATTTTTCATTTCCCCCCCCGGCTAACTGAAGCCAGATGAACATACAAGCGGGGGCCCGGTGGGACTCGCAGACGGACGGCGTGAATCCCATCTTTAATTTAATAAGGGGACTCCGTAGAGGCTGGAATGAATGTGATCTGTGAGGAGGAGGTAAATGTGGAGGCGTTTTGAGTGAAGGGAGGATTTGATGGGACATAATGAGTGCTTTAGAGTCATAACATAAAATGGAAAGTTTAAATCACCCCCACAGACCGAAGGCCCATATTGATTTGAGTAGAACGGACCACCGAGTGGCGTCTGTCCGCAAACTCTAGTTTCGTTTAAAATGATTCTAACCTCAGCTATATATATATATATTTTTTCCTAACTCAAGATCCAGAATCTTTATACCTGGTCTCCTTACGATGCAGTTATTCCTTATCAAACATTTCCTGTCAATCTTATCTTGTGTCGGTTCTGATTTATCAAGCCAATGGAAGATCTAGATTTTCTTCTGTACACATTGGGTGTTTTCAGAGAAAACATTTCCCAGCGCCTTTTTAGAGGAATTACTCCCAGGGGAGTTCTTTACAGAACTAAATGACTACGAGAACCTTTTTTTTTCTCTTCTGTTTCCATTTGCACCACAGAAAAACGCTGGAGTGACCGAAGGCGGCTAATAAAGCAAAGCTCGACTTATACCATATTTTTTCCCCTCTTTTTTTTTAAGGCTGCCATTACAAGCTGTTCTTCCTACAGCCAATGGTCCATATGGGCTTTTGCTGTTAGCGTTCAACCAATCGACATAGGTTCCTCTCGGTCCCCACCCCAAAGGAGGAGCTAAAACTTTCCTTAGTCACAAGAACTAATCAGACACTCGTACCTTGTGCTTGGGGTGCAAGAACAAGAAAAAAGTGGGCTTCTTAGAACTTTAAAAAGACTCCAAGTGGACGTGGTATATTGATTCTCATCAGTCTTCAATTTGGTGGTCTTGAATCATTGATTAGACCTTGTGTGCTTTCACACCTACCTAATTAAGACCACTATGGGGGACTTTTCCGTTTGTCCTTGACTAAAATTGCTTCCCTGGACCAACGTCCAGATTAAAAGAGACAATCTTGGTCTGGACCGCATGAACCATGATCAGGTTTGTTTACGGTCTGAAAGGCCTTTTTTGGATGGTTCAGACTAACGTCTTTATTACAGTTAGTTACTACAGCTGTACTCTGAACAGGAACAGGAATAGAAAGGATAGAGATAGAAAATGAGCTGCGGTAGAACATATGAAGAAGACGAGATCAGACCAAGTCATCGTTTAATGATGACTTTCGAAAAGTCCCCTAACCCTAACCCAATTAAAAGTCATGTGACCAGGAAGAACCCATTTGATTTTCAAAGTGGATCCGATTAAAGGATCAGATCCAGATTTAGTTTTCTTCCATATACCCTGAAATATCTTTTTAGCATAATAAGGACCGTTGGGCGTGAAGCTAGAAGCACCGTTGAGCCAAGAACTCTCACCCGACTTGGATTGAGTTGATGCCAGACCGGTTATTTGGTATAAAGAGATAAACGTGAGATTCACATCCTTCTGATCCGGCTACTGCTTCTTGTTATCTTTGGAAATATTTGAAACATGTTTGAAATACTTTCTTTTTAGGTTCTTAAAGGTTTTATGAGCTTTTTTTGGGGGGGGGGGCATTCAAATATATTTGAATAATTCATTGCTGGCAGATGAAAATCCCTTTTCCCCCTGAGACAGAGAAAAACTACCTACTTACTGTTTGACAGGAATGTTTACACCATCTTGATAACGCCTGTCTCGGAGTGAGAGGCTTCTATCCTCATCTTCGCCCTCGCTTTGCAACCTTTTGGGATTGTATGCAAGAATTTGTGTGAGAGGAAAAAAAGCAATACTTTTTCTCTCCACAGATCCAATCCACCCTCTGATCCCCCTCGTCTTCGCTCCTCTCTCCGACAACTCCCCTCCTTTCGGTTCCAAATCTCTCCATTATTTTTGAGGGATTTACGTCGAGCTCTTCTATCCCGGTTCTCGTGTCTCCCGTCTTTATCCTTTTCGTATTGGCTGTTATTTTCTCTCATAATTCCAGATTATCCCGGCGTCTGATATCATTGTTGGAGTCTGAGCTCTTTTGTCAACCCTTTTCGGGGAAATGCAATCTTTATTTTAAGCATCTGTTTCGGAGAACGTGCGGCACTTGAGCTCGTTGACTTTGCAAGAGAATTTTTTTTTATATAACACTTTCACTTCTCCTCTGTTCGGTCTCCCCCCTCTAGCTGATTGCGGTGTATGACGAACAGGAACCCCATCACGGTGGCGATGGCACCAGCGCCAGCTCCACCGGGACCCAGAGCCCCGACCTGTTCGCTGTGGACCTCAGCGCCGGAAGCGGGGCCTCGGCCTTCCAACCCTACCAGACCGCCAGCGAGATTGAGGTCACGCCTTCTGCCCTGCGTACCAGTAAGTCCTACTAGGCCGTTTTTGGGTAGCGTGACTATTCCCGAAAAGGAATTTCCTCAACTGCTAATTCATAGCGGCGTCGCTTACCCTCATATTGATCCTAAATTACAAGTCTCTCATCTTCATTAGTGTCAAATGTCAGCAACCGCAGATGTATACAGCAAACCCATCAAATTACCCTATCACAGCCCAGCGCCGTCTGAGTCCTGTCCATAAATTCTGTTAATTGGACAGCAGGACTTTTTTTTCGGGCACAGATAGCCACTTGATCTCCTGCCAAAGTGGCTAATTGGTTCTAGTCGCTACCTCCTAAATCAAATGTGACGCCGAGTCCGTCCACCTCTGCAGTTTTGTCGGCCAAGTCGCTTCTCTGGCTCTAATTACCATGACTTTGGATGGAACGTGACTCCTGTTGGTGATTTGTCAAGGCAGGAAGGAAAACAAGCGTAGAAACCACAGCCATTCTCTTCCCTCTCAAATGTTTTTCTCTTCGTCTGTCATCACAGCCTTTTCTCCGTGTCCTCCTGGTATTTATCAAACCGCTAAAAGGGAAAGTTTAGCCTTGACTCAACTTGAATACTATCCGATAAAACAAGTTGTTTTTATTGTTATATAAAGGTCTTGTGCGTGAGAGAGTTACGGGGAAAAGCTCACGCAACCTTTTTAATATTCCCCAATTGAAATCAGGGGAAGGGGAACGTTTAACCACTGACGGGCGAAATCAAAAACGTCGATGTTATCGCATTACAATTGCGAAAGAATCCATGATCGGGATATATTACGCAGCAAGGGAACATTTTGTCTTCTGTTGAAACCAGGAACTATGGTCAAGCTGACATGAGCCGTTATGATGACGAGATCAAAGCATCGTCAGATTATCAGGTTTTGTCGGGTGTTACTGGTCTGCGGTGGTTACTACCTACCAAAGTGGTCGTAGAAAGGACAACCGGCGAACCAGCGACAGGGTCAGGGCCTCCAAGACGGGGGGCAGATCCTGCAGAAGAGGCACTGCAGCACATACTGAAGAAAAGTTAATGCTGGTTCTGATAGAAAGTTGTCAAACAAAGATAATTTTTTGGATGCTAAAGTGATACCTGTACACTATTATGCTCCCAACAAATCAACGTGTCAGGGTCGACCAGTGATTGAAGTCAAAGTACTCTCCCCCTAAATTTTCCGCGTTTTATTTATCCCCTTTTGCTACCTAAGCATGCTAACACTAATGCTAAATGCTTACACTCGAATTCAAAGACACCCTGTACCACCTGGTCGATCAATAACTTCCAGTTAAAAACACAAGTTTTTGTGTTTGGCTATCTTCTTTTACAATCTAGAAAGAGTTTGGGAGATGGATTATCCACCAGTGACCTCTGAGCTAGCATTGATTGACAGGCACCAAAATCTCCCGCCTCTCGCGCTCGGAGTGTGAAGGAGGTCACTCTACTTGTAATTGGATTCCGGATGAGATGCCGAATGTGGGTTTGTAGTAAGAAATTGAAATCTCACACGTAATCACACCTGCCAGTTACGTCCAATTTAACCGTCTCCCTAATAAATTCTAACCCTGTTTAATTGGCGACACTGAATCTCATCAGCTGGACTTTATTGGATTTTAAGGGGAAACGTCCCTCATGGTGGAGACGGGATTTGATTCATATTTTTGTCACGAGCTCCTAATGAGAATAACTTTGAATCACTGATTCGCGTTGGATGAATCTTAACCAGTTTTCTTGTTCAGACACCCCAAACTCCAAAAGAAGTGATTAAGCTCATTATCAGACAAGTATATCATCAGAGATTCACAAATGGATTAGTGTTCGGTTCTTGTCTTTGTTCGATTCTGATGTTCTGATGAAAGGATTGAGCCACATTTGTGAACATGGGATCTCTCTCTGTTCAAATTGATATCCCAAAGGATTTGTCAATGTGTCAGTATCCTGTTCAAGGGCATTAAGACACGTAGCGTGAGGACACAGAACTACCAACCTTCTGATAAATGGTCATTAAAGTGATTGTTTGTCTTGTGGGATTTCATTCTTTACAAGCACAACCCAGAGAATATGTCCAACATCACGTGCAGAACGCCGCCGTGTAATCTTGCCTCAGACACTTGAGCGGCGTTATCTCGCCGCCGCTTTGCTCTGTGATGATGTTAGCGTAGAGAAGGGTCAGCTCTCTGGCGTGAGTTCTTACCATCTGCTTAGTCTTTCGAGGGGAAGTTGCCTTTGCGACGTTGTTTTTCCGATGCTCAGAATTGCATCAAGTCTGCGTTAAACGCAGGAATGCGTTCCTATGAACGCCAGTCTGGACTCTGACCCGTCCTGAACGCAGTCTCCCAGAGCGCTGCTGCATCTCACAGCTCAACGCTGTTTAGGTTCCACGCTCCAGTCGACCCAAACGATACCCATCGGCCCAACCGTACGAACCTCCACCTCCTCCACCCGTGCTGTGGCTCTTGGCTCAGGTTTCTTTTCCAAATACAAACAAACATCTCAAGTTTTCAAAGACCCGACCCGACCAATAAACTCCTCAGTTTGTCAGAGAGCAGAAACACAAACACTGTCTCCTATCAAGCACTCACATAAAAAATAACTGCATCCAGACACACAATCCTCTCCGACTCGTACTTCCTGTACGAGCGCCGTCCAGCATTGGCGGGGCGTCCTGGAAGGGAACATGGGAACATGACACTTGGCTTTGTCATCCGCAGACGGAGACGTTCCAGTTTTTCGACAGTTTTCCTTGCGTGTTTACACTCCATCTCTCTTGTGTGGTCGCGGGTCCGACGCTGGGATCTTGGAGAGAGCTAAAAGTGGGAGATATTCAATGTCATAATACGGTTCCTTGTGTACGACCGCTGGCCGCGGTGTTTGGTGTATGTCAGAGTAGTTATTTGGACCCGGGCCCACTTCCCACGCAGCGATAACTTCCAAGCAGAGTGAAGAGTTTGAATGGAAAGCATCCATGTACGCTTTAAAACAAAAAGAGAAAAAAAAGGCTCTTCGTCATTTAGTTCCCACACGGTTTTCAGCTCGGCATCACGAAGCTCAGAGGAAAATAAAACCCAGAGCAGCCTGATTAGTGTTCTAATGATAAATCGGGTTATTCCTCCACGGGGGTGAAAATTAAATCTCAATGATTTATTGCCTTTATTGGCCCACAATGTTCTCGTTCCGGTGTTTTCACATCGACGATTTCACATTTTCTCCAGCCTCGTCAAGGACAGCGAGGTTTTCGGTACATGCATTGCCTGTGAAGCGCTCTCCCTGAGATATATTCCCAGAGAGTTCTGTCCGGGTTCAGTGGAAATTAAAGGTTCAAATCGACCCCTTGCCGTTTTTCTCCATTCAGACATGCCCCTCCACGTCCGGCGCAGCAGCGACCCCGCTCAGCTGACCATCAATGGGCCGTTTGGCGGCGGAGAGCCTCGAGTCCAAGTCGAGGAGCCGCCGTCCAGGAAAAATCCGACACGCTGGTCCACCACCGCCGGCTTCCTGAAAGCTCGCCACTCCTCCGGCACCAACAGTCTCGAGAGGAAGGTAGGTCCAAACTGTCATGAATTCATTCATTCATTTTCTGGAACAACTGGTTCATGGTCACATGGAAGGGGTGGAACCCATCCCAATCGACCCTGGATAAGTTCCCAGTTCTTCAAAGGTTTACTTTCGCACCTGCAGGCAGTTTAGAATCACAAAATTCTCCTCTATTACATGTTTTTGGAGTTTGGGAGGAATTCTGGGGTACCTAGAGAAAAACTCCCACATACATGGGCAGAACATGCAAAACTCCACCCAGTAAGACCCCAAGCCCACTGGTGGATATAAACCCAGGACCTTCTTGCTGCTAGGTAACAGTGCTACCCACTATTAAAGGAAAACCTGGACCTTAAACTGGTCCATGTCAGTCTGCTGGACATCCTCCTACTACCTTTTTATTTCTGTCTAATCCCAAACTACATTCTTGCAGTCAAATGAATAGATTCATTAAAGGAACAGTTCATCCAAAAATGAAAATTCAGGAAAATACGCATTCTCACCAAAACGTTAACGCTTGAATGCGTATCTGTTGACGACCCAGAACTCTCAGGTAGCCTTGTAGCATCTTAGAACCCCTCGGGATGAGCTGAGAAGTCTTCCTCAGAAGGGTTGGGGAAGGGTAGGGATGCCACCACGACCCTACTATGGATAAGTGGAAGACGAGGGATTGATGGTTGGAAGGACGCACGATAAAGCCCTCATTAAAAACCATGTCTCCGTGTCTTTGAAGGGTAAAAGCATGGACACGTACCGCAGTCTGCCTCGGGATGCCGGGACGTGGACCAATCAGAGAGAGTTTCAGAGAGAGACGGCCCGCTCCTCACTCAGTGCCAACCACCCCATGGTGGATCGTTGGCTGGAGAGACAGGAACAGGTAGGACGGTGTTCAGAGCACCAGCATGAGAAAGCAGAAGGTTTCTCTGCTGATGTGTGGAGAATGTTTCCAGACCACCAGAGTTCAGAATCTGGACAGGCAGCTGGTAGTCGTACTCCAAGGCCAGATCAAAAACACGTGTCTGAGGTTTTTGTGCAGTTACTTCTGGTACGAACGTCTTAATGTCTTAAAAGTTTAGACTTGAAGTGACCGCCGGATACTTTCAGCTGTCAGATGTTTACGACCGGCCGCATCTCCCCAGCTTCTTCTCAACAGGCCAATAATCGGGCTACTATCTAGTCTTTTCTTTTTTCTTCTCTTTACTATACATGAAGTTAGATTTAAATGAAAACCCTGGTTTTCATCACAGCTGAATGTAGCAGGTGGTGCATGAAGCAGCCCCCTACTGGACATAGTTGGTATTTTACAGTCAAAATCCCGTTTTTTTGGCTTATTTTGTCGATTGTTTGTCGATCCATCTGATCCAAATGGAGAGTTCTCCTGGTTCTGTCCGTCAAAGACTGTGTAGAACTTTGTAGTATTTCTATCAAGTTTAATGCAGCGGTTGTCAAAGAGTTTCAAGGATAATTAATTGATTGTTTTGTGTCATGGTGTAATTTAGTATAATGATGTCATAGCCTTTATATGTCTACAGAAAAAACTAACAGACGAGGATAGAAATGTTTTTCAATTTCCCCTTATACCCCCACACGACCCTTCCCCACCCACACACAATAAACCCCACCCACTTTTACCCACACACAATAAACCCCACCCACTTTTACCCCCACCAACGCACAATTAAAACTATTTAGAATTCTTTTATCCCCACCCACACACAAGGAAAGATAACTATATAATAGAACTATAAAAACAGGAAATGAACTGAGGAAACACGATCTCAAATCTTAAT